>OX451738.1:440348674-440936009 GCA_948472305.1 Vicia faba
GACAGGAGGGCAACAACTAAAATCTCCTATGCTTAAATAACTATTTTACCGAAGGCAACTGAAGTGAGGCAAACCCTAGGAGTGAAATATGTGCACATGATTATTTCAGTCTGTGATCGGTGGAAATGAGAACTGACTGTTTTTTAGCTGGTTTCGCGAAATGTCGCGGTAAGCAAGAGTCGCCACCGTCTTTTATTTTCTCCAATATTGAAAGGACAAAAGCACAGAAAAATTCCTTATTGAGATTAGTTCTCGGTTCGGGAGGTAGATTTATAGAAAGGGAAGGTGTTAGCACCCTTTCTATCCATGGTTATCCATGGGCTCTTAGATACTTGCTCATTTGTGTTTTCAAAATGTTTGTTTGCTTTTCAAGGTGAGTGGGTTTGAAAAAGTTCCGTTTAAAATTTCAGTTCGACTCTTGTATCAGTCCTCAAGAGTGTTTGAAAAGTTGTTTTTGAAAGCTTTTTGCAAAGTGTCGGCGTGAAAAGAAGTTTTTGATTTGTTTTGATTAGAGCAAGTATCTACGAGTCATCTACCTACCCTAAGGAATTAGTCTGTGTAAATGTCCTTGAGGTAGTGCCATCCCACCATTGAGAGGTAGGTAGCACCACCGTTGGAGGTGTTCGGGTCAATTCGAGGGTTAGGGACAGTGTGGTCACCGGGCAATAGTAAGACACCTTAGAAGCTACCCTTATGCCATGTTCATGGACATAAGGACTTACTAAGACGTCCTGTACTCGACGACCACGTTTCGAGGGGCAAAGGCAACAGTGACGCGTACCCTAAGAGTGGTGTGTGAATTGTGTGTCATTTTCAGATATTTTTGTCTTGTCATGCATTGGTGATCTACGCGTTGTTTTTATTTTTGACATTCATTCTTTCATGCAAATTATTAACAGTTAAAAGATGCGAGAATTAAAAGTCCTACGCTATTACAAAGGCGCGGGTCTACATCGCCAAATTAATCCAAGACCCGATTTGAAATAAAATAAAGTGCGAGAAATAAATGTCCTAATTGACCTATTACATAGCTTTGGGAGAATTACATGAAAAAGGAAATAAAATAAGCGTGCGAATTAGAATTGTGATCGAATGCGAGGGCGTTGGACCCTTGTAAAGAAATTAAGCTACAGTTAATAAATTAATTAAATTAAAATAAAAAGGAAAGAATTCTTGGAGTTTTTTGTATTTATAGATTTTTGGTAAGAAAATTAAATGAAATTAAAAAGAAGTTAATTAACCCTAATTTTAAATTACTTTTTATTTATTGAGAAAAGGTTTAAGTTTAACCTAATTTTAACTAAACTATTTAATGGTAAGTTTATTTACAAAATATAATTAATAATTAAATATGGTGAAAAAAGAAAAAAAGGATAAAAGCATTTAAAACCCTAATTCTACCTTTTTTAGTTTATTAGAAAAAGACATTAAAATTAAACCTAGAATTAAAACTAAATTAATTAATAAGATTTATTTACAAAATAACATTAAATAAAAATATATTTTTATTTTTTGTCTTTTCTGATTTTTATTTTTATTTTTTATGTTAAAGAAAACAAATCAATTTAAAGAATTAAATTAAAATTAAACAAAACAAATAAAATAGAAAAAGATAAAAAGAATGAAAGAAAGCAAACCAATGGGGGTGTTGACCCCAATTTGGAGGTCATGTTGTAGCAATCAGGCCTAATGAATTAAGGCCTTTAGTTGACTTTTCAGTGCGCGTGTGGCATGGTCAATGGAGGTGCATGATAGACCTCTCATCCTGGCCTTCAGATGCATCTTCCAGGACACTTGGCAAGCTTTGGTATTGGATATATGGTGAACCCTTGGGCACACACTACATGAGATCAGGTTAGAACAAAATTCATGGAAAAATATGGGGGACCTGGAATCGAACCCAGGTCCCAACACTTACCATGCTAACGCCTTGCCAGCTGCGCTGTTGTGTTGCTTTGTTAATATAGTGGGACGTGAATAACAAAAGAGAGAAAATACAAGTTAGTGGAACAACTAAAAAAAAGCGCCAATTATTTGAATCAGCCAATTGCCAGCCCAACACGCATCATCTTCTCCACTCGTTCTGCATTTGCCTGAAAAAATAAAACAAGATTGCGGGGGTTTTAAACCCCCACTACATGATACATGAAAAAATAGCGAATAGGCCATCGTTGATCATAAATTGATCGCGAGGTATGGAATTGATTAGTCATGAGCTTCTGGTTTCAATGGCGTGGGTCTCGTGTCTCAATTTTTCCTGAAGAGGAAAGCCCTAATTCGTGACCTCTGAAAACCTAGAAGGCTCCAATGGTGGATTCCCATATAATGCATGAAAACTCAATTGAAGGGCATGGTTAGCTTCAGAATGATTCAATTAGTATAAATCAAGCATTAGAAATTGAAAACAACGCATGAATCATGAGACAACGAATATGCAAAAAGTTTGAAAAAGTTTGATCTCCATATACCAATTCTTGATACTGGAAGCGTGGAAAAGGATTCAGTTAGGTTCCTTGATGTCTTAGGAAGCTTTTGGGATAGTTCTTTCGTCTTGAAACTCTCTGCAATATCGTTTTCAGTTTTGAAAAATTTGATAAAAAATGCAAAGTTAGTTTTGGTTCTTAGGCGCAACTTTTTCGTTGTGAGCTTTAGGGTTATGATCAGTATATGTATGCCAATGGATTAGGGTTTAAATTTGAGTCCAAAAACCCTTGTAATCATGAATCAAATATTTGATTTTAATGGCATATTTTTTCAATCTTTTCCATGTGTTTTGATACCAGTCATGGCCAAATCCTTCCTTTTTTGATGTGCACGAATCTTGAGTAACCAATGAAGGCATATGCTGCATAAAAAGATTCAAATACATTTGTTTAGTATTTTTTCATATTTTATTTTATTAAATGAATTAATGGTGATTAAAAATTCAAATAAATAATAAAAAATGATGAAATAAATCCCCTTTGGGCCAAATGGTCGTGCATAGCCTTTTGATGATGAATCTTGGAAGAAAATATGGCCCATTAGCAATTTTGAGGCATTTGAAGTAAAGTTGACTTTTCAAAATTCTCAAAAGTTTCCCAACTTCCACAAGGTATATCTTGCTCAATATTTAAGCTTTGATCATGTTCTTGGACATTTTGGAAAGGTCTTGAAGTCCTCTAACCAATGCCTTTTGTCCCATGTCATTTTGATTTACCAATCTCAAGTTATGCCCTTTGACTTAAAGTCCCTTTTTGTTGACTTTTGAAAATGACCTATAATGTTGAAATTGATAACTTTTTGTGAGAGCATTTCTTGGACTTGAAGTGTGAAGAGGAGTTGTAGGAAATGTCATTCTCTTCAAAATGAGCTTTGGATGGAATTTTTCTGATAAACCATGTGGAAGTTATGCCTTGGTCAAGTTACAGTTGACTTTTTCAACTGTCCAAATATGGAAACTTTTGCATCTTGAGACTTTTTGAGCCATACCTTGAAAATCATGATCAAGATTTGATCAAATGATGTTTGTGGCTTCAAAATGAGATGTTGACCAAAATTTTGAACTTTTGACTGTCAAATGACCATTTTGCCCCTGCAGTTGACTGTTGAGCAATTAGGGTTTTTGACTGTGCAATTTTGTGTTGTGAGTCTTGAAACTTGGCATGAGGATGCTTGACCATGTTTATAGGCATGTGGGACTTGATTGGACCCTTGAAAACTTCAATTTCTTTGCCAAATCCAAAACCCTAGTCTTTGACTGTTAGGAGGCCTTTGAACTGTGCAACCCTTGGGGAGATTTTGAACCTTTTGACTTGGCAAATCTTGAAGAATATGGGAGGGCAAATTTTGGGGTACAACAGTTGCCCCTGTTCAATCTTCTTAGACCTGAGGATGCAGATTGGCTGACGTGCCTTTCGTAATCCGAAGGTGGAAGATGATTGAACACTAGAGTGCCCAGAAATTTGCGCTCACATAGTAGTGTGATGTGGGGAATGGGCTTACAGATGCCATTTGGAGATTAATGGACAGGATGATGGGCTTATAGATGCCATGCTGATAGGTGATGGATAGGATGATGGGCTTATAGATGCCATGCTGAGAGATGATGGAAGGTGGATGGGCTTATAGATGCCATTCGGGTGTTGATCGCGTAAGAGATTCCTTAGCGAGAATTTGCGTACCTGAAAAAGAAAATGAGTACCTGGCCTGTTACAGGAGCTGGTCTTCAAACTCTTTGTATAGACGTGCCCTGACTGGTTACAGGAATTGAATCCGGAGCTTCAAACGGTAATGAATGAACCAGGGATGGTTACAACCTCAACAGGAATGCTGAGAGAACCTTGGGTGATTACTACCTCAACAGGGACGCTGAGAGAATCTGGGGCGATTACTACCTCCACAGTAACGGGGAGAGAACCATAGGCAACTTCAACCTCAACAGTAACGCTGAGAGAATCTTGGATGTCTTCAACCTCAACAGTAACGCTGAGAGAATCTTGGGCGACTTCAACCTCAACAGTAACGCTGAGAGAATCTTGGGCGACTTCAACCTCAACAGTAATGCTGAGAGAATCTGGGGCGACTTCAACCTCAACAGTAACGCTGAGAGAATCTGGGGCGACTTCAACCTTAACAGTAACGCTGAGAGAATCTTGGATGTCTTCTACTGAGTCTTCATCAGGAAAATCTTTTAGGGATCGATTTAACTGGACTAGAGAAGGCCTTTGATTGGATAAGAATCAAGAAAAATCTTAGGGTCGATTTAACTGAACCAAGCAAGGTCTTGGAATAACTTCAACTGGATAAGAAACAGGGAGATCTTAGGGTCGATCTGACTGAACCAGAGAAGGCCTTTGACTGGATAAGAAACAGGAAAATCTTAGGGTCGATTTAACTGAACCAGGCAAGGTCTTGAAATCTTCAACTGGGCAAGAATCAGGGAGATCTTAGGGTCGATCTGACTGAACCAGAGAAGGCCTTTGACTGGATAAGAAACAGGAAAATCTTAGGGTCGATTTAATTGAACCATGCAAGGTCTTGGAATCTTCAACTGGGCAAGAATCAGGGAGATCTTAGGGTCGATCTGACTGAACCAGAGAAGGCCTTTGACTGGATAAGAAACAGGAAAATCTTAGGGTCGATTTAACTGAACCAGGCAAGGTCTTGGAATCTTCAACTGGGCAAGAATTAGGGAGATCTTAGGGTCGATCTGACTGAACCAGAGAAGGCCTTTGACTGGATAAGAAACAGGAAAATCTTAGGGTCGATTTAACTGAACCAGACTAAAGTCTTGAAATATAGCTGAGAACTTAACTGGATCTTTCCTGAAAGGTAAAGGTCAGTCATATGCAATGCATGATATGAATCTAGCAATGATGTTCTCAACATAAATGAGATTTGTAAGATATGATGCATATATACATGCTATAATGATGTAAATGTGATGTTTATGAACGTGTGTTTGTTGTCTAGGAAATTAAATCCTTGACGGGTGCCGGGAAGTCACTCCTGGGCTGATGTTGAAGAATAGATCTTTGCTTCCGCTGGGGATGATAGTTGCAAGAATACCGGTAGGAGAAGATAACTTGTTGGGGAATAAACTTGGCGAATGGATTACTCTGCGGGGAATAACTATTCTAGCGGCCTTGCTGGGGAGCAATACTCTGTGGGGAGAGAGGTACTTTGCTAGAATGTTGATGGTAACTTCACTGGGGATACCATTGTTATGTTGGAAGTGTTAGTAGACTTCGCTGGGGATAGGAAGACTTCATCGGGGACGATCTTTCCGTGGCTTTTGGCTGAGGATAACCCAGTTATATTCTCTGGTGGAGAAATAGCCTTTGAATAAAACCGGGGATACGCGTTCGCTCTACAGGGAGTGAAGGTATCTTGGTCGCATTCTTCAGCTGAACTTACCTTGGCACTTCGGTGGACAGAGCAACCAGATCGTTTAGACAACTCATTATTGCCCCAGTTTCTGTTGGAGAAGAAGGTACCTGTGAAGGTGTTTGATGACTGCCGATTGACAAATCTTCTTCTGGTAGGCAAGTGACGAGAGGACAGGACATAGTCGTACGCTTTGATCCCTAATTTTTGCCTGGACCGCCCTTTCGGGTTTTCAGTCCACCGGGATACCCATTTTTGCCCAAGACACCTTTTCAGGTTTTCGACTTGCCGGGTGTACAGATTTTTTTCATTTCATCCCTCATTTTTTCCCGAACCCTTTTGGTTCGCCGGGAAGCCCTTATTTTTGCCTAGGTGTGTCAACCTAGCGGGTCTTTAATTATGCGTAGTATTTTTTTTCCGACTATGTCCACGTTCTCAGGATGTAGGGAGTTGCCCCTGTTAGAAGTGTTTTGCCATGCCACCAGAAGGTGTTTGATCAGGCAAGATTCGTTGTTGGAATGCACCCAAGTGACTCAGGCAGAGATTTGCCCCAGGCTATTTGGCTTTTGAGAGATTCTCCGAATCTTGATTGGACTGCCCCAGATAATAGGCCATGATTATGTCTGCCCCTTGATTGGAAGTGCTTTCGTTCACTAGGCCTTCGTCGTGCGAACTTTTACGCTGTTCAAACAAAAAGTCATATGCAAACAAAGTTATGTTAAAAATGCAAAGCTTATGTCTGTCTTGAAGATTTTGAAAATGCATTTTTTCCATAAAACAAGTGAATGTTTGTAAAATGTGATGTCAACTCCGTATTTACCGTAGGCCTTAAGGAGTCAGGATACCTTTCGTAACAGTATGCTTTCGAACTAACTCATGCTTCAGCTAGGACTTTTAAGGGTTATAATGTGGCTTGGTTCACGGTTTAAGAAACAAAGGATAAAGGCTCAAATTATATTTGTACCCACCCGCTCTTCGTGATGTTCTTCAAACCTAAACTCAGTTGATCGTGCGTTAGACCTTGTTCGAGTCCTTGCTCTGATATTCCAATGATGGTTCGGATGTTGATAGTTTATTTTGAATAGGAAGTCATTCCTTTTTGCTATTGAGGGTTTGTGTGACCTCTTTCCTTTTTTTTTTGATTTCGTTATCCCTGTTTTTTGCCTGAACTGTTTCTTTTGTGATTACAGTCAGCGGGATGCCCCAGTTTTGTAAGTCTCCTTCATAGGTTTTGACTTAATGGGCTTTTTGATTTTGGTAATGACTTCCTGTTTTTATGGTTATTTGGAACCATCACTGTCTTTTGTTTCAGAAGGACTTCTTTTGATGCCATTCGTTGTGCACCTGGATCAGCTGAGAGAACTACCCTGCCCCAGGTTATGATTAAGGGTTTTAATTTTCGAAAAGAAAAACTCCTACTTCTTTGGCTCAGAAGGGTTGACGAGGGATTATATTCCTTATAACTCCAGTGTTTAGGAATTGAAACAATGCCTGTACCTCATCAGCGGGGTCTGTTCAAAAGCATACTGTAGAGATCGTGGTATCGTTTTTGTCATCCTCCCTCAAGAGGCTTAGAATTATTAATCGAGCGTTGATCATCAGAAAAAATATGAAAATAATTTGCGTATAGTGAATACGAATATATTGCTTCAAAACAGACATATGCGATGCATCAATGAAATAACAACGTTTAACATGAGTAAATGTTTGAACAAAAGAAAGTTACAACTTGAAAATCCTAATGAACAAAAGTCTTTTCATCTCAGGGCTTGTTACTTCAAATGGTGAGCCTTGGAGGGATGGTAGAAAAACTCAGCCTGACCATCTTGTGTGAACTCCAATGCTCCTTCATCGATCAGGTCCTGGATCTTGTTCTTCAGAGCCCAACACTCATTTGTATCATGTCCTGGACTGGCAGAGTGGTAGGCACACCTTTTATTGGGATCATAGATAGGAGATGTTGTGTTGGGGTTCCGGGGATGAGCCCTTAATGTGATCAGATTCAACCTCAACAGGCGTTGTAAAGCTTAAAACAGCGACATGTTGAGCTGGGTGAATTGCCTCCTGGGCTTGTCTGGCTGAAGCTGGTGAGGTTGATGCTGAATTTGTGACACTGGAGCCATTGGAGGAGCTCTCCCCTCATCTCCTTGTCTCAAAGATGGTTGAATGATGACTGGCCCTTCAACCTTAGATGTTTGCCCCAGTTGGTTACCCCGAAGCAGTTGGTTGACGAGAACCCCGAGCTCATCTTGTCTTTGAGCTAGGTCTTGGATGATAGTCACCTGCCCCAGCATCTGGGCTCTCATTGCATCCACTTCAGCTTGCAGATGTTTCAGTCGTTCGTCCTCAGCGTTGTTCCTGACCAAAGTCTCCATGAGAAGTGTCCTTAGCTCCTCCTGCCCCTTGGATAGATTCAGGAGGATTTCCCCGAATCGAGTCTCTTGAGCAAGAAAGTCCTGGTTATCTTGTTGGGAAGCCATTGCTGAAATAAACAGCGAGAAAGGTAAGTGACCTGCAACAAGGATACCTGTTATGAAATGATGTGTATGACATGCATGTAATGTTTTCAAGGACCTCGCGGGATAAACAAGAAAATTTGTTAGAATTTGGGTCCGGTAGCTTGATTGAAGGAACTTCCTGTTGTTGAGAGTCCTTCTTCAAGGGTCAAAGCTCACCATGTCGAGTGGGTCATAGCCCCTGACAACCTTGGCTAGAGGAAAATAAATCCTTTGTGCCCCTTGCTAGACAGTTGGTTCATCATGACCTGCATCATAGACCCTTGAGATCCTTGAAACGGATTAGTCTTTATGCAAGATGTATGCAATGGTATGATGGTATGCTATGTATGGGGTAATGTAAGTAACCCTGTTATGAGTCCCAATTAAGGACTATAAACAAAACCTGCAAGTAGTTCCTGTGTCAGATAACAAGCATGCAAGCAGTCAAGTACGAAGGCACACAAGTCACACAAGAGGAGCCCTTAAAGTTTAGGCCAGCATGAGGTATAGGTATTACCCTCTTTCAGTTTGTTGGTTAATACATGTCCTATCAAAAGTAACCAGGTTCTTAGAGGATCCCAATATCATTGACTACCCTCAATCGGTCATAACTCCAGCATCGCAATCTTTTCTTACGGCCAGAACCATCACGAGAGTTTAGCCTCAATGGGCGTAGCATACTGCTACTGTTCTAATGGACAAGTTGTGTCATTTAAGGTTCTAAGGTATGTTGGTGCTTAATGACTCCTCAGAAGACCCATATTCTCCTCGTTGCAACACAAGGGATATCGGTACAGACCAAAGTGCCACACCAACGTAGCCACTGCTTCACCCGTGTCGGTCTACGCCGGACAGGTCCCTCACAGCTTATGCTACCTAAACAGGGTATCCCCAGATCCGGGTCAGGATCTATGTAACTCCCATGCAACCCACAATTTAAAGCAAGCAAGTCAATACAATTGAAAACACAAGTGATCTTAGTCCTAAGGTACACCTCACTTTAAAAGTTTCCCTAGCAGAGTCGCCAGTTCTGTGATCGATGGAAATGAGAACTGACTGTTTTTTAGCTGGTTTCGCGAAATGTCGCGGTAAGCAAGAGTCGCCACCGTCTTTTATTTTCTCCAACATGGAAAGGACAAAAGCACATAAAAATTCCTTATTGAGATTAGTTCTCGGTTCGGGAGGTAGATTTATAGAAAGGGAAGGTGTTAGCACCCTTTCTATCCATGGTTATCCATGGGCTCTTAGATACTTGCTCATTTGTGTTTTCAAAATGTTTGTTTGCTTTTCAAGGTGAGTGGGTTTGAAAAAGTTCCGTTTAAAATTTCAGTTCGACTCTTGTATCAGTCCTCAAGAGTGTTTGAAAAGTTGTTTTTGAAAGCTTTTTGCAAAGTGTCGGCGTGAAAAGAAGTTTTTGATTTGTTTTGAATTAGAGCAAGTATCTACGAGTCATCTACCTACCCTAAGGAATTAGTCTGTGTAAATGTCCTTGAGGTAGTGCCATCCCACCATTGAGAGGTAGGTAGCACCACCGTTGGAGGTGTTCGGGTCAATTCGAGGGTTAGGGACAGTGTGGTCACCGGGCAATAGTAAGACACCTTAGAAGCTACCCTTATGCCATGTTCATGGACATAAGGACTTACTAAGACGTCCTGTACTCGACGACCACGTTTCGAGGGGCAAGGCAACAGTGACGCGTACCCTAAGAGTGGTGTGTGAATTGTGTGTCATTTTCAGATATTTTTGTCTTGTCATGCATTGGTGATCTACGCGTTGTTTTTATTTTTGACATTCATTCTTTCATGCAAATTATTAACAGTTAAAAGATGCGAGAATTAAAAGTCCTACGCTATTACAAAGGCGCGGGTCTACATCGCCAAATTAATCCAAGACCCGATTTGAAATAAAATAAAGTGCGAGAAATAAATGTCCTAATTGACCTATTACATAGCTTTGGGAGAATTACATGAAAAAGGAAATAAAATAAGCGTGCGAATTAGAATTGTGATCGAATGCGAGGGCGTTGGACCCTTGTAAAGAAATTAAGCTACAGTTAATAAATTAATTAAATTAAAATAAAAAGGAAAGAATTCTTGGAGTTTTTTGTATTTATAGATTTTTGGTAAGAAAATTAAATGAAATTAAAAAGAAGTTAATTAACCCTAATTTTAAATTACTTTTTATTTATTGAGAAAAGGTTTAAGTTTAACCTAATTTTAACTAAACTATTTAATGGTAAGTTTATTTACAAAATATAATTAATAATTAAATATGGTGAAAAAAGAAAAAAAGGATAAAAGCATTTAAAACCCTAATTCTACCTTTTTTAGTTTATTAGAAAAAGACATTAAAATTAAACCTAGAATTAAAACTAAATTAATTAATAAGATTTATTTACAAAATAACATTAAATAAAAATATATTTTTATTTTTTGTCTTTTCTGATTTTTATTTTTATTTTTTATGTTAAAGAAAACAGATCAATTTAAAGAATTAAATTAAAATTAAACAAAACAAATAAAATAGAAAAAGATAAAAAGAATGAAAGAAAGCAAACCAATGGGGGTGTTGACCCCAATTTGGAGGTCATGTTGTAGCAATCAGGCCCAATGAATTAAGGCCTTTAGTTGACTTTTCAGTGCGCGTGTGGCATGGTCAATGGAGGTGCATGATAGACCTCTCATCCTGGCCTTCAGATGCATCTTCCAGGACACTTGGCAAGCTTTGGTATTGGATATATGGTGAACCCTTGGGCACACACTGCATGAGATCAGGTTAGAACAAAATTCATGGAAAAATATGGGGGGCCTGGGAATCGAACCCAGGTCCCAACACTTACCATGCTAACGCCTTGCCAGCTGCGCTGTTGTGTTGCTTTGTTAATATAGTGGGACGTGAATAACAAAAGAGAGAAAATACAAGTTAGTGGAACAACTAAAAAAAAGCGCCAATTATTTGAATCAGCCAATTGCAACCCAACACGCATCATCTTCTCCACTCGTTCTGCATTTGCCTGAAAAAATAAAACAAGATTGCGGGGGTTTTAAACCCCCACTACATGATACATGAAAAAATAGCGAATAGGCCGTCGTTGATCATAAATTGATCGCGAGGTATGGAATTGATTAGTCATGAGCTTCTGGTTTCAATGGCGTGGGTCTCGTGTCTCAATTTTTCCTGAAGAGGAAAGCCCTAATTCGTGACCTCTGAAAACCTAGAAGGCTCCAATGGTGGATTCCCATATAATGCATGAAAACTCAATTGAAGGGCATGGTTAGCTTCAGAATGATTCAATTAGTATAAATCAAGCATTAGAAATTGAAAACAACGCATGAATCATGAGACACGAATATGCAAAAAGTTTGAAAAAGTTTGATCTCCATATACCAATTCTTGATGCTGGAAGCGTGGAAAAGGATTCAGTTAGGTTCCTTGATGTCTTAGGAAGCTTTTGGGATAGTTCTTTCGTCTTGAAACTCTCTGCAATATCGTTTTCAGTTTTGAAAAATTTGATAAAAAATGCAAAGTTGGTTTTGGTTCTTAGGCGCAGCTTTTTCGTTGTGAGCTTTAGGGTTATGATCAGTATATGTATGCCAATGGATTAGGGTTGAAATTTGAGTCCAAAAACCCTTGTAATCATGAATCAAATATTTGATTTTAATGGCATATTTTTTCAATCTTTTCCATGTGTTTTGATACCAATCATGGCCAAATCCTTCCTTTTTTGATGTGCACGAATCTTGAGTAACCAATGAAGGCATGTGCTGCATAAAAAGATTCAAATACATTTGTTTAGTATTTTTCATATTTTATTTTATTAAATGAATTAATGGTGATTAAAAATTCAAATAAATAATAAAAAATGATGAAATAAATCCCCTTTGGGCCAAATGGTCGTGCATAGCCTTTGGATGATGAATCTTGGAAGAAAATATGGCCCATTAGCAATTTTGAGGCATTTGAAGTAAAGTTGACTTTTCAAAATTCCCAAAAATTTCCCAACTTCCACAAGGTATATCTTGCTCAAATTTTAAGCTTTGATCATGTTCTTGGACATTTTGGAAAGGTCTTGAAGTCCTCTAACCAATGCCTTTGGTCCCATGTCATTTTGATTTACCAATCTCAAGTTATGGTCTTTGACTTAAAGTCCCTTTTTGTTGACTTTTGAAAATGACCTATAATGTTGAAATTGATAACTTTTTGTGAGAGCATTTCTTCGACTTGAAGTGTGAAGAGGAGTTGTAGGAAATGTCATTCTATTCAAAATGAGCTTTGGATGGAATTTTTATGATAAACCATGTGGAAGTTATGCCTTGGTCAAGTTACAGTTGACTTTTTCAACTGTCCAAATATGGAAACTTTTGCATCTTGAGACTTTTTGAGCCATACCTTGAAAATCATGATCAAGATTTGATCAAATGATGTTTGTGGCTTCAAAATGAGATGTTGACCAAAAATTTGAACTTTTGATTGTCAAATGACCATTTTGCCCCTGCAGTTGACTATTGAGCAATTAGGGTTTTTGACTGTGCAATTTTGTGCTGTGAGTCTTGAAACTTGGCATGAGGATGCTTGAACATGTTTATAGGCATGTGGGACTTGATTGGACCCTTGAAAACTTCAATTTCTTTGCCAAATCCAAAACCCTAGTCTTTGACTGTTAGGAGGCCTTTGAACTGTGCAACCCTTGGGGAGATTTTGAACCTTTTGACTTGGCAAATCTTGAAGAATATGGGAGGGCAAATTTTGGGGTACAACACAGTCAATTAATCTTTGCGCATTAAGTGAGCTACTGTTTTAATTTTCAAACAGCTTTCCATACAATCCTATTAACCATGCATCTAACAGTTAAAGATTGCGGAAATTAAAAGTGCGAGAAAATGAACCTAGCTATTACAAGGCTTCGGGGAGGGGGTTAATTACATAACCAAAATCAGGGGACAAAGCGATAAATGAAAAAACCTAGTTTAACTATTACAAACCATTGGAAATTACAAAAATAATGAAAAAGAATTAATTAAACGCGCGGTGAATTAAGTACGAGGACGCTTAAAAAATAACCTAAAACCCTAATTGAGAGAAAAATATTTTTGTACATTTTTTATTTGAGAAAAGAATTTAATTGCAAATTAATTAAAACCCTAATTTCTAATTGTTTTTAATTTATAAAAAAAAAATCCCTAAATTAATTAAACTAGTTAATTAAGAAAAAATATTTTTGTAGTTTTGTGATTTTTTAGTTTAATAAAAAAATAATTTTTGTATTAATTAAGAAAAAAAAAGAAAATAACTAAAGAAAATAAATAAAGAAATTAAAAAAAAGTAGAAAAGAGACAAATTGGGCCTGTGTTGAATTGAAAGGAGAGGGTGTGAAGCTGAAGTTCATAGGCCCATTAGTACTGAAACCCAGTCAGCGCTAGATCCTGTGTGACGTTGACTTAGACGTGCACCATGGTCCTTCAGGATGGAAGCGTTAGATCTGATGTTATGTTGATCCAGTGGCGGGATGCAAGGGTGTATGGAAGGCGCCTGGGATTGCAACATATAGAATTTGCAGCAAGAAAATGAGAAAATATGTTTTGCTGGGACTTGGGATCGAACCCAGATCCTCTCACTTGCCAACGAACGCCCTTGCCAACTGTGCTACGTTAATTAGTTATTAGTATAATGAAAACAAAATACAATATACAAAACAAGATAATTGGATCAGAAAACGCGCGAGATTTAAACGGACAAATAGATGGTTGCCACGCCACCATCTTCTTCCTCCTCCGTCGCCTTAGACCATTGCACCTTTACCTACATACAAAAGTCTATAGCTACAAACCTGCAAAACTCAAAAATCTAGCACAGGCATGATAAATTAGTTGTGACTATACCAATCAACTCGTCTTGGTCTCACGAGCATCATGGTACCTTATTTGTGGCCTAATTTTTCCTGTATCAAGAACCCCCAAAATGTGACTTCAAACCCTAGTCGTGGCAATTGTCAGTATATGCGCTAAAACATCAATCAAACATAACCAATACGTTGTAAACATGATAACAAACACATATATGCCATTAAAACATGTTCATGATGCATGAATCATAGTAAACGAATTTGGAAAAACAGGGCAAATTGGGTGAGTTGTAGCGCGCGTTTCTTGGTGTTTCAGGCCTTGCAAATGATTGGGATAACTTCCTGAGACGTCCATCAATCGATTGGCAATGCTAGGATGGCTTGAGATAGCATGTATGACTGAAACCGATTCACACTTTTTGTCAAGATTTTTTAGTTTGTTCTTGTTCGTTCACGACTGCCAACCCTTTTTTTATCCTTGGTTCTTGTTCATTATATATGCTATAGTGAATTAGGGTTGCAAAAACAGATGATATCTTTAGAATTTTGGAAGATTTAATTTGATTCTTCATCCATATGAAAACCTTCTATATTGATCCAAATTATCCCATTTTTGTATCAATCATGCTTGATTCGATTTGGTCTTAATATCTCAGCATAATTTGATTGAGATCCTGTCCAAAAATCATATCAAAACATATCTTTGATATTATTTACCAATTATTTGATTTTATTCAATTTTTAATAAATAAAAAATAAAATAAAAATAATGAAGTAAATAACATGTGAGTGAACATTTGGGTTGTGGACCATGATACAAGTGAGGTGTAATCATGAAATGCTAAGCCCATTTAGTAAAAAAATGCACTTTTGAGCATATTTGACTTTTGGCAATTTTATAAAAAAGGTAAACTTTGACAAGGAATATCTCCTCCAATTTTAATCCTAGAGAGGTGTTCTTGGACTTTTTAGAAATCTTAGGATGTCCCCTAAGCAACCCTTTTGGTATCATTTCAATTGGGTCTTCCATGTTCATGTAAGAAGCTTTGATCCAAAATGTGTTTTTTTGTTGACTTTTCAAAAGGACCTATAATGTAGAAATTCATAGCTTTTTATGAGTGCATATTTTGAACTTGTGGGATGAATATGAGTTGCAGGGAATTGCATCATCTTAAAAATTATCCTTGGATGGACAATTTCTGATAAAGTATGTGGAAGTTATGTTTGGTCAAAGTTTGGTTGACTTTTCCTGAGAAACCCTAATTTAGCAACTTTTGGGTTTTGATGAATTTAGGGCATTCCTTGAATAATCATGATAAGCCCTTGATCAAATGATGGATATAACTTCAAAATGTTGATGTTGACCAAAAATCTTGAAGTTTGACCGTATGTGGGCCACAATTGACTTTTGACCTAATACAGTCGATTCTCAAGCATCTGAGCAAACTTCTTGTGCAATGCTTGAAATTTGAAATGGAGGGTCTTGAGAACATATTAGGACCATGGAGAGCATATGAGGTCTTTGGAGCTCACCTATCTTGATGAAAATGGAAACCCTAATTTGAGACACACTGCCTTAGGAGAGAGTTTGTCTGGTCAACTCTTGGGCAAACTTGAGGATCTCTAGGAGTATGTATTGAGTAAAATGAGAGGGAAATTTTTTGGGTACAAGACATGCGAGCACAAAGAACAAAGGTGGAAACAAATTTATCATTCAAGAGTTCCTTTATCATCTGAGTATTGAAAGATCCATTGTGCCACCCAAGGTGAATGTCATCAGAGGCAGTACGTGTTGGATGACCCCACTGTTCAATTATCTCACCAGGGGAGAATTACCCGCTGACCAAAAAGAGGCCAATGCAACTAAAAGTCGAGCATGCTCTTACGTGATGGTCGAGCATAAGCTCTATAGAAGGTGATTCTCTATCCCGCTCCTGAAATGCGTCGAGGAGTCTAAAGTTCCCGAAATCTTATAGGAAATCCACGAAGGAATCAACACCCAACATTTGGACGGGAGATCCCTAACACAAAAGGCATTTCGAGTAGGGTATTACTGGCCCACCATGCAGTAGGATGCAAAGGAGCACGTAAAAAAATGCAACAGATGTCAGCGACACGTAGACATGCACCTAGCGCCCCCACGTGAGCTCAAAACATTATCGTCCCCGTGGCTGTTCTCCTAGTGGGGATGGACATCGTCTAAACTTTCACCCAAGGATCATACTAAAATAAATTCCTGATTGTGGCGGTCGACTATTTCACAAAGTGGATAGAGGCCGAAGCCCTCACCAAAATCACATCACACAAATTTTCGTTTCTACAAGAGAAACGTGCTCACCCAATTTGACATACCACAAGCACTCGTCACCAACAACGGGATGCAGTTCACTGACCAAATCTTCCAAGATTTTATCGCCAAACTCGGTACCAAACAACACTTCACCTTCGCTGAACACCCTTAAATGAACGGGCAGGCTGAGGCCGCAAATAGAGTCATCTTACGAGGACTCAAGCACGGGCTAGGTGAAGCCAAAAAGAGATGGGTCGAAGAGCTGTATAGCATGCTTTAGGCTTACAGGACGACACCATACTCGACAACCAGGGAGACTCCTTTCCGACTAACATACGATAATGAGGCAGTCATCCCTGTGGAAATCATAGATCCATCTAGGCGAACTGAATTCTCTCTCGACGAGGAACTAAACGACGAAGCCCTGAGAGAAGAGCTCAACCTAGTCGGAGAAATTCGATCGAGAGCATCTCTTTATGAAACCATGTTGAAACAACAAACAAACCTGCGACATTTGATGCCAAAGTCATAAAACATGAATTCCAAGTTGGCAGTCTAGTCCTATGGAGAAATCAAAAAGATTCCCGCGAAGGGAAGCTGGCCTCCAACTGGGAAGGGCCCTATCGTGTCCACGGGACAACAGGAAATGAGGCATATTACCTCGAACACCTAAGTGGAGAACAACTACCTCGACCATAGAACGCTATAAAGCTAAAATAATATTACAACTAAGTCCCAAGCAAATGCTAGGGCCTAGCAGTTAACGTGCCCTCTCCAAAAAAATACAGGGCTCGCTCGACCACGAACGCATGTTGAGGTACGAACATAGCCTCCAACCAATAACAAAAGGCGGGTCTTTTCTCATTGGACGAGCAAAACCTTAACCCGACGGGGACACCTAGATCGAGATCCATCGTCGTAGTACCAAACAGGCAGAACACCCTGCTCACGATGGGACAATTCACGCGACGAGTACAAGGCCTCAACCGCGGCCTTGGCCTCGTCCAAGCGGAATCCAAATCTGCCTCCTCGACACGTCTCCATATGTCATCGAATATTAATCTGGTCGAGCACAAATTCCACCCTTGTACAAAATAAAAATGTCAAGCACAACGACAAATAACATCTAACGTGAAATAAATAGGCAAAGTAAAGGCATTCAAAAAAGCCGACCACGAAGGTCGGTGTTATCCAAATATTACGAAATTAAGGGCACACAGGCCCAAACAAAATGTAGTCGAGCAAAGCCCCTTGTCCAAGTTTTATAAAAAATTACGGGCATGCAAGCCCGAATAAAATAAACAAACTGCCAAGGAACATCAATCTCGGCGTACCCTCTTTAGCGTGTTGCTCGGAAGAATTAGGAGGAGGAACTACTTTAACATTAACCACCTGAGATAAAACTCCAACACCTTCCGTGTTGAGCCCCAGATTCAACACAACCAGCTGAGCCATCGTGGTCTCAAAGCCGTCGGATACCTTTTTCACACAGTCTGACTCAAGAACTTGAATTCGAGAAACCAGCTCTGCACGAGTCTTCAAGCTGGCAATCTCGTATGGCTCATCTTCAATAGGCAGCATGACATCCTTCAAGTCGGTAACCTCCCCCTCCAGATTTTTCTTCTCAAGCAGCAATGAGTCCATCTCCTCATAAACTTTAGCCGCTTTCTCCTTCTCCCTTTTTAGCTCGTCAGCCTGTACTCGAAACTTTTCCTCGCTCTCCTCGAGGGCGGCCTTCAGCTTCTCCGCCTTCTCCTGGAGAGTTGTTTTCTCCAACTTCAGCTTACTCACCACAACAGAGGAATTGGCCCCCTCACCCAAAAGGACCACAACCATCTCCACGACCTTCATTAAACCAACCATGCTCGTCGCCAGGTGTTTTCTCCTTTCCTCTTTGTTGAGCCGCATAATAATGGCAGATTCCTCGTTAGACACAACCAGGGGAAATCCTTAAAAAAATCCTTCTCAACAAAGCAAGGAGGAATGGCAAAGGCCCGAGCACACGATTCGTCCTTGGTCAAATCCACATGTTCATTTTTCAGAATAACCCCTCTTTTTCGCCGACATGGCCTCGGGATGAAGGACATCAGGAGACCCAGACGAGATGCTAGACCCATCCTTGACCTTATCGGGGTTGGGGCCAAAGCGAGTAAGCTTCACTATCCTCTTGCTTCTCTTTTTATCATGAGTCAATTTCATCAAACGTTCACGATGATCCACCATCTTACGTGCAAAATAGAAATAACATTCTCAAGTTAGTACCACCAGGAGGGTATATACGGACAAACTAAAAATAAAAGACAACAAGGACACGCTGGCAGAGACCCAGAAGAGCCACAATGTCCCCATAAGTACGACATTTAACAAGCGCCTTGGTATTGATCAGGCGGGTCTCGAAGGTGGGTTCTCCATCATCACAAAGGATATTTTTCCCCTATCGCGTCACCCACCTAGAGGGGAAGAAACTATCAACGAATTTGTTAAGAATCTTGAAGTCCCTCTCGTCCTCTTCACCCATGCTACCGACAGTGGTGAGGTAATGAGTTAGTCCATGATGATAATATGGCCGACACCAATGAATAGGAAATTTAGAGAGCATTCTGATCTCTCTGTTCCCGTCCTTGTTGTAACAAACCTCCTCATCCTTATTGACGAGAGTAGTTGGGTTGAACACCTCATCCTTGGCCTCTTGAGACACAAGCTGAACCATGTACCAGTTATCCTTAAAGTCGCAGACAGAGTCCATGTACATCTTGAACAATCTCTTGGATTGCTTAAAAGAGACCCAACTATGCTTTCCTCCTCTAGATTGTCGTTAAAGGTGAAAACACCTGAAGAACAGGGGAATCATCACTCTAATTCTAAGATACTGGCAAATGATCTCAAATGCCTGTATGAAGGCGATCACATTAGAATGCAATTGGAAAGGTGTCAGAGACAAATGATTAAAGACACCCATATGAAAGTCACTAAAGGGAAGACGAAGCCCCAAGTCTTTGAAGACAATTTCGTACGTGGGGAATGATCCTTCTGGAAGCACGAACATAATCTTGCTGTAGAGGACGGGAGGAAGATCGTGATGTTTTGTCTAAAACCCTCTTGGTCACTGCCATATTCGACGATCGTATACGCTTCCCTCAGAGCATTACTGCTGACCGAGTCTATTCCCCAGAGCTTTGGCCCAATCCAGGACAATGACTCGTCAGTGATAGTGCCGACCAAATGGAGACCTTCATCGACTCCGCTCGCCTCATCTGCTCGATTGTGGTGGACATATCGACTAGTTAGGCCATTTCACCTGTAAAGCATAGGAAACCAATGAATTTGACAAATAAATCAAATCCACCCATCCATTGTAAACCAATTGAAAGGGGGTGTCTGCGACCAAACCACATCGACAAGCCCTCATTTAGCAAGAAGCGAGCAGACCCGTGAAGACCGTGAGGAACTCATGGAGACCGTGAGGAACTCATGAAAACCTTGAGGAAACCCATGATTATCACATACAGGCTCATGAGTTATGCAGGGAGAAAATGAATTCCACGAGAAAACTCATGAACTTCGCAGGGATTTTGCCACCCCAGGGAAAATGATCAATCAATGTTGATGAATCTCGCGAGGAGAAGTATGAATGTCCAGAGGAAAAACCCCCTAGATAATGAAATTCATCAAGAAATCCATGAATCCCGCGAGAAATACCCCTCCAAAAATTTCTATGAAGTATGAAACCCATATATGGGCAAGAGTAATCGTAGAAAGAATACTTACTTGATCAAAGTTGGTATGGGATCTGCGGCAAAAGGTGCTGTTGTGCTCACGGCTGAGAGGAAACTAATTGTAATAAGGAGAAAGATGAGAGCAAGAACTTGAAAATACTACAAAAAATCCCTTGAACACTATTTATAAAACTTGCACAGAAGACGAAGCGTTGCATCGAATAACGTGTCAAAGATTCACTTCTCCGCCGCCTACACAACAAGTCATGATGACCCCTACTCCACAGGCCATCATTCCACCCTAAAGGCTATGCTATGTGGTCTGTGAAGTAAAAATTATGTAAACTTTTCATCTCCCCGTGAGTCAAGGAGCATAGGGACTCCCCCCGCGAACGCGTTCTGACTTCCATCCTAAACAGCTACCATATGAGGTCGTCTTCATTTCTCGACGAAATATGGCACTCCGACGAGCTACGCCCGTCAAACAAACGAGTTGGTCTTAAGTCATAGCTCATCCTCTTAGGAGCAACAACTTAGGAGGCTCATGTTCTGGACTGGTCCCACACTCACCCCAAACATCATACAAGGCCCAATCCAACTATGCTGCGGGAGAAGCCCAACAAGAATGAGCATGCATGTGATACGGTGGCCAGAACCGGGACGTGTTTCCCTATTTTTTAAGGAGTTGCTGGTTTGCGTTTTGCGTTTGTGTTTGCAAAATGTCGTGGTAAGCAAGAGTCGCCACCGACTTTTATTTTATCCAACAAGGAAAGGAAAAAAGCACAGAAAAATTCCTTTTTCGAGATATTTCTGAGTATGGGGGTAGATTATAGAAAGGGAAGGTATTAGCACCCTTTCTATCCTTAGTTATCTACGGGCTCTTAGGTACTTGCTTATCATTTTCAAAATTGTTTTCTTTGAGTTTGTGTGCTTTGAAAAGTTTTTGTTTTGACTTCGATTTAACTCTTGCTTCTGTCTCCAAGAGTGTAATGAAGTGTTTTGAAAACTTTGTTTGTAAAGGAGTGTGAAAAAAAAGTTTGTTTCGATTGAGCAAGTGCTTAAGAACTAATCTACCTACTCAAAAAAAGAATTGTTCTATGTTTGTTTCCTTTAGACAATGCTATCCCACTATCAGTGAGTAGGTAGCACCGTCGTTGGAGTTTTAAGGGTCAATTTGAAGGGACGTACGGTCACTAAAGCAATGTTAGGACGTCTTAGTAATAACCCTAATGTCTTAGATCATTTATCCGAGGTAACAATACCCGAGGCAACCTTTTCGAGGCAACTTTGATCTTTGGACAAAAGGAAGACCACTAAAACATCCTATACTCAATGACCGTTTACCGAAGGCAACCAAGTGGGAGTGTACCCTAGGAGTGCGCATGTGCGAGTGATTCAATTTCAGTTTATTTATCTTTGCACATTTAGGGTGATCTAACTGTTTTCAAATTAACATACATTCTTGTCATGCATCCTATTATCATACATCTAACAGTTAATAATTTGCGGAATTTAAAATGCGGAAACTAAACTAAGTTATTACAAGGATTCGGGTATTTACATAGCCAAAAACAAACCCTTTGAAAAATAAAGCGATAAATGAAATAAACGTCCTAATTAAACTATTACAAACTGTAGGAAGTTACATCAATATAGATAAAAATAATAATAAAGCGCGCGATGAAAATTAGATCGACGAGAAATTAGGGTTTTGACCCTTCAATCCTAATTTTAAAGAAAAAATGTTTTTTGTTGTTTTTAATATTTTAAAGAAAAGAATTTAGGTTTTAAAAATAAATGTACAAATTAATTAGTGATTAAATTAATTAATAAAAATAATTACATGACCTATTTTTTATGTTTTGGTTATTTTTAAGAAAAGAAAGAAAAATTAAATTTGGAATAAAAACCTAATTATTCTAATTAATTTCAATTATGTACAAAAAGAATTAGAATTATCTAAAATTAATTAATTAATTTTTAATAAAAATAAAATCTAGACCTAATTTATGAAAATTAATATTTTTGTGATTTTTTTGATAAAAAGAAAATAATTTGATTGGTTAGTAAATAAATAAAATAAATTAAATGAAATAAAATAAAGTATAAAAGAAAATAGGAAGAGAGAATGGGCTTGAAAAGTGTTTGGGAGGGGTGCAAATAGCCAGATCTGGGCCCAAAATCAAGTAGCCCACGTTGACTTGCATGATCATATGCTTTGTGTTTGACTTGGCTTATGATGCTCCTCCACTGCTGGCCATCAGATCTGGATTCTAGGACGCCTGTATGGTTGGATCTTGAGGGAACATGGTAGTCCCCTGGCTTGTGTGCATACTGAATCACTGAAAAGAAAATAACATAAAGCAATTTGGGGGACCTGGGATTCGAACCCAGGTCCTGAAGCAATTTCCACGCATTCTCTACCACTGCACCACTCGTTCTTATTTGTACATATAATGAATAATAATAATAATATATAAAACAAAGTGGGTTAGTGGGGCACAAAGAAAAACGCGTCAGTATTCAAATACACCAATGGGGAGGTGACACATAGGTCATCCCTGACCTTGCTCAGTGGGTAAAAGTGCCAAACTTTTACCTACGAACGTTTGTCCGTAGCTACAAGCAGAGCTTGTTCCAAAATCTTCTATGAGCCATATAAATGACATCTAATGCCATGGTTGGACTCGTCTCGTCCTCCTGAACATGATGGTACCTTTCATGAAAGCTAATTTCACCTGCAAGCAAAAACCCTAATTCAAAGCTACAAACCCTAACAATGGTGAAATCCAATATAGGCCATATAAATGCAATTAAACAATACATAAAGTTTGCATATGCCTTAAGGATCAAGAATATACCATTAGTTCGTGCTATTAATGCCTAAATCATGGGATTCGAATTCAAGAAATGTTGGGTACTGTGACTGACTTACATCGTTGTATAGGGCTTGAAAATGCTTGGTTTCGATTGCTTTCGCTTGCTGGGAATCTCAGGAAGTGATTGAGATAGCTGGAAGGCCTTGAGGATGCCTGGAACACTGAATTTGATCTTGCACTTTTTCTTGATTTTTCAAGTTTTTTTTCTGCCTCTTGCACCTGCTTCTAACCTAGCTTTTGATCTGCATTGCTTCTATTTGTATCAAGGACTGAATTAGGGTTGAAATAGTGCACTCAATCTTCCTCCATCAATGAGTTTGATCTTGATTTGATTCACCTTAAAATCTTTCCAAAATTGGCCTAAAATCAATCTTTTTGTTCACTCTAATGCCTTGCACGAGTTTGATTTGATGCTAGCTGTAATTTAAAACCTGAAACAAGCACCAAATCTTTTGTTTTCAATATTTTGGATTTTATATGATTTGTTTTGATTTAAATTGAATTAATTCAAATAAAAATCAAAATAAATAATAAAAACATGATAAGGACAAGTGGCAAGGTATAGAGCTCGTGGAATATGTTGTCAACTCAAAACAAGTGAACAATATTGGGCCCATTTGGCAAAGATTGAAGTTTTAGGCATAATTGACTTTTGGCAATTTTGCAAAAAGGGTCAACTTCACCAATGCATAACTTCCTCAATTTTGACTCTTTGGAGGTGTTTTTGGACTTTTTAGAAAGCTTGAGATGTCCTCTAATCAACTCGTTTGGTATCATCTCAATTTGATATTCCATACTCATGTATGAAGCCTTGACAAAAAAGGTGTTTTTGTTGACTTTTCAAAATGACCTATAATGTCCAAATTCATAAATTCTTGTGAGTGCATATTTTGAACTTAGGAGATGAATATGGATTGTAGGGAATTCCATCCTCTTCAAAATGAGCTTTGGATGGGTCATTTCTCACAAAGTATGAGAAAGTTATGCTTGGTCAAAGTTGAGTTGACTTTTCCTACAAAACCCTAATTTAGCAACTTTTGAGTCTTGATGAATTATGAGCAATCCTTGATGAATATTGATCAACCCTTGATCAAATGATGAAATATACTTCAAAATGAGGATGTTGACCAAAAATCTTGAAGTTTTACTGCATGTGGGCCATAGTTGACTTTTGCCCTAGCACAGTCGATTTTTGGGCCTTTGAGCAATTGACTGAGCAAACTTCCTCTACAAGGCTTGAAACTTGACATGGATGATCTTGGGAACATATTAGGACAATGTTTAGAATTTGGGGTCCCTTGGACTCAAGTATCTTGATGCAACATGAAACCCTAATTTGAGGTAGACTGCCTTAGGAGAGAGCTTGTATGGCCAACCCTTTGACTACCTTGAGCAACTTGTGGATCTTTCTGAAATGTTTTGAGAAATATGGGAGGGAAAAATTTGGGGTACAACAGCTGCCCCTGTTCAATCTTCTTAAACCTGAGGATGTAGATTGGCTTTCGTGCCTTTCGTGATCCGAAGGTGGAAGAGGATTGAACACTAGAGTGCCCAGAAATTTGCACTCGCCTGAAGTGGTGTCTGTCTTGCAATATCGGGAATGGGCTTACAAATGCCATTTGGAAACTGCTGACGAGGGGATGGGCTTAAAGGTGCCATCTGAAGGAGTGTCGATCGCATAAGAGATTCCTTAGCGAGAGCTTGTATATCTATCGTTGAGGAAGATTCCCCTCGGAAGGCTGGTCTCTGTCTTGAGAGAAATAGAATTTTAGGAGCTTCGGTTGTCCGTTATTCTACTGATGAGTCGTCTCTGTTTGAATTTTAGGAACTTCGGTCGTCCGTATTCTACTGAGGAAACATCTCTGTTGAATTTTAGGAACTTCGGTCGTCCGTATTCTACTGAGGAAACATCTCTGTTGAATTTTAGGAACTTCGACCGTCCGTATTCGACTGAGGAAACATCTCTATTGAATTTTAGGAACTTCGATCGTCCGTATTCGACTGAGGAATCATCTTTGTTGAATTTTAGGAACTTTGGTCGTCCGTATTCGATTGAGGAATCATCTCTGTTGAATTTTAGGAACTTCGGTCGTCTGTATTCTACTGAGGAAACATCTATGTTGAATTTTAGGAACTCCGATCGTCCGTATTCGACTGAGGAAACATCTCAATTGAATTTTAGGAACTTCGATCATCCGTATTCTACTGAGGAATCATCTCTGTTGAATTTTAGGAACTTTGATCATCCGTATTCGACTGAGGAAACATCTCAATTGAATTTTAGGAACTTCGATCATCCGTATTCGACTGAGGAATCATCTCTGTTGAATTTTAGGAACTTCGGTCGTTCGTATTCGACTGAGGAATCATCTCTGTTGAATTTTAGGAACTTTGGTCGTTCGTATTCGACTGAGGAAACATCTCTATTGAAGAGGAAAATTGAATTTTAGGAGCTTCGGTCGTCCGTATTCAACTGGGGAATCATCTCTGTTGACATTTAGGAACTTCGGTCGTCCGTTATTCAACTGAGGTAAAGGCTTCATAGCTTGAATTTTGTGAGAATTTGATTGTATCCTTCCTGAAAGGTAAAGGTTAGCTGTATGTAATGCATGATATGTATTAAGCAATGATGTTCTCAAAATAAATGAGATTGTGTTGTATGATGTCTATGTGTATGTCATGGTGTATGGAAATGTGATGTTTTTTAGCGATAATCTCTAGCTGGGGAAAATAAATCCCGGGCTGCTGCTGGAGAAAAGAGTTGAATTCTTCGTTTCCGCTGGGGATAGTGAATGAAGATGATTGTGACAATAAACCTGCAGGAGAGGATAACTCCGTTGGGGAATAAACTGACGAGGAAATGACTCTGTGGGGAGGACAAACTCTGCTAGAGGACCTGTTGATTTTGAAGGATGACCTCAGCTGGGGATGAATTACCGTTGCTAGTGATAATAAACTCTGTTGGGGATTGAGCTCTTGTTTGCGAAAGGAATGAACTCCGCTGGGGATGATTTTCCAGTTGCGATTTCACTGGGAATAACCTTTTAGACCCTACTGGGGACAATCCTTCAGCCTCTACTGGGGATAATTCTCCAAACTCCACTGGAGATAATTTTTCAATGCTGGTGATAGATAAACTCTGCTTGGGGGAGAATATTGCTGATTCGTTCGCGGTTGCGAGCCTTAGTTGGGGAGAATTAACACCACTGCTTTTCTTACTCTGCGGGGAGTGAATGTACTTTCAATCGTTTTCTCCAACTAGGTCTATCCCGATACCTGGTGGATATAGCAACTGTAAGGTTTGGACATTTCTTATTTGCCTCTGTTTCTGATATTACGAGTAATCGTCTTTCGTTTTGCATGTAAATATTTATGAGCAGCAATTATTGTCAAATGCATATATAAAAAACGAACCATTGGACGTTCTTTGCAAAACAAAACAGAAAAAGGAAAATAGTTTAAAATTTCATTGTGAAAATGAATTGTATTAACTCTGAAGTTTGGCCCGTAAATAGGCGTTTTTGTACAAGAGGTTGACGTCCTAGTAAGAGAACGCCGCCGAACAATAAAATTTATACAATTTGTGAAAAAACAAAGAAAAACAGCTATGTGAACAATCCCACTGGGTTTCAACTCTGCTATTGCCTTTATATCCTCGAGCATCTCATCACTTTGCTATTTGGTTGAAGGTAGATCATATTGATTAGCGTCGTCCGAGCTTGATAGTCGATACCGAAGTCTGGTTGCAAGATGATCCAATGAGACATAGTGTTACGCTTTACCCTAATTTTTTCCTGGACCGCCCTTTCGGGTTTTCAGTCCACCGGGATACCCTTTTTTTCCCAAGCCGCCTTTTCAGGTTTTCGACTTGCCGGGTGTACAGTTTTTTTCATTTTCATCCCTTACTTTTTCCCGAACCCTTTTGGTTCGCCGGGAAGCCCTTATTTTTGCCTAGGCCAGTCAACCTAGCGGGTCTTTGATTATGCGTAGTATCTTTTCACTATGTCTGCATTTACGGGGTGAGGAAGGTCGTCACCATCCATGGTGGTTAGAATCATAGCTCCTCCTGAGAAAATGTTCTTAACCACAAATGGCCCTTCGTACGTAGGGGTCCATTTTCCCCTGGGATCACCTTGTGGTAGGATGATGCGTTTGATCACCAGATCCCAAACTTGATACTCTTGTAGTCTGACTTTCTTGTTAAATGCCTTGATCATCCGTTTTTGATACGTTTGACCATGACAAATAACAGTAAGTATCTTTTCATCGATTAAGTTCAGCTGATCAAGCCGGGTATGGATCCAATCGTCCTCGCTCAAACCTGCATCCTTCATAATCCGAAGAGAGGGTATCTGAACTTCAATGGGCAAGATCGCCTCCATACCATATACCAAGGAATAGGGTGTTGCCCCTGTTGACGTCCGCGCTGAGGTGCGGTACCCATGAAGAGCAAATGGTAACATCTCGTGCCAATCTTTGTATGTCACCGTCATCTTCTGCATAATCTTCTTGATATTCTTACTAGCCGCTTCTACAGCCCCATTCATCTTTGTCCGGTAAGGAGAAGAGTTCTGATGATGTATCTTGAACTGCTTGCAGAGCTCGGTGATCATTGTATTATTGAGATTTGTACCATTGTCCGTAATGATCCTCTCTAGTACACCGTATCGATAGATCAAATTATGCCAAATAAACCGTGCCACGACGTTCTTGGTCACGGTAGCAAAGGAAGTTGCCTCAACCCATTTTGTAAAGTAATCAATTGCTACCAGGATGAAATGATGCCTGTTGGACGCAGTAGGTCTGATCTCACCAATCATATCGATGCCCCACATTGCAAAAGGCCACGGAGCTGTCAAGACATTCAGAGGAACTGGAGGTATATGCACCTTATCAGCATAGACTTGGTGTAGCGGTGAAAATCGGAGATCAAGCTATTAATTAACTTGACTCACAAAAGCAAGAGTCGCCACCGCGCTTTATTGTTTCCAAGGGAAAAGGGAAAAGAGCGAAATAAAACCCTAAAGTATGCAATGTAAATTAATATTTAAAAGTAATGAAAATACAATGCGCTTTTAAAAGAGATCGAGAGTTCGGGGGTTGGTTATACAATGGGAAGGTATTAGCACCCAATGCATCTGCGGTACTCCGCAGGAACCTTTTGAAATATCTGTTTTTGGTTAAAATTGTTTGTTTGATTAAGATGGTTCGTTTGACTAAAAATCGGTGTTGGAGAGATTTTGAAGATACGACGACCTAGTGTCGAAGTTTTGACTTAAAAGGTATGAGTTTGAAAATTGAATCTTTTGGGGAAATTATCTTAGGTTTAACAAAATAGTAAATAAGCAAAAAAGTGGATGAGGGTATTCGCACGATCGTAGAAGATGTATTTGATGACGTGAAGTCAACTGAGTTGAAACATTTCCCTTGGAATTAATCATAAGCAGGTAGATCTGATATTCGAGTAAGGAAGCATAAATAATAAAAAATTCTACGAGAAACGAACAAGGTAGATAACAAGATAAATTGTAGGAAACTAAATGAATGGACAAAGAAGAATCATGAATAAAAGAAAAATGTAATAAAAAAAATTATCTAAACTAATTTGAAATTCTAAGGTTGCTAAGTAAGCTAAACTTAAATTTTAAAGCGTCTAACTAAATTAAATAAAACTTCGAAGTTACTAACTAAAACTAGATTAAAATTCTAAAGTTACTAACTAAAATTCGTAAGTTATTAAATTAAATCTAAAATAAATCAACACTCTAATATTACTGAATTAGGTCTAAACTAAATTAATTCTAAAGTTACTAAATTACATCTAAACTAGTATAAACTAAATTCATTATAAAATTACTAATTTAATCTAAACTATATTAATAATAAAATTACTAACTTAAATCTAAACTAAACTAATTATAACTTAAAGATTAAAATTCTAAGACTAAATTAACATTCTAAAGTTATCAAAATGTATCTAAACTAATTAAAGGTTTTAACATCACTAACTTATATCTAATTAAATTAAAATTCTAAAGTTATTAAATTAAGCCTAAAATTAATCTAAATAATTAAGATTATCTAATTAACTAAAACATGGTTGTTTAATTAAATCTATAAAATACCTAGATTGACTAAGCTAATTATTATTTAAGAGAAAATAAATTGAAAGAGTGTAACAAAAAATTATTGGAGGGGGAGTAATAAAAGCAGTTGGGCCCTAAAACAAAAAGAAAAGAAAACAATAAGCCTAAACTGTAACACAAATAAAGATCAGACAGATATATAAAAAAAAATAGGATGGGCCGGACCGGGTCAGGGTGATCCGGACCCATCTCCCAAACTCACAGAATTGGGTTGTAGAAAACCCTATTGCTCTTTGTCACTCCAATGAGGTCAATCATTTCGTCCTTCTGGAACATAGCATCAATAGGAACCTGGATACCAACAGCAGCGCCCCATTGAGGTTTTGGTTTCCGAAAAGGATCAGCTTCCTTTGTTCCAGCCTTGCCTGATTTACCACCTGTCCCACGAGTTATAAAAGCCTGAATTGGGGACCTTCACTTTCTCAATAAACTGATTTAGCCGTCCAATTTTCGAGTCCACGGCTTTTTGTCTTTGATTCTTCCAGCGATCAATATTGGATTCATTGGTGAAAATTACCAGTTTGTAGCCATCGTTGTATAAGGTTTGCAGCTTATCAGGAATTAAGGGATACATGAGGGACCAAGCATTAGGACCTGTTATATTCACAGCATTTTCGCAAGACACCCATCAAAATCAAATGCAGCGATTTTACTTGA
Organism: Vicia faba; assembly: GCA_948472305.1. Classification (NCBI taxonomy): domain Eukaryota; kingdom Viridiplantae; phylum Streptophyta; class Magnoliopsida; order Fabales; family Fabaceae; genus Vicia; species Vicia faba. Next base: position 440,378,571 of record OX451738.1, read on the forward strand.
ATCTTGCAAACCATCATCCCCTTCAAGAAAAATGACGGTCTGGAATGCCTTCCATTTGGGCAAAAGGGTAGCATCCTTGTATGTACTCTTGACATCAGAAACGGAAAAGGTAATATTAACCTCAGACATGGATAATTTTCTTTCCTTTGAACCACTTTCTTCGGTATCTTGCTTTTCGTTTTGTATGTCTTCCGTTGCTTCACCAGCCTTTTCAGACTTGTCCTTTCCAGCAAATAACTTCGTGAGAGCTTCCTGGTCACCGCTCTTCAAGGAGGAAAATCCGGTAATGGTGTTAGGAGAAGAGTTGGAGGAGCGTAGATTCTTGAAGAGTATGCAGAGGGATACTTTGTGTGGAGTTATTGCGAATGGACCTGGTTGTTTCAAAATTCCAGCCATTAATTCTCAAATCTCACGGTGTGAATGTGCTTGCCTACTATCTGTTCGATGAAATGACAGAATGGGAAAATGCTTAGTTGATTGGTGTGTTTCTCGCGATTTCGGTTCAACATCAAGCATGTAGGTGAAGTGATTTTCTCCGGAGATTGTTCAGGTATCTTCAATACTAACTCTTTGGATCTCCACGGGGCTCCGAGTTTGAATGATTTAGGATGAGATTCTGTTCAAAACTCTTTTTACTGTAATTTATTTATGTATTTTTCTGTTGGGATGAGTGGTTAGTGGTGAGAATGGGAAATCGGAAGAGGAGTTGCCTGTGGCGGTGATGGTTGAAAATAAGGGATTGTTGAAAATGGTGATTGGGAGTTTTGCTGTCATTTATTTGGGTTTGTTGGTTTTTCGTTGGTGTTGTGGAATTTGAGGGAGAGCTTCATGGTGAGTTGTTGTTTGTCGGGTTGTAGAAGTTGGAAGTTAGAAGATGGAGAAAAGGTGAAGTTGAAGAACCGCCATAAGAGCTAGCTACAGAGAGATGATGATTTTTTGTTTATGGTGGAGGAGGAAGGTTGGTGGAATTGGTGGTGGCGGTTGAAAATAGTTTGATGGCTGGAAGGGTGAAGGTTCACAATTTGTAATATGATGCAAACTGGACGGGTGGATATGTGTTGTCTGCAGATGGCTTTGGTGCAGGACGGCTGCGGAGGTGATGAAATCGCGGTTGTCAATTTGCATCGGTCAAAAGGGATGGTTCATGGTGAATAGAAAGCTAGATGGGATACTGTTTCTTTTTGTGTTTTGTATCCTTTGTTTTTCAGCAGGTCCTGTTCTTTCGTTTTTGTTCTAAACCTTAAGGTTTTATTAGAAATTTTCCACAGGTTTTTACTTTGTTTTCCCCCCTTCAGAATGGATTTTTGGAGGGAAAATTTGTGGGTCTTGGACAAATTGATATGCTGATTTTTTCCCTTTCTAATGCAGGATTTGCATCCTCTATTTTTGTGAAATTTTATACTGCTTTTGGACAGGTTTTTGGCATTATTTGTGCAGAATTTTGACTTGTTTTTGGACAGGTTTTTGGCATTATTTGTGCAGAATTTTGACTTGTTTTTGGACAGGTTTGACAGGATTTGGAGCAGCATTGCAGTAGCATGTTTTTGGGACTGATATGCATACAGTATGGATAATTTTGAAGCAAGGTTTGGACTGTTTTGAAGTGTTTGTAGCAGCTGATTTATGGACAACATTGGTACAAGTTATGGAGCAATTTGATGCATCATGAAGCAAGGAAAATGGGCTTGAAAATAATAGCATAGACTTAGACTTGGTATTTTGAAAATTGATGAATGATAGTTTAAAATAGGCTTTAGGATTTACAATGTTTTTTCATGTGATTTTGTGGCTATAATATTTGTAATGAAATTTGAAATTTGTAACAAGTCTTGAATTTGGATGTAACTTTAAATATTTCATTTGAGTTTGGAATGGATTTGTCTTGAGATTTTTTTTGAAATTGCAAACTTGAGATATGCCTAAAAATTAGCATGATGCATTCTCCACTTTTGAACTAGACATGACAAATATCCTTGAATCAATGATCTTGAAATTTTCTTTAAAGTTTGTATCAAATTCTTGGATTGAATAAGAACTTTTCCTTAGAAATAGTCCTTGTAGAATTGATGGACTTAGATTCCTTGAATGGTCTTTTTTACCTTGAAATGCATTCCAAATAAAACACCTAAACCTTGAACCGAATCTTGATGAACAAACAAAGAAACTTGATCTAAATCCAATTTTAATTCATTAATTACTAATGCTCGAATACAAGCAACTTGTATTATAGCAATATATAATCAATGAATCCTCAAACTCAACATCTTGCCTTTACCCTTGACTTAGTGGAGAACAATCTCAATACAAAATCAATTCTAAGCCTAAAATGTTCAAGCGAACTCATGGCCTTCCAAACGCATTCGGATGTAGATCCTTGAAGCAATCTTGTAGACGACATCATTTGTGACATGTTGCAAAAAGAACCATCCCGAAATGATGAAAATCGAAATAGTTACAATCCTTGAAAGTCGAGTAATTGTTACTTGAGATTAGGCCACAGTCATCAAAGTGACCTCTAAGTATCCGAACTTTTGATGATCCTCCGCACCTAATCAGACCTTGACTGGTAAAGAGGGGTTAGAGATGACGTCAAAGAAAATTGTACGCAAAAGTAACCATTCAAAAATGTTGAAAAATGAAAAGTTACGATCGTTTGAACTTGGATGTGTAAGTATTGACTTTTGGTCAAAGTGCTTCGAATTGACTCGCAAACTTGATCTTTCTTCGCATTCCAAAGCATCTTGATGCACATGTGAACCAGTGATGATGAAATCTTGTTCGTGCTCTGAGGAAGTTGCGGAGAAGCTTGAGACCACTTATTGACAGAGCGTGGAAATAATCACACGATTGCCCTGATGAATCAGTCTTCAAGAATCAACGATCAATTGTACTTCCGGATTGAGAGATTCCGAACCCTAATCGAGGCGTGACGCCTGATGCTCTTGATTCAGATCTGTTCCCTGCAAATGAAATCAAAGAAACGAAAAACACACACACTTCGTGCTTGATTAGAAGTTAGTGATACATAGGCTAAGAATTTTCAAAACACTTGACAATCTTTACATAGTCAAAGCTCGAAGGTAAGAGGTTAAAACCGACCGTATTTAGTGACCTTGACTTTTGTATAAAAAATGCAAAAATGCAAGTGGGATCTTAGGTCAAAAATTGGGGTACAACAGCTGCCCCTATTTAAGTTTATTCTATCTGGAGATATGAAGATTGGGATCTTCATTTCGACGAGATTGAAGGGACTTAAATATAGAATACACAATTTTTGGCCTTAAGATACCGCGATTATGTTTACAATATGATATGAATGTGATGTTTTGAATTTTATGGGGAATGACGCCATATGAGACAGACTATGCTGGAGAAACCAAACACATTATACAGTAATCCCACAGAGGAAGAGGTTGGAACTCCATTGGGGAAACAAAGTCATAGACTTCGAATGAGAGACTCTTGAATGATTTACATCAGTGTTGAGACTGGAAAAGAGATGATTTACATTAGTACGAAGACTGGAAAAAGAAATGATTTACATCAGCACTGTGACTGGAAAAGGAAATGATGGACATCAGTACTGAGACTGGAAAATGATTGACATCAGCACTGTGGCTAGAAAACAAAATGATTGACATCAGCACTGTGGCTGGAGATAAACATCTCTGATTTCTGAATTTTACCAAGAACAGTAACACATTTCTTCTTTAACCAAGATATCGCTTGAAAAGGATGAAATAACAAACTTCCCCACGGGACTTTTCCGAAAGGGGTGCCATTTGTTGAGTAGACATTATTGTTGGGGATACACAAGCTGCTCAAATAAAGAGGCCGCCACTTGCTTCCTTTCAAAGGTGTCGATAACATACAAGCTGCTCATGAAGAGACCGCCACTTGTTGTCTTCAAAGAAAATTAAAGCATACAAGCTGCTCATGAAGAGACCGCCGCTTGTTGTTTTTTCAAATGTAGCAATAACCATACAAGTTGCTCATGAAGAGACCGCCGCTTGTTGTTTGTCAAGAGTATCCATAACACACAAGTTGCTCATGAAGTGACTGCCGCTTGATGTTTTCAAAGGTATCAATAACACACAAGTTGTCTCATGAAGAAACTGCCGCTTGTTGTCTTTTCAAGGTATCAATAACACACAAGTTGTCTCATGAAGAAACTGTCGCTTGCTGTCTTTTCAATGTATCAATAACACACAAGTTGTCTCATGAAGAAACTGCCGCTTGTTGTCTTTTCAATGTATCAATAACACACAAGTTGTCTCATGAAGAAACTGCCGCTTGCTGTCTTTTCAATGTATCAATAACACACAAGTTGTCTCATGAAGAAACTGCCGCTTGCTGTCTTTTCAATGTATCAATAACACACAAGTTGTCTCATGAAGAAACTGCCGCTTGCTGTCTTTTCAATGTATCAATAACACACAAGTTGTCTCATGAAGAAACTGCCGCTTGCTATTTCCCAAAAAGATACCCATAAAATATCATGAAGATATCGCTGGAGGTGAGAATCAATAATTTCATCGAGGATGGACAAACTGCTCATGAAGAGACCGACATTTGTCGTAGAGAAATCAAACTGCTCAAATAAGGAGTCAGTCGCTTATTGTCATGTCGATATTCCAGAAGAAGGTGGTGATAACACTGCTGGGGAATAAAGTTCATCTTCAATGGGAAACCATGAATGGATTCTTCCCGAGGAGACCAAGTATTTACGTTGCAAAATAAATGCACTTTCCATCTAGGTTTCATAGCCTAGAGATATTCACAAGGTACCGTTCACAAGAGACAAAGCTCAATCCAGGAATAAACTGGGGAGAAAACAGTCAAACAAGACTCCACCCAATGAGGAAATAACTCAAATGGGGATTTATCCTATCCAGAGATGGAAAAGGAAAGCTAAAGCAAGATTCTTCCATGAGAGTTAACTCAGTGGGGAATTAGAAAAGAGGCGCACTTTCTGCTTAAGTTGACACTCTATTTGGAAAGATCAAATATGTTATTTGAATAGACATAACCAAGGTATACGAACTCAAAGATATCAACAAATACAAATGTGCGTGCATGATGCAAGTACGAACGAATGAATGAATTTCATATGTATGTTGACAAGACAGACATAGACAGAAGATGATAAGACATCATAACACAACCCAACACTCGGCTAATCTCAACAGGAGGGGAACATTACTGGAGATGAAACAAAAGCCATCATTGGAGCAAAGTCCTTTTACAAGGCTTAAGTATCTCTGGAGAGGAAGATATTTTCAGGTAGAAAACCCAAAGTCCAATCTTCTAATGTCAACAATCCATTGAAAGGATAACAACACAAACAAATGTTTCAGCGGGAAAAAGTCATGTTTAGCTGGAGATACTGGGAACACCACCCTCTGATAATGTGTGCAAAACATATCTTGACAAATCTGGATTGCCCCTGGGACTAATTTTGGATGCCCCAAGTTTACTGCTGATAAGCTGCATGATGCACGACGATTCTTGCGAATAACTTCACTTCTAAAATGCCCCAAGCTATATGGTTGATGGGGAGAAATCGTCTCAAGAGGATTTTACAAAAGACCTGGCATTCACCATGCTCTGGTGTCTTCAAACTCTTAGAGAGATTCGTCAAATCTCGACATGATTGCCCCGGATTGACTGTAGTTGGCACAATAAAGTCTTCAAATTTTTGCCCCAAACGAGCAAACAAGTTGGGAAAAACGTTAACTGGGAGAAGCAACATGTTCGTGCTTACGGTCTTCAGGTGACATGCCCCTGGATATGATTTTTCTTGACGTGATCCGCCAATTACTCAACATAGTTTCAAGCCTTAAGAATTTACTCATCATTGGTGCTTATATGTGAATTTCCTTGATATCAAACGAATGTTTTGCAGTTAGAAAAAGTTTACAATGAGAATGAAAATTCTAATGCAACAGTTATGTAAGTCTTGAAGATTTTGAAAGATATCGCACAAATTTTGCGAGTTAAAGCACCATTTATTTTTGTATAGGAAAAACATATGATACCAACATAACTATTTAGAACATTCATGGGAGTCAGGAACACTATCTCATTGAAGTATGCTTTCAAAATAACCTTGCTTCAATTAGGACTTTTGAAGGTTGTAATGTGGTCTGGTTCATGGTTTTAGAAAAAAAGATTTAAAGGCTCAAAATATTTGGTGCCCACCCATTCTTCACGATGTTCTCCAACCCTATGTTCAGTTAATTCAACATGAGTGTTCATCTCTCAAAAGGATTTTGTGACGGTCAAGGAAACGATGAGGCCTTCGGAGTAGAAACCACCTTCATGTCTTCGTGTTTGTAGTCACCAATTTGTTCTTTGCTGAGGACTTTTCTTTGCAGTCCTTTTCTTTGCGATTTTATTTTCCCTAACTTTTGCCTGAACTAATTCTTTTGAATTGATAGTCCAGCGGGATGCCTTAATTTTGCCTAAGTCACACGTTTTCATGTTTTTTGACTTAGCAGGCTTTTTCTTTTCTAGATTTTTGACTTTTTGAACAAAATGTGTGACATTAGCTTATATTTGCTTGTTGAGAAGATTATGATTGCCTCGTTTCTTGATGAATGAGGGATAACATTGTGATTCCACATCTTCTGGCTTCATTATACATGAAAGATAGTCCTCGTAGTTTCTCTTCAAAAAACATCTTCCTTATGAATTTCGAACACTCAGTCAGATTAACTAAAAACTACCCTACCCAGGTTAAAATTCAAGGTTTTTTCGTATAGAAAAGAAACTTCTACTTCAAGGCTCAAAAGGGGTTAGCAAGGGATTATCTTCCTTATATCTCCGGTGTTTAAGGATTTGAAACAATGCCTGTACATCATCAGCAAGATTTTATCCAAAAGCAAACAAACAGAGATTTTGTGTTCTTTAGATCATCATCCTCCTTTCAATCTCTGCCTAGGCAAGAGAATGAGCAAAAAGTTGGTATCATAATGCAAAAAGTAATTTAAAATTTGAAAACAAATATGAGTGAAACGAATGAATTTCTTCAAGACAAACATACCCATTGTATCAAGATAATCATTCAGATGCAAACAAGCTCTTACATGCAAACAATGTTTTGATAAACAAGAAAAATTACAAAGAGCAGAAATAAGTTAATAATCTGGGAAGGCTTTCCATCTGGACTTGAATCACCGAAAACATCCTTCAAAACTCAAAGTGGCCATCAATCGTGTTTACTCTTCGGCACGTGCTTGATTTGAACTTCAAAACCAACGTTCTTGAATGACAAGGTACCACTTCTGACCAACTTCTGAACCTCAATCTTCAAAGCAAAGCAACCCTCCAAGTCATGCCCAGGAGCACCTTGATGAAAAGGTACAAGCCAAATCAGCTTTGTAGTACCAATGTATCTTCTCAGGAACCTTCGGTGGAGGTCGGGTCTGAACCAAATTCCTCTGCATCAGGATAGGAAACAACTTTGTATAGGTAATTGGAATTGGATCAAATTGGGTTTTCCTCTGATTAGGAACTTGCTGATTCTGTTGATGAATAGGAGAAACATGATGATTCTGACAATGATTATTTCTTACTCTGGTTCTCTTCTTGGAAAAGTTATTATCAAACTTCTTCACACCATTAGCTGAACTACCATCTTCATATGATCATCCTTTCCCAACATCTTCTTCTAGACGCACTCCCACATTTACCTTGTCAGGAAAGTCATTAGGTGCATTAACCATCACCTTCTCATGAGAGAATGATTTTAGAGTTTCAGTGAAGACTTTTATCAACGCTTCCTCCCTCCTAGAAGGATTGACTTGGGCGGCAACCAGAATTTCAACCAAACCAGTTAAGTGCTCCATACTAGCTTTCAAAATAGTCATCTCTCTACGGAGTTCAGAAACCTCTTGCTTGATATTCTCCATTGTTTTCTTAGCGCGAGTATTGTACTGGTGAGACCAAAGGAAGAATAAGACTCGGAAAAAGACCTTTGAAAGTGAAACAAAAAAATGTAGAATGATGTATGATATGCAAAAGAGAGTTTTTATTTGATTTTCAAGGAACTCAAGATATTAAGTTGTAAACATCAAAGTATGAAGATAGAAGATGAATTTTAAATTGGCTCCAAACATTGATCAAGTTATCATCAAGATCAATCATCCATTTTGGTGGATTAGGGTTTTCGCCCTATCAACACCCAAGATCCATTGAGCTTGACAAAACTTGTGATGTTTACAAAGAAAGACCTCCAAATTCCTTCAAAGTCAAGTGAAAAGGGTTTTATGGATGCATGAATGCATGGCTATGCAACAACCACAAGCAAGGTCACAAATAAAGTCGAAAGGTTCAACGTCACGAGCATGGAGTCAAGGTAAGGAACACCCCCAAGGTATGTACTAACGGTTTAATCACACCTGTAGAACAAGGTTCTAAGAGTTCCCGGAGTCTACATTCCTCCTTCGGATATTACCAACGTTTTGATTACTCAATAATCAGCAATATTCTCAAGAGAAACTCATCCGAGCGTAGCATCGCGTAATAATTACTTCCGGATTACTCCATTATAATCTCCGCGCTACACCTAAAAGGCCAAGATGGGTTAGGGTTCTACGGTTCCCAGCTTCTCTGGCTCCCAGGTCGAAAATAATAATGTCTTCCCGATTACTCGGTAAACAAATATTACGTTCAAAAGGGCCTTCCACTGAGTGGGGGATCTCATGCCTCCTTCTTCGGGATTACTCCCTCAAAGTTAACATGACTATACCGCCCGTCCTATTCCTAAGTGTAATTTAGTCCGGGTATAGGACTTGTCCTTCGTAAATATTATCAACACCCAAATAATCATAGTATATACATATAATCAAACAATCAAATAATGATAAAACAGATAAAACAAATTAGGCTTAACCCACTTAGGGATGGACCAGCAAGAGGTCAATCTGTCCCCAGCAGAGTCGCCAATTCTGTAGCGGTGAAAATCGGAGATCAAGCTATTAATTAACTTGACTCACAAAAGCAAGAGTCGCCACCGCGCTTTATTGTTTCCAAGGGAAAAGGGAAAAGAGCGAAATAAAACCCTAAAGTATGCAATGTAAATTAATATTTAAAAGTAATGAAAATACAATGCGCTTTTAAAAGAGATCGAGAGTTCGGGGGTTGGTTATACAATGGGAAGGTATTAGCACCCAATGCATCTGCGGTACTCCGCAGGAACCTTTTGAAATATCTGTTTTTGGTTAAAATTGTTTGTTTGATTAAGATGGTTCGTTTGACTAAAAATCGGTGTTGGAGAGATTTTGAAGATACGACGACCTAGTGTCGAAGTTTTGACTTAAAAGGTATGAGTTTGAAAATTGAATCTTTTGGGGAAATTATCTTAGGTTTAACAAAATAGTAAATAAGCAAAAAAGTGGATGAGGGTATTCGCACGATCGTAGAAGATGTATTTGATGACGTGAAGTCAACTGAGTTGAAACATTTCCCTTGGAATTAATAATAAGCAGGTAGATCTGATATTCGAGTAAGGAAGCATAAATAATAAAAAATTCTACGAGAAACGAACAAGGTAGATAACAAGATAAATTGTAGGAAACTAAATGAATGGACAAAGAAGAATCATGAATAAAAGAAAAATGTAATAAAAAAAATTATCTAAACTAATTTGAAATTCTAAGGTTGCTAAGTAAGCTAAACTTAAATTTTAAAGCGTCTAACTAAATTAAATAAAACTTCGAAGTTACTAACTAAAACTAGATTAAAATTCTAAAGTTACTAACTAAAATTCGTAAGTTATTAAATTAAATCTAAAATAAATCAACACTCTAATATTACTGAATTAGGTCTAAACTAAATTAATTCTAAAGTTACTAAATTACATCTAAACTAGTATAAACTAAATTCATTATAAAATTACTAATTTAATCTAAACTATATTAATAATAAAATTACTAACTTAAATCTAAACTAAACTAATTATAACTTAAAGATTAAAATTCTAAGACTAAATTAACATTCTAAAGTTATCAAAATGTATCTAAACTAATTAAAGGTTTTAACATCACTAACTTATATCTAATTAAATTAAAATTCTAAAGTTATTAAATTAAGCCTAAAATTAATCTAAATAATTAAGATTATCTAATTAACTAAAACATGGTTGTTTAATTAAATCTATAAAATACCTAGATTGACTAAGCTAATTATTATTTAAGAGAAAATAAATTGAAAGAGTGTAACAAAAAATTATTGGAGGGGGAGTAATAAAAGCAGTTGGGCCCTAAAACAAAAAGAAAAGAAAACAATAAGCCTAAACTGTAACACAAATAAAGATCAGACAGATATATAAAAAAAAAATAGGATGGGCCGGACCGGGTCAGGGTGATCCGGATCCATCTCCCAAACTCACAGAATTGGGTTGTAGAAAACCCTATTGCTCTTTGTCACTCCAATGAGGTCAATCATTTCGTCCTTCTGGAACATAGCATCAATAGGAACCTGGATACCAACAGCAGCGCCCCATTGAGGTTTTGGTTTCCGAAAAGGATCAGCTTCCTTTGTTCCAGCCTTGCCTGATTTACCACCTGTCCCACGAGTTATAAAAGCCTGAATTGGGGACCTTCACTTTCTCAATAAACTGATTTAGCCGTCCAATTTTCGAGTCCACGGCTTTTTGTCTTTGATTCTTCCAGCGATCAATATTGGATTCATTGGTGAAAATTACCAGTTTGTAGCCATCGTTGTATAAGGTTTGCAGCTTATCAGGAATTAAGGGATACATGAGGGACCAAGCATTAGGACCTGTTATATTCACAGCATTTTCGCAAGACACCCATCAAAATCAAATGCAGCGATTTTACTTGAATCTTGCAAACCATCATCCCCTTCAAGAAAAATGACGGTCTGGAATGCCTTCCATTTGGGCAAAAGGGTAGCATCCTTGTATGTACTCTTGACATCAGAAACGGAAAAGGTAATATTAACCTCAGACATGGATAATTTTCTTTCCTTTGAACCACTTTCTTCGGTATCTTGCTTTTCGTTTTGTATGTCTTCCGTTGCTTCACCAGCCTTTTCAGACTTGTCCTTTCCAGCAAATAACTTCGTGAGAGCTTCCTGGTCACCGCTCTTCAAGGAGGAAAATCCGGTAATGGTGTTAGGAGAAGAGTTGGAGGAGCGTAGATTCTTGAAGAGTATGCAGAGGGATACTTTGTGTGGAGTTATTGCGAATGGACCTGGTTGTTTCAAAATTCCAGCCATTAATTCTCAAATCTCACGGTGTGAATGTGCTTGCCTACTATCTGTTCGATGAAATGACAGAATGGGAAAATGCTTAGTTGATTGGTGTGTTTCTCGCAATTTCGGTTCAACATCAAGCATGTAGGTGAAGTGATTTTCTCCGGAGATTGTTCAGGTATCTTCAATACTAACTCTTTGGATCTCCACGGGGCTCCGAGTTTGAATGATTTAGGATGAGATTCTGTTCAAAACTCTTTTTACTGTAATTTATTTATGTATTTTTCTGTTGGGATGAGTGGTTAGTGGTGAGAATGGGAAATCGGAAGAGGAGTTGCCTGTGGCGGTGATGGTTGAAAATAAGGGATTGTTGAAAATGGTGATTGGGAGTTTTGCTGTCATTTATTTGGGTTTGTTGGTTTTTCGTTGGTGTTGTGGAATTTGAGGGAGAGCTTCATGGTGAGTTGTTGTTTGTCGGGTTGTAGAAGTTGGAAGTTAGAAGATGGAGAAAAGGTGAAGTTGAAGAACCGCCATAAGAGCTAGCTACAGAGAGATGATGATTTTTTGTTTATGGTGGAGGAGGAAGGTTGGTGGAATTGGTGGTGGCGGTTGAAAATAGTTTGATGGCTGGAAGGGTGAAGGTTCACAATTTGTAATATGATGCAAACTGGACGGGTGGATATGTGTTGTCTGCAGATGGCTTTGGTGCAGGACGGCTGCGGAGGTGATGAAATCGCGGTTGTCAATTTGCATCGGTCAAAAGGGATGGTTCATGGTGAATAGAAAGCTAGATGGGATACTGTTTCTTTTTGTGTTTTGTATCCTTTGTTTTTCAGCAGGTCCTGTTCTTTCGTTTTTGTTCTAAACCTTAAGGTTTTATTAGAAATTTTCCACAGGTTTTTACTTTGTTTTCCCCCCTTCAGAATGGATTTTTGGAGGGAAAATTTGTGGGTCTTGGACAAATTGATATGCTGATTTTTTCCCTTTCTAATGCAGGATTTGCATCCTCTATTTTTGTGAAATTTTATACTGCTTTTGGACAGGTTTTTGGCATTATTTGTGCAGAATTTTGACTTGTTTTTGGACAGGTTTTTGGCATTATTTGTGCAGAATTTTGACTTGTTTTTGGACAGGTTTGACAGGATTTGGAGCAGCATTGCAGTAGCATGTTTTTGGGACTGATATGCATACAGTATGGATAATTTTGAAGCAAGGTTTGGACTGTTTTGAAGTGTTTGTAGCAGCTGATTTATGGACAACATTGGTACAAGTTATGGAGCAATTTGATGCATCATGAAGCAAGGAAAATGGGCTTGAAAATAATAGCATAGACTTAGACTTGGTATTTTGAAAATTGATGAATGATAGTTTAAAATAGGCTTTAGGATTTACAATGTTTTTTCATGTGATTTTGTGGCTATAATATTTGTAATGAAATTTGAAATTTGTAACAAGTCTTGAATTTGGATGTAACTTTAAATATTTCATTTGAGTTTGGAATGGATTTGTCTTGAGATTTTTTTTGAAATTGCAAACTTGAGATATGCCTAAAAATTAGCATGATGCATTCTCCACTTTTGAACTAGACATGACAAATATCCTTGAATCAATGATCTTGAAATTTTCTTTAAAGTTTGTATCAAATTCTTGGATTGAATAAGAACTTTTCCTTAGAAATAGTCCTTGTAGAATTGATGGACTTAGATTCCTTGAATGGTCTTTTTTACCTTGAAATGCATTCCAAATAAAACACCTAAACCTTGAACCGAATCTTGATGAACAAACAAAGAAACTTGATCTAAATCCAATTTTAATTCATTAATTACTAATGCTCGAATACAAGCAACTTGTATTATAGCAATATATAATCAATGAATCCTCAAACTCAACATCTTGCCTTTACCCTTGACTTAGTGGAGAACAATCTCAATACAAAATCAATTCTAAGCCTAAAATGTTCAAGCGAACTCATGGCCTTCCAAACGCATTCGGATGTAGATCCTTGAAGCAATCTTGTAGACGACATCATTTGTGACATGTTGCAAAAAGAACCATCCCGAAATGATGAAAATCGAAATAGTTACAATCCTTGAAAGTCGAGTAATTGTTACTTGAGATTAGGCCACAGTCATCAAAGTGACCTCTAAGTATCCGAACTTTTGATGATCCTCCGCACCTAATCAGACCTTGACTGGTAAAGAGGGGTTAGAGATGACGTCAAAGAAAATTGTACGCAAAAGTAACCATTCAAAAATGTTGAAAAATGAAAAGTTACGATCGTTTGAACTTGGATGTGTAAGTATTGACTTTTGGTCAAAGTGCTTCGAATTGACTCGCAAACTTGATCTTTCTTCGCATTCCAAAGCATCTTGATGCACATGTGAACCAGTGATGATGAAATCTTGTTCGTGCTCTGAGGAAGTTGCGGAGAAGCTTGAGACCACTTATTGACAGAGCGTGGAAATAATCACACGATTGCCCTGATGAATCAGTCTTCAAGAATCAACGATCAATTGTACTTCCGGATTGAGAGATTCCGAACCCTAATCGAGGCGTGACGCCTGATGCTCTTGATTCAGATCTGTTCCCTGCAAATGAAATCAAAGAAACGAAAAACACACACACTTCGTGCTTGATTAGAAGTTAGTGATACATAGGCTAAGAATTTTCAAAACACTTGACAATCTTTACATAGTCAAAGCTCGAAGGTAAGAGGTTAAAACCGACCGTATTTAGTGACCTTGACTTTTGTATAAAAAATGCAAAAATGCAAGTGGGATCTTAGGTCAAAAATTGGGGTACAACACTTGGCACTTGTGACAGGTCCGAGAATGCTGATAACAGTCGGCTTCCATAGTAGACCAATAATATCCTGCCCGTAGGATTTTCTTTACCATGGTGTGTCCACTGGAATGAGTTCCGAAAGTACCTTCATGTAACTCTACCATGATCCTTTCTGCCTCGTTCTTATCCACACATCGTAGTAAGGTTGAGTCATGGTTACGCTTGTAAAGAATACCATTTCTGATGAAGAACTTCGCCGCGAACCTCCTCAAAAACTTCTTATCATTAACAGATTCACCCTCGGGGTATTCCTGAGCCTCAAGATACTTCTTTACCTCATGAAACCAGGGTTTATCTATTACCTCTTCAGTCTCAATATCGCAGAAATGTGCGGGTTCGTCCAACCTTTCAATGGTAATCTGGGGAGCCTCGTTGTCCCACCTGACCTTGAACATAGAAGACATCGTAGCTAGCGTGTCCGCTAACTGATTCTCCTCTCTAGGAAAGTGTTCAAAGGTTATCTCCTCGAAGTGCGGAAGCAACGTCAACACATACTCTTTGTGAGGAATAAGATTTGGGTGCTTCGTATCCCACTCGCCTTTGATCTGACTGATCACGAGAGCAGAATCTCTGAATACACTTAAGAACTTAATCCTTAGGTCAATAGGTGCTCGAATACCCATAATGCACGCTTCATACTCCGCCATGTTGTTGGTGCAGTTAAAGCATAAGCGGGCGGTAAATGGAGTCTGACAGCCTTCAGGAGATATGATCATGGTGCCAATGCCATTACCCAAAGCGTTTGAAGCTCCATCAAAGTACATGGACCATCAGGATCCCTCCTCAGGTCCTTCATCCGGTCCAGGTGTTTCACAGTCGGTCACTAACATGATGTTCTCATCCGGAAACTCAAAGTTCATAGACTGGTAATCATCCACTGCCTGATGTGCCAAATGATCTGCCAACACACTCCCCTTGATTGCTTTTTGGGTCGTGTATTGGATGTCGTATTCAGTCAAGATCATCTGCCATCTTGCTATTCTTCTGGATAAGGCAGGCTTTTTGAAGATATACTTGATTGGATCCATCTTTGATATCAATAGAGTAGTGTGAGTGAGCATATACTGTCTCAGCCGGTGAGCAGCCCATGCCAAAGCGCAACAAGTTTTCTCAAGCAACGAGTATCGAGTCTCGCAGTCAGTAAACTTTTTGCTAAGGTAATAAATAGCATGCTCTTTTCGGCCAGACTCGTCATGCTGCCCCAGCACGCACCCCATTAAATTGTTGAGTACTGTCAAGTATAAGATCAGAGGTCTCCCTTCAACTGGAGGCATCAGAATAGGTGGCTCTTGGAGATATTCCTTAATCCTTTCGAAAGCGGCCTGACATTAATCGTTCCATCTTATCACTTGATCTTTCTTTAGTAACTTGAAGATTGACTCACAAGTAGCAGTTAGGTGTGAGATGAATCGGGCAATGTAGTTTAGACGTCCCAAAAATCCTCTGACTTCTTTTTCTGTTCGGGGAGCTGGCATTTCCTGTATAGCCTTCACCTTTGCAGGATCCACTTGAATACCTTTATCACTAACGACGAAACCCAGCAGCTTACCAGACCTCACTCCGAAGGTGCACTTGTTCGGATTTAGCCTCAGTCTGTACAACTTCAACCTGTCAAATAACTTCTGGAGATGGTCAAGATGTTCCTCCTCAGTCTGGGATCTTGCAATCATGTCGTCAACGTATACCTCAATCTCATGGTGAATCATGTCGTGGAACAAAGCGACCATGGCACGCTGATACGTTGCCCCAACATTCTTCAATCCGAAAGGCATGACTTTGTAGCAAAAGGTACCCCATTGAGTAACAAAGGTTGTCTTTTCCATATCCTCGGGAGCCATCTTAATCTGATTCTAATCAGAGAAACCATCCATAAAGGAGAAGACCTTATGTTGTGCGGTGTTGTCCACCAGAAAGTCGATATGAGGCAGAGGGAAATCGTACTTGGGGCTTGCCCTATTCAGATCCCTATAGTCAACACACATTCGAACCTTACCATCTTTCTTCGGCACCGGAACCACATTGGCAACCCACTGCAGGTAAGAAGTAACTGCTAGAAAACCTGCATCAAATTGTTTCATAACCTCAGCCTTAATTTTATCAGACATCTCCGGGCGCATTCGACGAACTTTTTGTTTCACTGGAGGACAATCTTCTTTAGTTGGCAAGAAGTGAACCACAATATCGGTATCCAAACCAGGTATATCTTCATAAGACCAGGCAAAGATCTCAGCATAGTTACACAACATTTGTATCAACCGTTGCTTGACTATAGGCTCTAAATTTGCATCGATCTTGACCTCTTTCTTGTCTACCTCTGTACCCAGATTTACTGATTCCACTGGCTCTTCATGCGGCTGAATGGCCCTCTCTTCCTGTAGTAACAGTCTAGCAAGTTCCCCAGGCACTTCACAATCATCCTCACCTTCGTCCTCGGCTTGGTTGATCGGACTTTCGAAGTTATAACTGGCAGTAGCAGAGTCGTTATCAGTGGGATCCAGAGTGGATGTGGACCTGTATATGTGAGTGTGTGTAAGACAAATAGCTGTTTTGCAAGATAGAAAAGAAAAACAAGGAGCACAAGATTTGTGATGCAAGAAAGACGTCCAATGCTTTTATTGATGATATATGGAAATGACACATAATAAGCCCTCAAACAAAGCCACGGTGTCTCGGGCAAGGCACCGGGTCGTAAAAGTTTCAAATTGTCTGTTACAAATCTCAAAACAAAAGCCTTATTACTGTGTAATAAAAGAAATGGGCACAAAGTCTTTCACCGTCCAATTGCTTAATCTGCCGTCGGTAGTCGGGTAAATCCAGCTTTCAAAATCTGACTCTTCATCATCATCTTCAATTGCATTCACTCCCGGGTTAGTGATACGCAGGGGAGGTCTTCCAATTCGCGCACGCCGAACAACCCTTTGAGCTTCTTCAATAAAACCTAAACCAAACTTGTCAGTCTTGTGGGAAAAGTCAGGGATTTGGCCCCAATTTGCACATCCACCTTTTTCGATAACAGCCCAGGTATCCTTGAGGGAAGCCATCTTCATTGGAGGATCTTCAACAACAGTTTCAGTAGATGCCAGAGTCTGGGGGACTTCTTCAAAGTTTTGACACGGGGTTTCAATGAACTCCCCATCCATTTCCACTTACCGAAAAGAGTTAAGGTGGCTCACCATGTACTCTTCTTCTCCTCGTACTGTAACAATTTTTCCCTTTACTGGATATTTCAACATCTGATGGAGCGTAGAAGTTACTGCCCCAGCCTTATGAATCCACGAGCGACCCAGCAAACAAGAATAGGATGGTCGGATGTCCATCACATAGAATATAGACGCGAAAGTCTGGGAACCATCCTTAACAGGAACATCCACTTCTCTGTGTACCATCCTTTTGGACCCGTCAAAGGCCCTAACCACAATATTACTTGGCTTCAAAACCAACCTTTCACAGTCCAACCGATCTAATGTTCTCTTGGGTAAAACATTTAACGAGGACCCATTATCCACCAACACGTGAGCCAGAGTAGTGCCCCTGCACTCGATTGAAACGTGCAAAGCGTCATTGTGATTCTTTCCTTTGGTAGTCAAATCTGCGTCGGAGAAATCCAACCCGTTGTCAGTGGTCAAACTAACCACAAAGTCTTTGAACTGATCAGCAAATGTTTCCTGCGGCACATGCGCAGTTTTCAGGAAAGCAATCAGAGCCTTAGCACGGGCTTCTGAGCACAACAATAAAGACAACATAGAGATCTTCGACGGGGTTTGCCCCAGCTGTTCGACTATGTTATAGTCGCTTTTCTTGATGATCTTCAAAATCTCTTCTATCTCTTGTCTAGAGGTTTCAACAATAATCTTCTTCGGTGCCACCGTCTGGGCAGGCCCACCGGTGATCCCTTTGCCCCGAGTGTCAGATGACTCGGCGACTAGGGTAATGATTGGAACACGATCAGGGACAGTAGCAGATGTACTGGCAGGTGAAATAGCAACAAGCTTCTGAACAGTTGGTGGGGAGATCTCAAGAGAGAAAAGTCTTCCGCTTCGGGTGACTTTGCTAGACCCAACAATGTTATTGACATCAGTATCAGCCTTTTCAACCTTCAAGTCTTGTTTAATCCCATGATAATACACATCGGCCCCATAGTGCCATAGGATAACCTTATCCGACGTGTAAGGGATGGGTCTTGGAATAGTAATGATCAATGGAGCAACTCTCAGAACAAATGTAATTCTAACAGGCTTTCTCGAGGAAGCCTTGGAAGAATTGGCGGAAATGGTGATTATGGAAACATCTTTAACAGGAATCAATGGAACCAAAGTTTTCTCGAACAAGATTTCTTTGTTATCCATAAGGCGTTGAACACCTGATTTCAACAAATGACAACCAGTAGGTAGGATGGAACACAGGTGGCAACCTTCGCCACAACCCAAAAATAAACTGGCCAATAATAAGTTCTTCTTAACGGTCAACAACGGAGTAGAAATGTCTTCCATAGAGGTTACAAACGAATCATCATCCACAACATTTACTCCATGCTTGGGCATAGGAGCAGTCATGACATTAGGCTTTTCCGATGCTTCAAACTCAATCTCCTTAGCATCAATCATATCTTGTACCTTATTCTTCAAAGCCCAGCAGTTGTTTGTATCATGCCCCAGGCTATCTGAATGATAAGCACAGCGGGCGTTTGGATTATACAGCGGTGATGTAGTACTGGGATTCTTTGGAGCCTCCCTCAGAGTCACCAAGTTGGTTTTCAATAGTTGCGACATAATTTGAGATAGAGTCATATTGAGCCGAGTATACTGTCTTTGCGGTCTCTCTACTCTCTGTTGATTGTTGCATTGTGGGACAATAGCAGGTCTTAATATAACTACCGCATTAACTGCTTGGCGGCGTTCAGGTCAGTTCTGGCTCCTCGAGCTGTAAACTGCACTAGATTCCTTCTTGAAAGGCTTCTTCTCTGTACTTGACGAAGCCCCCTTCTGTATCTTTCCTCTCTTGATACCAACTTCAACTCTCTCCCCAGTCATAATCAATTCAGTGAACCCAGACAATAAACTACCGATCAAATGATTGAAATATGGACCAGACAAAGTCCCAAGAAACATATCCACCAACTCCCTATCATCCAGAGGGGGTTAGACTCTCCCAGCAAGATCTCTCCACTTCTGAGCGTAGTCCTTGAAACCTTCGTTCGCACCCATAGACATACCCTGAAGTTGAGTATGTGTGGGAGCAAGGTCGGCATTATACTGGTATTGCTTGTAAAAAGCAGCAGCAAGGTCCTCCCAGTTGCGGACATTAGTTCCTTCGAGTTAATAGAACCATTCAAGTTGAGTCCCTGACAGACTATCTTGAAAGAAATGAACCCAAAGGTTCCTATCAGCAATATAGGGTTGAATCTTTCTGACATACGAGCGGAGGTGTAACTTTGGACAGGAGACTCCATCGTACTTAGCAAAGACAGACGCTTTAAACTTATGTGGGATCACCACCCCAAATGCCAAACCCAAATCTCCAAAGTCCAACCCAGGTATCTTCTGGATCTCTATTACGCTCAACCGGTCTTCGAGTTGCTTATATCTATCCTCGGCAGGAGGATACTGGTCTTCATCAAAGTCAATGTCATTGTCAAAAACCACATGGCTAGGAGCCTTCCTTTCCTCTTGATTCTCTCCTCCTCCAGATGAGTGAGACAAATCAATTTCCTGTCACAAATTGTTCCCGAACCTGCGACCCATATTCAACAGAACCACCTTCTTCTTCTTCTTCTTCTTCTTCTTCTTCTTCTTGTCCTTCAAGATAAGAGTCTTCAAATCTTGTTGTCCTTTGGCCAGGTTTAAGAACAACTCCTGGAACTGAGCATTTTGAGCTTGCAGAGCCTTGATGGCTTGATCAGTAGGTGTTTCAGAAGACATATTATGCTGAAATAAATAGCGAAGAAGATAAGAAACTTGTTATGGTACCTGCAATGAAGTGCATGGGAATGGAATGCGTATGGAATGATTTCAAAGACTTAGGGAGATTCAAATTTGTAAACCAAAATAAAACACACTTTATTAGATTAAAACTTGAAACAATGTTTAACAAATGCCTTTAAGGCGTTACAAAAGAAATACTAAAAAGCAAATCTAAACTAGAAACAATAAAAGACATCAGAACTCCCATGGTCGTTTTCCTTTCGTGCTGACATAATCGTTGATTGTCCTCTCGGTCTCCAGCTGCCTTGTAAGCTTCAGGATCTTCCTCTCCTTCTCATGATACTTCTCTCTATAAGTATCCCTTTCTTCCCTTAACTGGATCCGAGATCTCTTCAATGCCCCAATATCAGTAGGCATGTATAGATAGAGGACTGTATAAGGAACCCCTTCTTCATCAGTATGCTCTATAATCACCGGCAAAACGGCTTCATATGGCATCCCTAGCTTTTGAGCACAGGCTCGAACCCACTGGAGGTATGGTTGCATCGGGAGAGAATCCTTCATTCCTAGCTCATTTGGATCAGACCTGTTAACCCTATCCCAAGCTTGTATAAACCTACAATGATGTCCCTCAACATCCCCCTTGAAGTCAAAGACAATGCCTGTAAGCAGCAGCTCATGAGGACCGTCCCTTCGAGCTCGTCCAAACTATCGTAAGGCCAAACAAGGATTATAGGTTATTCCTCCTCTAATTCCAAGCAATGGAACATTGGGGTATTCCCCACAGCGATCAATGACAACTACCTCTTCCATGTCCTTAGTACTCCAAAGGATGTCTGTGTGAGCAAGGGACATGATTCTGTAAGCCCAACCCATACCTTCCTCATTCTTCAATACAGATTTGGGGAGGTGAGAAATAAACCACCTCTCCAGCAGCGATGCACAACACAAGAGAGTTCCCCTTCTCCGCACAGTACAGGTATAGAGGGGATGTAGAATATCACCTAGAAGTGTAGGCACTGGGTTACGGGACATGAAGATCTTGACCGCGTTCACATTGACAAAAGAATCTGAATTTGGGAACAGAACCAGGCCATAGATGAGTAGAGCCAGGATGTCTTCAAATGCTTGAAAGTCCAAACTATCCCAGAACTGTTGAGCTTGATCAATCAAGAACTTAGCCAAGAAACCTTTAACCCCGCTCCGAATCTCCCAGTTAGATACCATACCAGCCATTTTCAGATGTAGGGCTGAAGCAATATCCTATGGCCTAGGAGCTATCTCCAAACCTGTAAAGGGTGTCTGCTCTAGAATAGATATACCTAATAAATCAGAGAACTCCTCCAAAGTAGGGACTAACTGATAGTCCGGGAAGGTGAAACAGTGATGCAATGGGTCAAAGAACTAGAACCGGACACTCATCATTTGCTCATCCAACTTGGAAGTGACCAGGCTAAGGAGATGACAATGTCTTCTAACAAAGGAAGAAGTATCAGGGACCTTTGAAACCAACTCTCTGAGCTGAGCAGGGATTTGCACGAAGCTAATTCGAATGGTATTTCTGCGCATAGAAGCCATGATCTGCAAAACAGAACAAAGATGAATCCCCTCGGTCTTTGAAATGGTTAGTCTAATGAAATATGCATGCGATGTCATGATGCATGATTTCATGATAAAAACACACCACAGGTATCACAGATAGCAAACATGGTGAGGGCAAACAAGTCACACAATAACCCTTAAATTTCAAGCTGGCATGGAGTCTAGGTACTACCCTCTTTCAGTTTAGTTGGTTCAACCTGTCCTAGTAATAGTAATCGGGTTCTAGAGGTTCTCAATATCACTGACCATCCTCCATCGGTCATAATTCCAGTTTAGCAATCTTTTCTTGCGGCCGGAATCATCGCGAGAGTATGCTCTCAATGAGTGTAGCATACTGCTACTTTTCTATGGCCAAGTTGGTCAATTATAGGTTCTAAGGTCAATTGATGCTTAATGACCCATTAGCAGACCCATACTCTCCTTGTTGCTCCACAAGGGATATCGGTACCAACTAATGTGTCACACCAACATAGCTACTGCTTCAACCGTATCGGTCTACGCCATACAATTCCCTCATAGTCTATTGCTACTTACCTAAAAGGTGTTCCCCAGATCCGGGTTAGGATCTATAGTAACTTCGATACAAATCTCACAAAGATAAAGCAAACAAATCAATCAAGTGAAAACAATATAATGAACTAATCCTAAGGTACACCCCACTTATTTCTCCCCAGCAGAGTCGCCAGTTCTGTGATACGGTGGCCAAAACTGGGACGTGTTTCCCTATTTTTTAAGGAGTTGCTGGTTTGCATTTTGCGTTTGTGTTTGCAAAATGTCGCGGTAAGCAAGAGTCTCCACCGACTTTTATTTTATCCAACAAGGAAAGGAAAAAAGCACAGAAAAATTTCTTTTTCGAGAAATTTCTGAGTACGGGGGGTAGATTATAGAAAGGGAAGGTATTAGCACCCTTTTTATCCGTAGTTATCTACGGGATCTTAGGTACTTGCTCATCATTTTCAAAATTGTTTTCTTTGTGTTTGTGTGCTTTGAAAAGTTTTTGTTTTGACTTCGATTTAACTCTTGCTTTTGTCTTCAAGAGTGTAATGAAGTGTTTTGAAAACTTTGTTTGTAAAGGAGTGTGAGAAAAAAGTTTGTTTCGATTGAGCAAGTACTTAAGAACTAATATACCTACTCGAAAAAAGAATCGTTCTATGTTCGTTTCCTTTAGACAATGCTATCCCACTATCAGTGAGTAGGTAGCACCGTCGTTGGAGTTTTAAGGGTCAATTCGAAAGGGACGTACGGTCACTAAAGCAATGTTAGGACGTCTTAGTAATAACCCTAATGTCTTAGATTATTTATCCGAGGCAACAATACCCGAGGCAACCTTTCCGAGGCAACTTTGATCTTTGGACAAAAGGACGACCAATAAAACATCCTACACTCAATGACCGTTTACCGAAGGCAACCAAGTGGGAGTGTACCCTAGAAGTGTGCATGTGCGAGTGATTCAATTTCAGTTTATTTATCTTTGCACATTTAGGGTGATCTAACTGTTTTCAAATTAACATACATTCTTGTCATGCATCCTATTATCATACATCTAACAGTTAATAATTTGCGGAATTTAAAATGCGGAAATTAAACTAAGCTATTACAAGGCTTCGGGTATTTACATAGCCAAAAAAAATCCTTTGAAAAATAAAGCGATAAATGAAATAAACGTCCTAATTAAACTATTACAAACTGTAGGCAGTTACATCAATATAGATAAAAATAATAATAAAGCGCGCGATGCAAATTAGATCGACGAGAAATTAGGGTTTTGACCCTTCTATCCTAATTTTAAAGAAAAAATGTTTTTGTTGTTTTTAATATTTTAAAGAAAAGAATTTAGGTTTTAAAAATAAATGTACAAATTAATTAGTGATTAAATTAATTAATAAAAATAATTACATGACCTATTTTTTATGTTTTGATTATTTTTAAGAAAAGAAAGAAAAATTAAATTTGGAATAAAAACCTTATTATTCTAATTAATTTCAATTATGTACAAAAAGAATTAGAATTATCTAAAATTAATAACCTAATTAAATAAATTAATTTTTTTTAATAAAAATAAAATCTAGACCTAATTTATGAAAAGTAATATTTTTGTGATTTTTTTGATAAAAAGAAAATAGTTTGATTGGTTAGTAAATAAATAAAATAAATGAAATGAAATAAAATAAAGTATAAAAGAAAATAGGAAGAGAGAATGGGCCTGAAAAGTGTTTGGGAGGGGTGCAAATAGCCAGATCTGGGCCCAAAATCAAGTAGCCCATGTTGACTTGCACGATCATATGCTTTGCGTTTGACTTGGCTTATGATGCTCCTCCACTGCTGGCCATCAGATCTGGATTATAGGACGTCTGCATGGTTGGATCTTGAGGGAACATGGTAGTCCCCTAGCTTGTGTGCATACTGAATCACTGAAAAGAAAATAACATAAAGCAATTTGGGAGACTTGGGATTCGAACCCAGGTCCTGAAGCAATTTCCACGCCTTCTCTACCACTGCACCACTCGTTCTTATTTGTACATATAATGAATAATAATAATAATATATAAAACAAAGTGGGTTAGTGGGGCACAAAGAAAAACGCGCCAGTATTCAAATACACCAATGGGGAGGTAACACATAGATCATCCCTGACCTTGCTCTGTGGGTAAAAGTGCCAAACTTTTACCCACAGACGTTTGTCCGTAGCTACAAGCAGAGCTTGTTCCAAAATCTTCTATGAGCCATATAAATGAAATTTAATGCCATGGTTGGACTCGTCTCGTCCTCCTGAACATGATGGTACCTTTCATGAAAGCTAATTTCACCTGCAAGCAAAAACCCTAATTCGAAGCTACAAATCCTAACAATGGTGAAATCCAATATAGGCCATATAAATGCAATTAAACAATATAGAAAGTTTTCATATGCCTTAAGGATCAAGAATATACCATTAGTTCATGCTATCAATGCCTAAATCATGGGATTCGAATTCAAGAAATGTTGGGTATCGTGACTGACTTACAGCGCTGTATAGGGCTTGAAAATGCTTGGTTTCGATTGCTTTCGCTTGCTGGGAATCTCAGGAAGTGATTGAGATAGATGGAAGGTGTTGTACCCCAAAATTTTCCCTCCCATATTCTTCAAGGTTTGTCAAGAATCATCTTCAAATGGTTCAAGATTTCCCAAGGGGTTGCACAGTCCAAATGCCTCATAAGCCAGTCAAAATTAGGGTTTTGTTTCTTTCAATGAATTTGGGATTTTCAATGGCTCAATCAAGTCTCATAGGCCTATATACATCCTCAAGTATCTACATGCCAAGTTTCAAGACTCACAGGGTCAATTTCCACAATCAAAAGCCTCATTTGATCTACAGTCAATTGCAGGGGCAAAATGGTCATTTTGCAGTCAAAAGTCGGAATTTTTGGTCAACATCTTATTTTGAGTCCACAATCATCATTTGATCAAGTCTTGATCATGATTCCATAAGAATGGCTCAAAAATCATCAAAATGCAAAAAGTTACTATTTTTGGACAGCAGAAAAGTCAACTGTATCTTGACCAAGGCATAATTTTTTCATGGTTCATCAGAAAAATCCCATCCAATTCTCATTTTGAAGGGGATGACATTTCCTACAAGTCATCTTCACATTCCAAGTCCAAGAAATGCTCTCACAAAAAGTTATCAATTTCTACATTATAGGTCAATTTCAAAAGTCAACAAAAAGGCATTTTAAGTCAAAGACCATAACTTGATATTGGTAAATCCAAATGACATGGGACCAAAGGCATTGGTTATAGGACTTCAAGAACTTTCCAAAATGTCCAAGAACATGTTCATATCATCAAAATTGAACAAGATATGCATTGGAGAAGTTGGGAAATTTTTGTGAATTTGCAAAAGTCAACTTTGCTCAAAACACCTTGTTTTTGCTAATGGGCCTCAAATTTCTTCTTGAAACTTTATCCAAGGCCTATGCACGACCCATCAAGCCTATTTGAGTTTATTTTCTTATTTTTTATTAATTAATTTGATTTTTAATTGATTTTAATTCATTTAATTAATTTAAATTGTAGGAAATTCAAAAGATATGGTTTTCCAATCTTTTTGTGAAGCAAACAAGCTCAAGATATGCTGGCAATTCGTGTGCAAATCAAAGGGACAAGAATCTCCAAGTTTGGCAAGTTTTCCCAATTAAAAAGATTGAAAAATATTTGATTTTCAATCAAATATACAAACATAAATTCCATGGATTTCTTGGCCAAGATTTAACCTAATTCCATTCTCCTAAAAGTACACAACCTAACCCTAATGCCATGGACGTGATTTTGCTGCAGAGGAGGCCATAACAATATTGAAAAAAATCAAAGAAAAGTGAAAACTATTTTCCAGGTTTCAGCACGATTCAAAGCAATTGGTGGATTCTAATACATTGCTGGAACTCTCAGGGACGTTTTACAATCAAAACCAGACCTTAAGGCTCAAAGAATCACCAAGAACAGTTTCACGGTTTGCTTATTTTGTTCATAATCGAAACTCATGATTTATGCATCATTAACATGATTTCTTGTGTGTTTTATGTTGCTAGAACTCACAGGAAACTAATGGCATAGTTTAATTGCATTGAAACACCCAGAATCCAAAAATACCATTGATGAATTTTAGGGTTCATAAACGTTCAAATTAGGGCTTTGCTGTACAGGAAAAATCAAGCCTTGAGAGACCTATGGTTGAGATCGTTGAGACAAGACGCATTCAAAACCACCCTCGCGAAATATTTATGTGCATCAGGGACCTATTCACTATTATTCCTCATGTTAAATTGTGGGGGTTAAAAACCCCCGCTATCTATTTGTTTTTACAGGTACACAGCGAAGAAGATGAAGGCGTGTAAGCGTACCATTGGGCCATTAAAAAAACGCGCGTGATTTTGTGTTTCCAGCATAATTGTTACTTTATATATATTATAATTGTTGGTTAATATATTATCAAAAGCAAGCAAGTGGCCTGGTGGTTGATGCGCTGGACGGTGACCATTGGGACCTGGGTTCGATCCCCAGGTCCACCCAAAACTATATATTATTTTGTTTAACATGATTGTGTGTAGATTTCCAACAGCGTTCTACCATGCACCTCAAACAATCAGACGCCAAGTGGCCACATGCTTAAATCTGTTGGCCAGGAGATGAAGAACACCATACTCCCTAGTCAACCAACGTGCAGACAATTCCAGAAGTCAAACGAGGCTTGAGCTTAATGGCCAGCAGTTGCTTACAAACCTCCTAATGGGCGAGCACACCCCCCTGGTTTATTCTTTTTTTTTTATTCTTTCTTTTTAATTATTTTTACTAATTATTATTATTTATTTAACTAACATAATTAATATTTTTCATAATAAATTCAGACAACTAAAAAATGTAAATATTTTTATTAATATTATTATTTATTAATTTCACCTTAATTTAATTATTTTTGTAAATAAATACTAATATAATTAATTTAGTTTAATTAGGTTAAATTTGACTTTTTTTCATAATAAATAAAATCAATTTAGAATTAGGGTTTTTCTTTTGATAACTTTTTAATTCCTTTTTATTTTATTTTCATTAAAGACCTAAAAAACTAAAAAATACTTTTTTCTTGTAATTATTTAATTAATTAGTAAATTAGGTTTAATATTAATTAATTGCAAAAAGGACCAAAGTTCCATTCTTTTCTCAAAAAGGGTCAAAACCCTAAGACTTTTCCCGATTCAATTTTTTCTCGCGCATGTTTATTCTTGATTGTTATTTTGATCATATTTATGTATCTGTTTCGAGGATGTAATAGATAATTAGGGCTTTTATCGCTTTATTTTATTTTCTCGCATTTATTTTTCAAGGGTTATGTTTTTGGCGATGTAAATACCCGACGCCTTGTAATAACGTAGATTCACTTTCTGCAATTTATTTTCCGCACAACTATTAACTGTTAATTATGCATGCAAGACTTGTCTGAAAAATAAAATTAACTCGTAGCTCACCATAATACATGTGCAAAGATAATCTTAAACTGAATCCTGACACACGCGCACATGCCACTCCTAGGGTACGCCTCACTTGGTTGCCTCGACGTGGTCATCAAGTATAGGGTGTTTTAGAGGTCGCCCTCATGTCTAAAGATCCAGTTGCCTCGACACGGTTGCCTCAGATAAAAAGGATCTAGGACATTAGGGTTACCGCTAAGGCGTCCTACTATTGCTTTGGTGACCACACATGTCCTTATAATCGAATTGACCCGACAAACTCCAACGACAGTGCTACCTACTTCTCAATAGTGGGATAGTACTGTCTAAAGGATATTTACACAACTTAATTCCTTTAGAGTAGGTAGATTTCTCCTGGGTACTTGATCTTTCAAAAACAAAACAAACTTTTCGCACCTACACTTTCAAAAAGTTTTCAAACAAATACTTCATACACTCTTGAGGACAGATACAAGAGTTACCTAGAAGTTTTCAAACTGAACTTTTTTCAAAACCCACATACACAAGAAAAGCAAACATTTTTGAAAACATAGTGAGCAAGTACCTAAGAGCCCGTGGATAACCACAGATAGAAAGAGTGCTAACACCTTCCCTTTCTATAATCTACCTCCCAAACCGAGAAACATCTCGAAAAGGAATTTTGCTGTGCTTTTGTCCTTTCCTTGTTGGATAAAATAAAAGACGGTGGCGACTCTTGCTTACCGCGACATTTCACGAACCAACATTTCAAAACAGTCAGTTCTATTTCCACCGATCATAGAACTGGCGACTCTGCTGGGGATTCTTAATAAGTAAGGTGTACCTTAGGATTAGACCACTCTTGTTTTCAATTGCTTGCTTTGTTTGCTTTAATATTGTGGGCTTGTCTTAGAGTTTCATAGATCCTAACCCGTATCTGGGGATACCCTTTTAGAAGTAGCAACAAACTGTGAGGGAACTGTGCGGGGTATACCGACACGGTTGAAGCAGTTGCTACATTGATGTGGCACTTTGGTGAGTACCGGTAACCCTTGAGTCAAGTCAAGAAGAGTACGAGGCCGCCGCATGGTGTCGTGAAGCATCAACTGACCTTAGGAACCTTACTTGACCATCCTGGCCTCTTTAGGGGTAGTGAGATGACCGACTTTGGTGCAGTCCGAAGTTGGTATATACTCGATACTACACTCATTAAGGGTTGTTTTCTTGGAATATTTTGATCGCCAGTTCAGTGGTTAAATCAAAACAACGAACATAGAAAACAATCCAATGATATTGAGCTCCTTAGAACCCAGTTACTTTTGATAGGACAGGTGTTGAGCCAACCAACTTCAAGAGGGTAGTACCTAAACCTCATGCTGGCCTAAACTCTAAGGGCTGTCTGGTGTGACTTGTGTGCCTTATCATGTTTGCCTTTTGTGAATACTTGTGGTGTGCTTTTATCATAACATCATAACATCATAAAGCATCATATGCATTTACTAACCACTTCAAGGGTTCGAATCTTCATCTTTGTTCTTATTTTGTAGGACATGGAATCTCTCCGCAGAAAGACAATTCAGGTCAACCTTGTAAGGATCCCTCCTCTGCTCAAGGAGCTTACATCCAGGATTCCCGAGAACTCTTCCTTCAGTGAAAGACATGGTAGACTCATCAGCTTGGTTAATACCAACATTGAAGAAGATATGATAAAAGTCCTATTCCAGTTCTTTGACCCCTTACACCACTGTTTTACTTTCCCGGATTATCAATTGGTGCCTACTTTGGAAGAGTTTTCTCAACTTCTGAAAATTCCTATTCTTAGTCAATTACCCTACAACGATACCGAAAAGGAACCAAAACTTGAAGAGGTTGCTAAAGCATTGCGTCTGCAACCATCTGACATCAAGGGGCATTGGGAAATCAGAAGTGGTATCAAAGGATTCTTGGCAAAGTTCATGTTTGAGAAGGCACAAGAATGTTGGAATTCTCTTGACCTACAAGCCTTTAAAGAAATTGTGGCACTCCTTGTCTATGGGTTGGTGTTGTTCCCAAATCCTGATCAACTGATAGATATAAATGCTGTCAAGATTTTCATGTCCAAGAATCCCATACCTACATTGCTTGGGGACATCCTCCACTCATTTTACACTCGAACAATGAGAAAAAGAGGTGTTCTCATGTGCTGCACTCCTCTCCTGGCAAGGTGGTTTATTTCGCACCTTCCACAATCAGTTTTGAAGAACGAGCAGGGTTTGAGATGGTCACAACGGTTAATGACTCTTACACATTCTGATATACATTGGTGTTCTCGGTCCAGAAAAAATGTCACTATCATTGACTGTTGCGGAGAATTTCCTAATGTTCCTTTACTTGGAATTAGAGGAGGCATTACTTACAACCCATGTCTGGATTTGAGACAGTTTGGATATGCTCGGAGGGATGGCCCTCATGACATGTTGATTCCTGACATAGTTTTTGACTTCGACAACGATACGCAAGGACTTCGGCAGAGATTCATCAGAGCTTGGAGGATGCCTAACAAGGTGGATAGTAAGACCCTGGAGCACAAGAATTTCATTCCCCTTGAGCCTTACCTCAAGTGGGTACGAGCCCGCTCCCAGAAGCTTATGATGCCATATCCTCACATACTCCCCGTGATCAAAGAGCCAGTTATGGAAGGAGAGGTCCCGTACACCATTCAACATCCTGACATGCCAACGTCTTGGGAAGAAATGTAAAAGAGCTGGATCCAACTAAAGGAAGAGCGGAATTCTCTCGAAGCCAATCTACATGCCAGTGAGAAGAAGGTATTGGAGCTCACCCGCCTACTTCACGAGGAAAAGACCCTCAACACCTACATCGCTCCAAAGAGGATGCGCAGTATCTTTTGGGATTAAGTATTTTGTAATATTTCGCCCATGAGGCATTGATGTACTAAACAAATTACTTTTTAATATAACGTGTGTTCTTGTTTGTCTACAACGAATTTGAACTTTCGAACCCTTGAATGCATTGCATAAATAGCATACCATGCATCATGTGCATAACATGTACTCTTTTTTACATGTCACTTATTCTTCTCCGCTGTTTATTTCAGCAATCATCATGACTTCTAAACCTACTATTGAACAAGCTATCAAGGCCCTCCAGGCCCAGAATGCCCAATTCTAGGAGTTGGTTATGAGCCTGGCCCAGGGTCAACAAGAGTTGAAGACTCTGATTCAGAAGAAGAAGAAGAAGAAGAGGACTGTCTTGTTCAACACTGGACGAAGATTTGGGAATGCACTGCAAAATGAGGCTGAGCTGACTACCTCATCTGTAGGCAAGGACAGTCCCCAAGAGAGAAGGGTTCCTAGTCCCGCGGTCTCCGACAACGAGACGGATTACAATGAGGAACAGTACCCTCCTACTGAGGATAGGTACAAACAGCTAGAGGACCGCTTAAGTGCTATGGAGATTCAACATGTGCCCGGGTTGGACTTTGGAGACCTAGGCTTATCCTCTGGGGTGGTGATCCCACATAAGTTCAAGGCGCCTACTTTTGCAAAGTACGACGGAGCTTTCTGTCCTAAGCTGCACCTCTGATCGTATGTCAGGAAGATCCAACCGTACACTGCTGACAAGAATTTATGGATCCATTTCTTCCAGGATAGTCTTTCAGGGACTCAACTCGAATGGTTCTATCAGCTGGATGGAGCCAGTATTCGTAACTGGGAGGACTTGGCTACTGCGTTCTATAAGCAGTATCAGTAAAATTCCGACCTCGCTCCTACGCGTACCCAACTCTAGGGTATGTCACTAGGTACGGGTGAAGGATTTAAGGAATATGCCCAAAAGTGGATAGACCTGGCTGGAAGGGTGCAGCCACCTTTGACTGACCGTGAACTTGTGGACATGTTCTTGGGGACCCTGTTTGGTCCGTTCTTCAACCATTTGATTGGAAATTCTTCTGCTGGGTTTACAGATCTGATCTTGATTAGTGAGAGAATAGAAGTTGGTATCAAGTTTGGGAAGATACAAAAGGGTGCCTCCTCAAGCTCTGAAAAGAAGCCCTTCAAGAAAGAATCTAGGGCTGTTTATGGTTCAAGGAAACAGAATAAACCGGAACGCCGCCAAGCTGTCAACGCGGTGGTAATTTCTAAACCTGCTGCTGCTCCTCGGCAATATAACCAACCAAGGGGTGAGAGACCCAGAAGGGAGTTCACTCGGCTCAGTATGACCTTATCTCAGATATTGTCGCAACTGCTGTCAACCAATATGGTAACTATAAAAGAAGCTCCGAAGGTTGTGAATACAACATCTCCAAAGTACAATCCTAACGCCCGCTGCGCTTATCACTCTGACAGCCCAGGGCATACTACGGATGATTGTTGGGCTCTGAGGAATAAGGTTCAGGACCTTATTGATGCTAAAGAGGTTGAGTTTGAGGCGCCCGAGAGGCCTAATGTGGTAACAGCTCCCATGCCCAACCATGGAGTAAATGCTATTAGGGTTGAAGATGACGTGGAGGAATCTGAATTCGACAGCTGGATCTACCCAACGACCGACGGTGGACCGAACAACTGGATTGCGAAAGACTTCGTACCTATTACTTTTGTCACTCAATAATGAACTCCTTTGTTTTGAATTTGTAACAAACAATAATTTGAAACTTTATGGTCCGGTGTCTTACCCGGGGCACCGTGGCTGCATTTGTGAGGGCTTTTGTGTGTCATTTTCATATATCATGAATAAAAGCATTGGACGTTTTTGCATTTCAAATCTTGCGCTCCTTGTCTTTCTTTATTATATAGTGCAAAACAGCTATATTTACACACACTCACCTATACAGGTTCCAATCCACTCTGGATCTCACTGGTAACGACTCTGCTACCGCCAGTTATGACTTCAAAAATCCGATCAACTTAGCCGAAGACGAAGGTGAAGATGATTGCGAAGTGCCTGGTGAGCTTGCAAGACTGCTACTCCAGGAAGAGAGGGACATTCAGCCACATGAAGAGCCAGTGGAAACGGTAAATCTGGGTACTGAGACAAACAAAAAGGAAGTCAAGATTGGTGCGAATTTGGAGCTCAGTGTGAAACAATGGTTGATTCAGATGCTGCATGACTACGTGGAAATCTTTGTCTGGTCCTACGAAGATATGCCCGGGTTGGATACCGACATTGTGGTTCATCACTTGCCTACCAAGGAAAAATTCCCTCCGGTAAAACAGAAGGTCCACCGTATACGTCCAGAGATGTCCGAGAAAATCAAAGCTGAGATTATGAAACAATTTGATGTCGGGTTTCTAGCAGTGACTTCTTACCCTCAGTGGGTCGCCAAGGTGGTTCCAGTACCGAAGAAAGATGGTAAGGTCAGAATGTGTGTTGATTACAGGGATTTGAACAGGGCGAGCCCTAAGGATGACTTCCCCCTACCTCACATCGACGTTCTGGTTGACAACACTGCTCAGCATAAGGTATTCTCCTTCATGGACGGGTTCTCCGGTTATAATCAGATCAAGATGGCTCCTGAGGACATGGAAAAGACCACTTTCGTTACTCAGTAGGGCACCTTTTGCTACAAGGTCATGCCTTTTGGGTTGAAAAATGTTGGGGCAACCTACCAACGTGCCATGGTTGCTTTGTTTCATGACATGATCCATCATGAGATTGAAGTATATGTCGACGATATGATTGCAAGGTCCCAAACTGAGGAGGAACACCTTGACCATCTACAAAAGCTGTTTGACCGTCTGAAGTTGTACAAGCTGAGGTTGAACCCGAACAAGTGCACCTTCGGGGTGAGATCTGGAAAACTACTAGGTTTCGTCGTGAGCGACAAAGGTATTCAAGTGGACCCTGCCAAAGTGAAAGCCATACAAGAGATGCCAGTTCCCAAGACAGAGAAAGAAGTCAGAGGCTTTCTAGGACAGTTAAATTACATTGCCCGAATCATCTCACATCTAACTGCTACCTGTGAACCAATCTTCAAGCTACTGAAGAAAGATCAAGTAGTACGTTGGAACGATGAATGCCAGGCCGCTTTCAAAAGAATCAAAGAGTATCTCCAAGAGCCACCCATTCTTATGTCGCCGGTTGAAGGGAGACCTCTAATCTTATACTTGACAGTACTTGACAACTCAATGGGGTGTGTGCTGGGGCAGCATGACGAGTCTGGCTGAAAAGAGCATGCCATTTATTACCTTAGCAAAAATTTTACCGACTGTGAGACCCGATACTCACTGCTCGAGAAAACTTGATGCGCTTTGGTATGGGCTGCTCGCCGGCTGAGACAGTATATGTTGACTCACACTACTCTGTTGATTTCAAAAATGGATCCAATCAAGTACATCTTCGAAAAGCCTGCCTTGTCCGGAAGAATAGCAAGATGGCAGATGATCTTGACAGAATATGATATCCAGTACACGACGCAAAAAGCAATCAAGGGAAGTGTATTGGCAGACCATTTGGCACACCAAGCAGTGGACGATTACCAGTCGATGAACTTTGAATTTCCAGACGAGAATATCATGGTAGTGACTGATTGTGAAGTACCTGGACCGGATGAAG
The DNA here is from genome assembly GCA_948472305.1 of Vicia faba. Lineage (NCBI taxonomy): Eukaryota > Viridiplantae > Streptophyta > Magnoliopsida > Fabales > Fabaceae > Vicia > Vicia faba. The sequence continues at coordinate 440,412,673 of OX451738.1, forward strand.
GACCTGAGGAAGGATCCCGATGGTCTATGCACTTTGACGGAGCCTCAAACGCTTTGGGTAATGGCATTGGCGCTGTGGTCATATCCCCTAAAGGCTCTCATACTCCACTTACCGCCCGACTATGTTTCAACTACACCAATAACATGGCGGAGTATGAAGCATGCATCATGGGTCTTCAAGCTGCAATTGACCTGAGGATCAAGTTTCTGAGTGTCTTCGGAGATTCCGCTCTCGTGATCAGTCAGATCAAAGGCGAGTGGGATACGAAACACCCAAATCTTATTCCTTACAAGGAGTATGTGTTGACATTGATTCCCCATTTCGAGGAGATAACCTTTGAACACTTCCCAAGAGAGGAGAATCAGTTGGCGGACGCGCTAGCTACGATGTCTTCTATGTTCAAAGTCAAATGGGACAATGAGGCTCCCCGGATCATTATCTGGAAGTTGGATGAACCTGCACATTGCTGTGAGCTTGAGACCGAAGAGGTAACTGAAAAACCTTGGTATCATGAAGTGAAGAGGTACCTCGAAGCTCAAGAATACCCCGAAGGCGCATCCGTTAATGACAAGAAGTTTCTGAGAAGGTTCGCGGAAAAGTTCTTCCTCAGCAACGACATTCTCTATAAACGAAACCATGATTCAACCTTACTGCGTTGTGTGGATAAGACTGAAGCAGAAAGGATCATGGCAGAGCTGCATGAAGGTACCTTCGGAACTCATTCCAGTGGACATACCATGGAAAAGAAAATCCTTTGGGCAGGATATTTCTGGTCCACAATGGAAGCCAACTGTTACCAACATTCTCGGACGTGTCACAAATGCCAGATTTATGCTGATAAGGTGCACGTTCCTCCGGTTCCCTTGAATGTCTTGACAGCACCATGGCCTTTTGCAATGTGGGGCATTGATATGATCGGCGAGATCAGACCTACAGCGTCCAACGGGCATCGTTTCATCCTGGTAGCGATTGATTACTTCACGAAGTGGGTCGAAGAAGCTTCCTTTGCTACCGTAACCAAGAACGTAGTGGCACGGTTCATTCGGCATAACCTGATCTGTCGATACGGCGTCCCTGAGAGGATCATTACAGACAATGGTACCAATCTTAACAACAAGATGATCACTGAGCTCTGCGAGCAATTCAAGATACATCACCACAACTCTTCTCCTTACCGGCCGAGGATGAATGGGGCTGTAGAAGCAGCAAATAAGAATATTAAGAAGATTGTGCAGAAGATGACAGTGACCTATAAAGATTGGTACGAGATGCTATCGTTTGCTCTTCATGGGTACCGTACCTCAGCACGGACGTTAACATGGGCCACACCCTTTTCCTTGGTCTACGGCATGGAGGCAGTCTTGCCCATTGAAGTCCAGATACCCTCTCTCCAGATAATGAAGGATGCAGGTTTGAGCGAAGATGACTGGATCCAGACTCGGCTTAATCAATTAAACTTAATCAACGAAAAGAGACTCGCTGCTATTTGTCATGGTCAGACGTACCAAAAACGGATGATCAAGGCTTTTAACAAGAAAGTCAGACGACAAGAGTATCAAGTCGGAGACCTGGTAATCAAGCGCATCATTCTTCCTCAAGGTGGTCCCAGGGGCAAATGGACCCCTTCGTACGAAGGGCCATTTGTGGTTAAGAACATTTTCTCAGGAGGAGCCATGATTCTAACTACCATGGATGGTGACGACCTTCCTCACCCCGCCAATGCAGACATAGTAAAAAGATACTACGCATGATTAAAGACCCGCTAGGTTGACTGGCCTAGGAAAAAATAAGGGCTTCCCGGCGAACCAAAAGGGTTCGGGAAAAAATAAGGGATGAAATGAAAAAAATCTGTACACCCGGCAAGTCGAAAACCTGAAAAGGCGGCTTGGGCAAAAATGGGTATCCCGGTGGACTGAAAACCCGAAAGGGCGGTCCAGGAAAAAATTAGGGATAAGCGTAATACTATGTCTCATTGGATCACCTTGCATCCAGAATTCGTCATCAACTATCAGGCTCGGACGGCACCGATCAATCAACTTCATCTTCAACTAAGCAGCAAAGTGATGAGACGCTTGAAGATATAAAGGCGATAGCAGAGTTGGAACCCAGTGGGATTTTTCACATAGCTGTTTTGTTTTTCTTTTCACAAAAATTGTATAAACTCTATTTTGTTCGGCGGCGTTCTCTTACTAGGACGTCAGCCTCTTGTACACAAAACGCCTATTTACAGGCAAATTTCAAAATCAATACAAGCTCACTTTTCCAGACAAATTACCAACTATTTTTCCTTTATTTGTTTTGTTTTGCAAAGAACGTCCAATGTTCATTTTTGATATATGCATTTGACATTAATTGCTAATCATAAATATTTGCATGCGAAACAAAGGACTAATTACAGGTGACATCAGAAACAGGGGCAATAATGAGTTGTCGTAGCGATCTAGTTGCTCTGTCCACCAAGGTACCAAGGTAAGTTCGGCTGAAGAATGTAACCAGGATACCTTCACTCACCGTAGAGTAAGACAAGAGTCAGCCATGCTCTCTCCGCCCAAGCATAGTTGGTCTCCCGTCAACCCTAACAAGGCACAATATCTCCAGCAAGTCAGCGATACTCTCCCCAAGCAGAGTTAGCCTACTGTCAGCCTTAAGGAAGTTAGGTATCCCCAGAAGATCTCAACATTCCCCAGCGGAGTATGCAGATGTTCCTAAGCAAGCATCCCCGACAGTCTTAATATTCCTCGACGGAAATATAAGATTGTTCCCCGGCGGAATACCAGACACCTCAGTGGAGCCATTCCCCAGTACAGTCCAAAAAGTTTCCCCAGGAGAGTTGAATCAATCTCCCCAGTAGATCCTGGAAGCTTGTCTCCCGCAGAGTACAAAGATCTCTCCCCGGCCATATTCAGAGGTTATTCCCCACCAGAGTCTAACTGGGTTATCCTCAGCAAATTACAACGGAAAGATCGTCCTCAGCGAAGTTCTTCCTATCCCCAGCGGAGTTCATCAAATCCCAACAGAGTTTATCAACGGAATCCCCAGCGGAATTATCGTTAAAATCTCAGCGAAGCATCTCCTCCCCACAGAGTATTCCCAGCAGAATAATCTCTTCGCCAGGTTTATTCCCCAACGGAGTCATCTTCTCCTACCGGTTTATTCTTGCAATCATCTTTGTCCATCATCCCCAACGGAGACGAAGAACTCTACTCTTCAACATCAGCCCAGGATTCAACGAACTTCCCAGCATTCGTCAAGGATTTATTTTCCCAAGACGAAAATACATCCATAAACATCACATTTTCATACATCATGATACATGCATACACGCATCATATCACACAATCTCATTTATGTTGAGAACATCATGACATCATGCATGTCATACATCATGACATTGCATACAACTAATGTTTTGCCTTTTCAGGAAAAGGTCAATCCAAAGATGATTACCATCAACCTTAAGTTCCAGATTCGATACCTGTATCTAGCCAGGGCATATCTGTGAGCGATTGATTGTAGATCTATACTTGTAACTAGCCAGGAAAGTATCTGCATGAAGAGATTGAAGATCAATACCTGTATCTAGCCATGAAGCTATCTTTCATTCTCAGGTCAGAGGTCTACACCTGTATCCAGCCAGGAAATCTATCTCGACCAACCTTTTGAAGTTCCAGATTTGACACCTGTATCCAGCCAGAAAAGTTATCTCGACCAACCTTTTGAAGTTCCAGATTCGATACATGTATCTAGCCAGGGCATATCTGTGAGCGATTGATTGTAGATCTATACCTGTATCTAGCCAAGAAAGTATCTGCATGAGGAGTTTGAAAATTAATACATGTATCTAGCCAGGAAGCTATCTTTCATTCTCTGGTCAGAGGTCTACACCTGTATCCAGCCAGGAAAGCTATCTCGACCAACCTTTTGAAGTTCCAGATTTGATACCTGTATCTAGCCAGGGCATGTCTGTGAGCGATTGATTATAGATTTATACCTGCAACTAGCCAGGAAAGTATATGCATGAAGAGATCTATACCTGTATCCAGCCAGGAAAGCTATCTCGACCAACCTTTTTTAAGTTCCAGATTCGATACCTGTATCTAGCCAGGGCATATATGTGAGCGACTGATTGAAGATCAATACCTGTATCTAGCCAGGAAGTCATCTTTCATTCTTAGGTCAGAGGTCTACACCTGTATCCAGCCATGAAAGCTATCTCGACCAACATTTTGAAGTTCCAGATTCGATACCTGTATCTAGCCAGGGCATATCTGTGAGCGATTGATTGTAGATCTATACCTGTATCTAGCCAGGAAAGTATCCGCATGAAGAGTTTGAAGATCAACACCTGTAACAGGCCAGGAAATTATCTTTCTTTTTCAAGTACGCAAGTTCTCGCTAAGGAATCTCTTACGCGATCGACACCCCTGGATGGCATCTTTAAGCCCATCTCCACGACTATCCATTACATCTCCAGATGGCATCTATAAGCCCATCCTCCTATCCATCATCTCCAAATGGCATCTGTAAGCCCATTACCGACATCACATTGCTGATACTCCACTATGCGAGTGCAAATTTCTGGGCACTCTAGTGTTCAATCATCTTCCACCTTCGGATCACGAAAGGCACGCAAGCCAATCTACATCCTCAGGTCTAAGAAGATTGAACAGGGGCAACTGTTGTACCCCAAAATTTGCCCTCCCATATTCTTCAAGGTTTGTCAAGAATCATCTTCAAATGGTTCAAGATTTCTCAAGGGGTTGCACAGTCCAAATGCCTCATGAGCCAGTCAAAATTAGGGTTTTGTTTCTTTCAATGAATTTGGGATTTTCAATGGCTCAATCAAGTCTCATAGGCCTATATACATCCTCAAGCATCTACATGCCAAGTTTCAAGACTCACAGGGTCAATTTCCACAGTCAAAAGCCTCAATTGATCTATAGTCAATTGTAGGGGCAAAATGGTCATTTTGCAGTCAAAAGTCAGAATTTTTGGTCAACGTCTTATTTTGAGTCCACAATCATCATTTGATCAAGTCTTGATCATGATTCCACAAGAATGGCTCAAAAGTCATCAAAATGCAAAAAGTTACTATTTTTGGACAGTAGAAAAGTCAACTGTATCTTGACCAAGGCATAACTTTTTCATGGTTCATCAGAAAAATCCCATCCAATGCTCATTATTAAGGGGATGACATTTCCTACAAGTCATCTTCACATTCCAAGTCCAAGAAATGCTCTCACAAAAAGTTATCAATTTCTACATTATAGGTCAATTTCAAAAGTCAACAAAAAGGCATTTTAAGTCAAAGACCATAACTTGAAATTGGTAAATCCAAATGACATGGGACCAAAGGCATTGGTTAGAGGACTTCAAGACCTTTCCAAAATGTCCAAGAACATGTTCATATGATCAAAATTGAGCAAGATATGCATTGGAGAAGTTGGGAAATTTTTGTGAATTTGCAAAAGTCAACTTTGCTCAAAACACCTTGTTTTTGCTAATGGGCCTCAAATTTCTTCTTGAAACTTTATCCAAGGCCTATGCACGACCCATCAAGCCTATTTGAGTTTATTTTATTATTTTTTATTAATTAATTGGATTTTTAATTGATTTTAATTCATTTAATTAATTTAAATTGTAGGAAATTCAAAAGATATGGTTTTCCAATCTTTTTGTGAAGCAAACAAGCTCAAGATATGCTGGCAATTCGTGTGCAAATCAAAGGGACAAGAATCTCCAAGTTTGGCAAGTTTTCCCAATCAAAAAGATTGAAAAATATTTGATTTTCAATCAAATATACAAACATCAATTCCATGGATTTCTTGGCCAAGATTTAACATAATTCCATTCTCCTATAAGTACACAACCTAACCCTAATGCCATGGACGTGATTTTGCTGCAGATGAGGCCATAACAATATTGAAAAAAATCAAAGAAAAGTGAAAATTGTTTTCCAGGTTTCAGCACGATTCAAAGCAATTGGTGGATTCTAATACATTGCTGGAACTCTCAGGGACGTTTTACAATCAAAACCAGACCTTAAGGCTCAAAGAATCACCAAGAACAGTTTTAGGGTTTGCTTATTTTGTTCATAATCGAAACTCATGATTTATGCATCATTAACATGATTTCTTGTGTGTTTTATGTTGCTAGAACTCACAGGAAACTAATGACATAGTTTAATTGCATTGAAACACCCAGAATCCAAAAATACCATTGATGAATTTTAGGGTTCATAAACGTTCAAATTAGGGCTTTGTTGTACAGGAAAAATCAAGCCTTGAGAGACCTATGGTTGAGATCGTTGAGACAAGACGCATTCAAAACCACCCTCGCGAAATATTTATGTGCATCAGGGACCTATTCACTATTATTCCTCATGTTAAATTGTGGGGGTTAAAAACCCCCGCTATCTATTTGTTTTTACAGGTACACAGCGAAGAAGATGAAGGCGTGTAAGCGTACCATTGGGCCATTCAAAAAAACGCGCGTGATTTTGTGTTTCCAGCATAATTGTTACTTTGTATATATTATAATTGTTGGTTAATATATTATCGAAAGCAAGCAAGTGGCCTGGTGGTTGATGCGCTGGACGGTGACCATTGGGACCTGGGTTCGATCCCCAGGTCCACCCAAAACTCTATATTATTTTGTTTAACATGATTGTGTGCAGATTTCCAACAGTGTTCTATCATGCACCTCAAACAATCAGGCGCCAAGTGGCCACATGCTTAAATTTGTTGGCCAGGAGATGAAGAACACCATACTCCCTAGTCAACCAACGTGCAGACAATTCCAGAAGTCAAACGAGGCTTGAGCTTAATGGGCCAGCAGTTGCTTACAAACCTCCTAATGGGCCAGCGCACCCCCTGGTTTATTCTTTTTTTTATTCTTTCTTTTTAATTATTTTTACTAATTATTATTATTTATTTAATTAACATAATTAATATTTTTCATAATAAATTCAGACAACTAAAAAATGTAAATATTTTTATTAATATTATTATTTATTAATTTCACCTTAATTTAATTATTTTTGTAAATAAATACTAATATAATTAATTTAGTTTAATTAGGTTAAATTTGACTTTTTTTCATAATAAATAAAATCAATTTAGAATTAGGGTTTTTCTTTTGATAAATTTTTAATTCCTTTTTATTTTATTTTCATTAAAGACCTAAAAAACTAAAAAATACTTTTTTCTTGTAATTATTTAATTAATTAGTAAATTAGGTTTAATATTAATTAATTGCAAAAAGGACCAAAGTTCCATTCTTTTCTCAAAAAGGGTCAAAACCCTAAGACTTTTCCCGATTCAATTTTTTCTCGCGCATGTTTATTCTTGATTATTATTTTGATCATATTTATGTATCTGTTTCGAGGATGTAATAGATAATTAGGGCTTTTATCGCTTTATTTTATTTTCTCGCATTTATTTTTCAAGGGTTATGTTTTTGGCGATGTAAATACCCGACGCCTTGTAATAACGTAGATTCACTTTCTGCAATTTATTTTCCGCACAACTATTAACTGTTAATTATGCATGCAAGACTTGTCTGAAAAATAAAATCAACTCGTAGCTCACCATAATACATGTGCAAAGATAATCTTAAACTGAATCCTGACACACGCGCACATGCCACTCCTAGGGTACGCCTCACTTGGTTGCCTCGACGTGGTCATCAAGTATAGGGTGTTTTAGAGGTCGCCCTCCTATCTAAAGATCCAGTTGCCTCGACACGGTTGCCTCGGATAAAAAGGATCTAGGACATTAGGGTTACCGCTAAGGCGTCCTACTATTGCTTTGGTGACCACACATGTCCCTATAATCGAATTGACCCGACAAACTCCAACGACGGTGCTACCTACTTCTCAATAGTGGGATAGTACTGTCTAAAGGACATTTACACATCTTAATTCCTTTAGATTAGGTAGATTTCTCCTGGGTACTTGCTCTTTCAAAAACAAAACAAACTTTTCGCACCTACACTTTCAAAAAGTTTTCAAACAAATACTTCATACACTCTTGAGGACAGATACAAGAGTTACCTAGAAGTTTTCAAACTGAACTTTTTTCAAAACCCACATACACAAGAAAAGCAAAATTTTTTGAAAACATAGTGAGCAAGTACCTAAGAGCCCGTGGATAACCACGGATAGAAAGGGTGCTAACACCTTCCCTTTCTATAATCTACCTCCCGAACCGAGAAACATCTCGAAAAGGAATTTTGCTGTGCTTTTGTCCTTTCCTTGTTGGATAAAATAAAAGACGGTGGCGACTCTTGCTTACCGCGACATTTCGCGAACCAGCATTTCAAAACAGTCAGTTCTATTTCCACCGATCACAGAAGGCCTTGAGGATGCCTGGAACACTGAATTCGATCTTGCACTTTTTCTTGATTTTTCAAGTTTTTGTTCTGCCTCTTGCGCCTGCTTCTAACCTAGCTTTTGATCTGCATTGCTTCTATTTGTATCCATGACTGAATTAGGGTTGAAAGAGTGCACTCAATCTTCCTCCATCAATGAGTTTGATCTTGATTTGATTCACCTTAAAATATTTCCAAAATTGGCCTAAAGTCAATCTTTTTGTTCACTTTAATGCCTTGCACGAGTTTGATTTGATGCTAGCTGTAATTTGAAACCTGAAACAAGCACCAAATCTTTTATTTTCAATATTTTGGATTTTATATGATTTGTTTTGATTTAAATTGAATTAATTCAAATAAAAATCAAAATAAATAATAAAAACATGATAAGGACAAGTGGCAAGGGCTAGAGCTCATGGACTATGTTTCCAACTCAAAACAAGTGAAAAAGATTGGGCCCATTTGGCAAAGATTGAAGTTTTAGGCATAATTGACTTTTGACAATTTTGCAAAAAGAGTCAACTTCACCAATGCACAACTTCCTCAATTTTGACTCTTTGGAGGTGTTTTTGGACTTTTTAGAAAGCTTGAGATGTCCTCTAATCAACCCTTTTTGTCTCACCTCAATTTGATATTCCATGCTCATGTATGAAGCCTTGACAAAAAAGGTGTTTTTGTTGACTTTTCAAAATGACCTATAATGTCCAAATTCATAACTTCTTGTGAGTACATATTTTGAACTTGGGAGCTGAAGATGGATTGTAGGAAATTGCATCCTCTTCAAAATGAGATTTGGATGGGTCATTTCTCACAAAGTATGAGAAAGTTATGCTTGGTCAAAGTTGAGTTGACTTTTCCTACAAAACCCTAATTTAGCAACTTTTGAGTCTTGATGAATTATGAGCAATTCTTGATGAATCATGATCAACCCTTGATCAAATGATGAAATATACTTAAAAATGAGGATGTTGACCAAAAATATTGAAGTTTGACTGCATGTGGGCCACAGTTGACTTTTGCCCTAGCATAGTCGATTTTTGGGCCTTTGAGCAATTGACTGAGCAAACTTCCTCTGCAAGGCTTGAAACTTGACATGGATGATCTTGGGAACATATTAGGACAATGTTGAGCATTTGGGGTCCCTCGGACTCAAGTATCTTGATGCAACATGAAACCCTAATTTGAGGTAGACTGCCTTAGGAGAGAGCTTGTCTGGCCAACCCTTGGACTACCTTGAGCAACTTGTGGATCTTTCTTGAAATGTTTTGAGAAATATGGGAGGGTAAATTTTGGGGTACAACAATGCCCTTGACCTACGTCGGGCATGATCTCCTCCTCTCACGCCAAGGATCTATCCTTGGCGTGCCCTTCGAGGACATCCCCACCACTTGACTGTCGAGGAAAGCCAGAGACGCCCAGGTGGACACCACGATGTGCCCTCCTCGTAGGGCACACACCCAATGTCTCTGAATGTCCCAAAGTACTCTTGACCCTGAAAAGACCGTGTCCACGCCTTCCTGTAGAGCATTTAATCCAGGATAGAGACCACGTGCTGGTCTCCACTACACATGTAGGTTATAGCAGTCTCCATTTTGGGCCTGCTCAACCAGCACAACACCAGCGCCGGGGCTATAAATACCCTCTCACTCGAGAGAGTCAGGTATTCATTCATTTACTCACTTCCATACTTGCACTTTGCTTGTATTCGTTCTTACTTTAGCATTGGAGTACCTTACAGGTACACCCCCTCCTCCACTTCACTTTCAACCGTCGTTCAACTCAAGCTCGTGGATAATTGAAGATGGTCCCTTAACTATACCCTTAGGTTCAGATTGGTCTCTTAATTTTTTTCGTGTCACTTTGGTCCCTTAACTTTCAAAAGTTTCATTTTAGTCATTTTTGCCTAATTAGCGACATATTTAACGATCGATTTCAAAATTTTTCCGTCGCTAATTAGACAAAAAAGACTAAAATAAAACGTCTTAAAAATTAAGAGACTAAAATGATACAAAAAAAATTAAAGGACCAATTCAAATACAAAAATATAATTAAAGAACCAAAATAAATAATTATTAATTAAATATTTTAATGAATATTATAATATATTAGTTAGTATAATATAACAACGAATATTATACTAACTAATATATTATAATATTAACTAAAATATCTAACTAATAATTAATAAATACTCTCTATTATAATATATATAATTACAGTATAATTGCTATATAACAATATAAATGTGCTTAAAATAAAAATTTAAATATTTCTAAATGTTTAAAGGCTATAATTAATTTAACAATATAAAATGAATTTAAAAGTGGTCAACTATACAAATATAGTCATCAAAATTTTTATATTTGTAAAATTAGTATAAAAATAACACTATGATTTAACAATTAACATGATGATAATTGATATTTTACACTATACACGTATCTCTTTTATTCTCAAATAAATATAAAATTAATCTATGATATAAAAACACTTTTCATGGGTCAATTATATACCTATGTTATAGATGAATTGGTTATGTTATTATTTTTTTATATAGAAAAAAAGAAGCTAAAATCCAAAATCTTACTAAATGAAAACAACCATTTAGGTGAACCTAAAACATAATTATTTACTGTATTTCTTATTTTATGCTTCTTTACAAGAGCAACAACAAAAAAATCTCACCCTAAATATTCATAGATTTCCCATAAACAAGTAAGCCTTCTCCAGAACACAAACAATATCTCACAAATAACAAACATATCTCTTTTTTTTCGGGAAAACGGCAACTAATAAATGTTAATTTGTTTTTATGATTTTTTTTGTGATCCAAAAGAACCTTTATTTTGAGGTGGGAATCTGATACCCATGTGGTGTTTGATTAAATGCGCAAAAGGGGTTTGACAAATTTTCTTTTTCTGTTATTGGTGGTGGTTGAATTGAATAAAATTGAATTGAGTTTGGAGTTTGAATTGTTGTTTTGAATTGAGGTTGTGGTGTGTGTGGTATGTGATTTGAAGTGGTTGGAGGGACAGAGTAAGGGGATGGCTCGAGATGGCAGCGTTGTCCCTGCGGACCCACAGGCTATGGTAGTTGCGAAGAAGAAGACACAGTCTGCTAGAAGTTGGATTCTGTTTGATGCTACGGGCCAAGGTTCCATACTTGACGTGGACAAGTATGCTATCATGCATAGGGTTCAGATTAATGCACGTGATCTTAGAATCCTTGATCCCTTTCTCTCTTACCCTTCTACCATTCTCGGTCGTGAGAAGGCTATTGTTCTTAATTTAGAGGTTCATATCATTTTTGTTTTTCCCATTCTATTGTATTTTGTATTTTCTGTTTTTTAATTTGTTTTTATGATTCTGTATTTCAGCATATCAAGGCTATTATCACTGCTGAAGAGGTTTGTCAGCTTTTCTTTCAGTCTGTTAATTTGTTGTTTGCATTTCTTGACATCTAATGACAATTCATCGTATAGCCACATAAAAGTAACAAAAAAATACTAAGAAACAAGTATTGTAGTATTGTCTTGGAATTTATATATTCAATTCCTTAAAAGTTTGTTCTTTTCAATGCAAAACTTCCATTTTATTTAAATATATTTCTTAGCACATTAGCAAGACCGACTTTTGAAGATTTGAAACGCCATGCTTCCTATCCTTTATATCTTGGAGAGAAAAAAACATTGGAACAATATGAATTTAATAAAGAACAAGCTTCTAGTTTTTATTTGGTTACTAGTAGTTGAAAAGCTTACCTTTTCAAAAAAAAAGTTGATAAGGTTAGACTGATTGAGCAATGAGGTGTGTGGATAGAGGAATCCTAGAAGTGGCATGCTCTTAGTATGTTATCTGATCCATGCAGTTAATGACACGTATAATTGGACAAATATTAAAATCATGGTATCTTGTTCATGGTAAGAAATGAGCACAAAGACAATAACCTACTCGTTGGCTTGTTTTTGTTGTTATAGTATCAGATTTTTTACTTAATGTGATTGCAAGAGTCCTAACTGTCCTGTACAAGAATACAACTATATTGTTTATTAATTTAGTGGCAATGGACAGATTTTGATAGAGCTGAGATAGTTTAGAGTATGACTCGTGATAGAAAACAGAGACAGAATTTTTCATTTTCATCTAACAACTTTTCGTTATGATCGAAAGTTAGTTACAAACAGAAACAGATTGCCTTTTATATTGCAACCTGTAACCTGCAGTAGCAGGTGAAAAGTTTGTGACACCTTGAAGGGTGTCAGTTCCAAAGCTACTAACTAATACTTCTAATAACTCGTTAGGTTTTACTCTGTTCTCTAATCCGGTTTGTATATTTGTGACTCCCTGTATCAAACATTTAGAATGCATAACTGTTCATAGAGATTGAGATGGTTTTTACATCCACATTGTAATTGTTTGTAACTAAATTGGGGTATAGGTATTGCTGCGAGATCCAACAGATGAACATGTTGTCCCTGTCGTTGAGGAACTGCAGAGGCGATTGCCTAAACAAGGAGATGGTAAAGAGTATCTTGGCGGTCAAAATGATAACGAAGCTGCTGAAGAAGATGGTATGTTAGATTACAGATGAACTGTGTAAAATAATAGTTAATTGCGTCTTTTCCTCCCAGAAATTTGTTTTCTGTTTGCACCATCTAAACCCCTATCTAAAGAACTTATCAGAATTGATTCTTCTCAGATATTGTTTTTCTTTCTGCATCTGAGTGATCTAAATTATGCAATCATTGCAATGTAGAGTCACCGTTTGAGTTCCGTGCCCTGGAGGTAGCCTTAGAAGCCATTTGTAGTTTTCTTGCTGCACGTACAACTGAGTTGGAGATGGCTGCTTATCCTGCATTAGATGAACTTACTTCCAAGGTACATAAATAATTCAATTCCGTATCTTGTTTCTGTTTTGATATGAGCTCTCCTCAGATATCGAATAAGCTAACAAATAAGAAGCTTCATCAAAAGTGGTTAAGGAGATTTTTCTTTCCTTCAGTTTAGATATCTTATGTTTTTTATTTCTTGTACTTATCATCATTGAGGTGTTAGTTCTAATTATGGATGCTTTCCCTTACATGGTTTCTGTTGGTTGACTTGAAATGTTGTTCTAGTTCCATGTCTGACCGTCTTGAGGAATCTGTTCGCTTAATTTTTTGGAATTCTCAACTTTATTTTGTTTAATTTTTATGAACTTTTGAATTACATAATCTGCAGATTAGTAGTCGTAATCTTGACAGAGTTCGTAAACTGAAGAGTGCAATGACAAGGCTGACTGCTCGGGTTCAAAAGGTACGTCAAGTTTTCCAGAGCTAGTGAAAAATTTGTGATGGGAAAACCCCATTTTCTTTTTATGAGTATACTCTACACATTCTGCTTCAAGAGGATTATTGATCTTTTGGCTATGAAATTTAACGTGTAAGAAGTAGGAGTAGGACTATCAATATTGTATCTTAATAGTCTATGACGAATTTTCCATGTTAGAGAACTTTGCTCTCTTATAATCAGGTGGTTGGGTTTTGCTTGAATGAGAACTTAAGGAGCTTTCATGTTCTCCATGCTGAATATTACGGGGATCTTATGATCATAGTAAAAAGTTGTTGATTTGTTTCTCTGCATAGCTTCACATGATCAATATCAATATATTTTTCAGAAAGCAGTTCTTCAATACTATATCAGTTTGTTTGGCTGAGTTTGCACCTCATTCTTGCATTGGACATGTCATTTCCTTTCTTCTACACAAAATACAACATTTTTGCAGATCATATCACTCACCGGTTCTGTTTATCTGCTGCAGGTCAGAGATGAGCTTGAACAATTGCTGGATGATGACGATGATATGGCTGATCTATACCTATCGAGAAAGGCAGGTTCAGCATCACCAGTTAGTGGATCCGGTCACGCGAATTGGTTTGCTGCTTCCCCAACTGGAGGATCGAAGATATCCAGAGCAAGTCGAGCAAGTATTGCAACAATGCGTTTAGATGAAAATGATGTGGAAGAGCTTGAAATGTTACTTGAGGTTATAACATTATTTTCTTCAAAAAATATTTAGAGAGGATCTTCCTTATTTTTTAACAAAAAAAACTGATTTATCGTGTTCATTTTTCAGGCTTATTTCATGCAAATTGATGGTACATTAAACAAACTAACCACAGTAAGTGTCGTCTCCTGTGTCAGTCTTAATTAATGTATTGGGGAAGATAAATGCCAGATGTAAAGTATTTTGAAAGATTGTAGTTGAAAATATGAAGAAAAATTATGTGTACCTGTTCACCCTGTAATTTAGAGCCTATGACCCATTGATCTGTTTACTGATCTTATTACAAGGCTTGGCCTTTGATACTTAGTTTTAGATTTGTAAGCATCATGAAGTTTAACCAAATTGATACTCTTAATGTTTACAAGATTTATATTAATATTTTGAAACTAATGGTGAGCAGAGGATATATATGCAAATTGCTCTCTTCCTAGGCCCACTCCTGCTGTTCAAAGTCAAACTTTCTAGTTTATGTTCAAAATTTGTTTTAAAAAGATTCTGTGCGCAGTGATTTTTAAAATTCTGCCTCATTAGTTATAAGAGTTGTGAGAGAATACACATTAGCCTTGTTAAATGCTAGACCTAGTGTTCTTAAACTGTGTTTCCTTGAACTCTGAATTTGCATTTTTGTTTCTTTACCGCATATCAACTGGATATCATATTTAGTTTAATTACTTTCCCTTTTCTTTTCAATGTAAAGCTGCGAGAGTATATTGATGATACCGAAGATTACATTAACATTCAAGTAAGCAACTAGCAGTTTATTTACTGGTAATAACAATAAGTATTTGGTGAATGACTTTGACTTGTAATATGAATACATATTTTTTCCTTGCATTTTGCAGCTCGACAATCATCGTAATCAGCTTATTCAGGTACGTTTTATGTTTCTGCACCATGCATGTCTTGTATCGTGTTTTCTAAAATGTATATACTAAACCTTTCAACACTTATGCAGTTGGAGCTCTTTCTTAGCTCTGGAACTGTATGTCTATCTTTCTACTCTCTGGTGACCGCTATTTTCGGCATGAACATCCCATATACTTGGAATGATGACCATAGCTACATGTTCAAATGGGTAAGAAAACTCTTGCTGTTTATGCGCACCCACGTGGCTACAAAATTTCTAACTAAATAGATTAACATATATAATATGTTTACTTTACTTGCAGGTAGTTATTTTGGGAGGAGTATTCTCTGCTATTATGTTTCTCATGATTACCCTCTTTGCTCTCAAAAAGGGTTTGGTTGGAACATGAAGATCAATACGCTTGAAAAGGGGTGTAGAGAATGAATACTAGGACTACTACATATGGTCTAATGGTAATGACTCACATTACAAACCTTATAGATATTGATGATGATTCAAGATTTTGTCAATTTTTTCAAGATTCCATTAAAGTTATAATGGAAACTTAGCTCTAAGAGTTCCATAGTTGAATATGGAGCTGGTGTTGGCTTAGCAGGTCCGCACTTTGCAATTACCTCAACTACTTTGTCATTTGGATTCAAGTCTAATAAAAAAACTTTTAGAGCTAATTTTTACATTTGAATAATTTTAGGCCTTGAAATGTGATTAAATTAAGTTGAATATGCTATTAATCTTTTATATACTCTTCTTTTATGTTAATGTAATAGTACCAATTTTCTTCTGTAAACTTCATGTAAACATGGATCAGATAAGCATTATAAAAAAATTTGTTCTATTGTTGGTGATCTATGTTGCTGAGATCTAGTTCATTTTTTCTGGTGCGAGATTCTTGCATCGTTTATTGCTTTATTGCTTTACTAGGAAAGCACCCTTGCTTTCGCACGGCTTTGTTATATAACATTGTTACGTTAATTATTATTAAAATATAAAAATAATATTATATTTTCTTGATGAATTTAAAAGTTATATTGATGAATAAAATAATACCATATTAGTTATAAATGAATTATATAGTTTAATTGTTACATTGTAAATTAAATACATTAATAATAAACATGATTTTCATCTAATATTTGGGAATTTTTAATAAAACTAAATGATTATGGTCATATGATTTGATTTTGAATAAGTGCAGAAATTGCTAAGATTAATTTTTATAAAGTTGAAGAAAGTATGATTGATTGATTTTAATATTTTTCTCATACTCTTAATTTTTTTTAAAATTTTTTATATATTAATTAGTGATAAATATTTGTCTGATAATTTCGTATGTGTCAATCATAAATATGTGTTATATATAAGTTTCTTTTTATATTTAGCAATAGAAAATATTTTTCCAAATTTTTTTGTTAGAGACAAATATTCGTCCCTTTTATATTAATTAAAGACAAATATTTTACCCATATTTTTTGTGTATCACTAATAACTATTTGTTTTGTATTTTATTATTGTGTTGGTGATAAGTATTTATCCTTATTATTTAGATGTATCAATGAAAAATATTTATTTATTGTTTTTTAAATAAATAAATTATTATGCTATGTGAGTGTAAAAAATTTTACACTATTAATTTATCACTTGTTTCATCGTTAAAATAAAAGTTAAACTTCTCTCAATATCTAACATCTATGATTAATTAATTGTGTAAAAAAGTTTACACTATCAATAAATTAATTGCATACTATATGAGTGTAAAAAGTTTTACAGTATAATTCACTCGTTTGTATTGTTTTATAGATTGTTAAAATAAAAATCAAATTTCTTTTGACATCTGACATCTATATTTAATTGATTTTATAAAATTTTTTACAGTCATTGTGTTTTAATTAAATTCTATTTTAAATTATTGTGACAAATACTTATTTTATTTATTTTTTAATACTATAAACTAATTAATTAACTACAGAGAAATTGTCCGGTATGAGTTGCTTACTTCCAACAACTTTTTAAGTAATTCATTTCCTAAAAAATAATGTGATAAAATAAGAATAACTATGTATTGTAAGTATTCCCATTTTTTAGATATCAAATAACACTAATTTTCGTCAACATTTTATCGACAAACATTTTATTAAATTTTTTTTATAACTAATTAGTGTCAAATATCTCTATTGTGTATGAATTGTATTATCTAATGATTTTAGTAACTCATTTTCAAGTGAAAAAATTGAAGTGTGGAAATTTATTAGTTAGAATTTTTTTAGCAATACTTAAATATTGAAAAAAAATACACAAATAACCATGTTTATGAGAAAATTACGTAAATAATCATGTTTTAAAAAAATTCCATAATGGAGGAGTCAACTGAGATGACGCATGCACCTAAATTTAAGAAGGAGGCGCCAAGTGAGATGGCGCCTAGGTGCAACATGGTTGCCCTAAGCCATCTCAGATGGCGCCTAGGTGCAATTGAAGTGTAATTTTTTTTGCTTTTTATTTTAAATACGAGACAATAGGTAAACGATATAGTTTCACGAAACTTCGACTTTTCATTAACAAAAAATGATTACATAATGAAAAAAAATCATACATATTAATTAGTGGTCCCCCAGAACTCGGTAACAATCAGTGGTTCCGCATCCGCGTCCTCGCTTATCTCGTGGTGGATTTCATCAATTTTCCTGCTGCGATTGGGTCTATGGCCCAGCGAAGTCAATGCGTTCAGGATCCATGAAATCAGTCAGATCACCATATCTGGAAGATCCGCTTTAGTACAGTCGGTTACACATGCCCTCAAAGTTTGGTCGTCTTGGTGGAGGATGGGGTTCCATGGATGGTCTATAACATTGATCGTCTAAGTAAGGGGGGTAAAAAGAAAATGAATCTTGGGGCGTTTGGTATTGCGACTATTGGGTGCTATGGTGATGTGGTGGTTGATGGTAAGTTGTGTCGGTTGGGTCATATTCTTCGGGAAATCCCAGATCAGGGTTAAGGTGAGATGATGAGGGGCCCACATTGGAATATGGAGAAGACTGGAATTGTGTGTGGGGTATGTGGGTGTATCGGTATTGCGATTGAGATTGGGGTTGGGTGTGAGGCATATGGGAGTATTGGTATTGAGGTGGTGATTGTGGTTGGGTGTGGGGCATATGGGTGTATTCGTATTGATGTGGTGATTGTGGTTGGGTGGTTTTGGATCTGTATCATCGAGGTGGTTGGTGGAAGATTGATGTGTGTTGGGTTTGTTGTTGGGGATTTGAGGTTTGTGTCCATTGTGTTCGTGGGTCAACCAAATACCTCAGATGAGACACGTGTATTTCTGGATTACTAACCGATCTGTACCAATCAAAATATTGACTTGTGTGTCGTATATTATTCTAGTTGAGGAAAACAGGGAATTACAAGACATGTTGGTGACGCCTATACCACACCTTACACCATTCTAGAGCAAAATCTTTCCAATTAGTAAGACCCCATTGGGCGTCGACCCTTTTGAGATGCCAGAGAGACAAATAAGTTGGATCACATGGTATCTTTTGATGCATTTTAAACTGCATCTTGACACGGTCGCTATGGTGCAATTCCATAACATTAAACCATATGATTGCAGTCTTTGCAGTCCAAACTGTTGCATCATCGGGGTTTGGTTCATGGTCCAAACCCAAATATGGTCTCCAAATAAACTGTGGATAAAATTAAATCAGCATAATGAAAATGTAATAAATAAATAATTTAAAAGTAGAAAAGTTCAAAGGTATCACATACATCATCTAGGCTAAGGTGATCCAATAGATTACGATATAGAGTGACATTGAATCTTGGATTCTTGCCGTAATCCATACTCGTCACGCAGTACCTAAAGGAATGGTAAAATAGTTTATTTTAAACATGTATTTGACGAAACGATGAATAATAAATGACTTAAGTTCTTGACTTACTTTGTTGTGTATAAGAAAATGAATGTGTTGTTGTTGACGGGGTTTAGGGACTCCATTCTCCACCAACTTCAAGCTTGGAGTAAGAAAGCGCACCCATAAAAAGTATATTTGTCCTTTGTTGCATTTTTACATAAAGAATTGTATAGATGGGCTAAAACAGCAGAACCCCAACTATACTTTCTTATTTTTTCAAAGTTCCTAAGCAAACTTAAATACATAAAATTTACACTATTCCCTGTACTTTTGGGAAATAACAAGCTTCTAAATAGTATCATCATATAATTTCTAGCTTTTATTACTCTTTCTAGCTCGGACGAATTTTCATTCAACTCAAGAGTTGCATAATGTTTTTTGAGTTCAGTTAGTAATATACCTTGGCCTCTAGCACCACTACCTTTTGCCATATCTTTGCCCAACAATTCCTCGCATAGAGAATTGGATTGTTGAACCAACCCATTAACCGCCTTACCATCGATAGGGAGGCCCAATAACATGTACACGTCCTCTAGTGTGACAGTACATTCACCTATTGGTAGATGAAATGTGTCTGTCTCGGGTCTCCATCTTTCCAACATTGCAAGTATAAACTTGGAATCAATCGTGCAGTTTAAGATTTTTATAACATTTCCAAAACCCCCATATTCGAGACAGGGTATGATCAACGGGTCGGGAGCAATGTAGTTGTGTGAGCAAATTCTAAATCTTTTAGTATCCTAAATTCAAAATGTAAAAAGTATAAGAGTCCATAAGATGACTAAATCAATAATAATTTTATAAAAAGTATATTAATATACAAGAATATTTGAGTCCATAATATATATATATATATATATATATATATATATATATATAGACTTTAAAAAATTACTTTTAAGTCCGTGAAATAAGCGAGCTAAACCTAACGAGTTGAAACGAGATGTTCATGAACTTCTAACAAGTCGAGTTTAAGCTGGAAAAAAAGTTCACGATGAACTCAAACTCAAACTCGAACTCGGCCAATTTTTAACGAGTTGTGTTTGAGCTGAAAAAAAAGTTCGTGATGAACTCGAACTCGAACTAATTAATAAAGAGTCAAATTGAACTGAGACGAGTTCGACTCGACTCATTTCGAGCCCTAATCACAGTCTCAAAACTCATGCTTTTGTATGAATTGTACATTCACAATTTTTTCCAGTAATTCATTTACGTAAAAATGTGTTTCCTCCATGTCCTCCTTCGCTCCCCCTTTCTCCTCTTCTGCCTCCCTTTCTCTATTGGTTCATTATGGATGTAGCTATGCTATTTCCCGAAGCAAACATCTCCTTTACGCCTCCAAATGCAAGGGAAACAGTTGTAAACACTATTACGGAAATTCCAACTAAACCATTCTCTTCAGTGGTTGCAAATAATGATTGTGACATACCCCTAAGTCAGCTTCCTACTCCTTGCTTGAAAGGAGAAAAATTAGCCATTACTATCCCGAAAGAAGAGTAAAAACTTGATGTGGATGCTTGCAAACATCACCTTCATGGTAGAATGGTTTGGTCTAAAGAAGCTTCGTCCCTAACAGTAGTGAATATGAAAATCAAACTTTTGGAGCTTTGGTCGGCCATTGGTAAATGAGGTGTTACCTCACTAGAAAAAGGTTTCTTTGAATTTGCATTCTCCTCTCTTGAAGATGTGCAACGAGTTAGATCTGTTAGCGCCTGTTCTTTACCTCATAGAGTTCTAAAACTTTTTCCATGCACAAAGGATTTTGTTCCTTCTACTCCAAAACAAATCTCTGCCCAGGTTTGGATTAGAATACATGGACTTTCTCAGGAGTATTGGAGACTGTGATCGGTGGATCTGGAACTGACTATTTAACGCTGGTTCACGAAATGTCGCGGAAGCAAGAGTCGCCACCGTCTTTTATTTTCTCCAACATGGACAGGACAAAAGCACATCAAAATTCCTTATGAGATAGTTTCTCGGTTCGGGAGGTAGATTTATAGAAAGGGAAGGTGTTAGCACCCTTTCTATCCATGGTTATCCATGGGCTCTTAGATACTTGCTCATTTGTGTTTTCAAAATATGTTTTCTTTTCAAGTGTGAGTGGGTTTGAAAAAGTTTCGTTTAAAGATTTCAGATCGACTCTTGTATCAGTTCTCAAGAGTGTTTGAAAAATTGTTTTGAAAGCTTTTTTGAAAGTGTAGTGTGAAAAGAGTTTTTGATTTGTTTTTTGAAATAGAGCAAGTATCTATGAGTCATCTACCTACCCTAAGGAATTAGGCTGTGCAAATGTCCTTAAGGTAGTGCCATCCCACCATTGAGAGGTAGGTAGCACCACCGTCAGAGGTATTCGGGTCAATTCGTTTTTTAGGGACAGTGTGGTCACCAGAGCAACAGTAGGACACCTTAGAAGCTACCCCTATGCCATGGATCATGGACATAAGGACTTACTAAAACGTCCTATACTCGACGACCACGTTTCGAAGGTAAGGCAACAGTGAGGCGTACCCTAGAAGTGGTGTGTGAATCTGTGTGTTGTTTTCAGTTTAGCAATTATCTTTGAACATGTGTTATGGTGAGCTACGCTTGTTTTTAGTTAGCATGCATTCTTTCATACAAGTTTAGCAGTTAAGGGGTGCGGAAAGTAAATTGCGGAAAAATAAATCCTACGCTATTACAAGGCGCGGGTCTATACATCGCCAAAAATTACAAAGACCCGTTTTAGTAAATGGATACGAAAAATAAATAAAAACAGTAAAGGCCTAATTACTATTACATGTCCGGAACAATTACATAATAATCAAATAAAGTAAAATGCGCGCGAACAAGTTAATCGGGAATGTCTAAGGGTGTTGACCCTTCTAAGAAAAGAAATTAATTTTTTTTGGTCTTTTTTATAATTAAAATAAAATGGAAACTAATTAATAACTAATTAATTTAATTAATTAAAAGAAAATATTTTTTTGTTTTTATGTTTTTTTATGAAATAAAATAGAAAAAGAAATAAAATTCTAGGTTAACCTAAATCTAAATCTATTTTAATTATTAAAAAGAATGTTAAAATGGCCTAATTAAAAACTAATTCAATTATGGTTTATTTACAAAATAAAAATAATAATAATAAAAGTGTTAATTATATTTTTTTGGTTTTTTATGAAAATGTTAGTTAAATTGATTTAATGATAGAGTAATTATTTTTTGGTGTTTTTTGGATCAATTTTGATAACTAAAAGCAAATAAAAGTCAAATTAATGATTATTTAACAATTAATTAAAATATGCATGCAAAAATATTATTTTTAATGTCAAAAATTAAATAAACATTTTTCTGATTAAAATGCAAAAGGAAAATATTTTTTGTGAGTTTTTAAATGCATGAGAAAATTATTTGAATATAAATTAAATTAGGATGAAAATATAAAAAAAGGAAAAAAATGCAAGGAAGCATGTTAATTATGGAAAAGGTAAAAAATGCCAGAACCAGGATTCAAACTCGTGCCCTCTGGGAACATCCACTAACACGTTGCCAACTGTGCTAACTGGCTTTGTTGTCAATACCCTGCAATTAATTGATTAAAAACAAAAACGTGGCAAGTTTGAATTAAAAACAAAGTCAGCACGCGTGGGGCCCAGGTATAACATATGAGCGAATCAGATGGAGCCATCGTGCCATGCCAGCCGCGCCTGAGTCTTTCACAGTCAACGACGCCGGAGCCCTAGCTCCGGTCGTCTTCTCCGGCGAATGCTACAGCCAAACCTGCAAAATAAGGGAAATCAAAGAAAAAGAAAGACCTAGTCACCCTAATTAGACCCCTGCGAATTCAATGGTGCCATTATTTTGGCCTGAAAATGACTGTACAGGGAGTTTCGAAGAAGATGACCAAAACGGACCTAGCAATGGCAGGTTCCTACTCCTGCGTGGAAACTCGCATGTTATACGTCAAATGCGTTCTAATGAGTGTCCTGAGTTCATATAAGCCATCAAAAATAGTTAATGATGCATGAAATATAAAAAAGAAATCAAGAAATTTTGACAAACCGAAGAGAGCTAGAGGGCACGATCTGGGACAATTTGGCTCCGTGTAGGGATTGGAAATGACTGCTGCTATGCCCAGGAACACAATTGAATCCTTAGAACTCCTTGAAACTGGCTAAAGAATAGAATCCGAATTTGTCAATTTTGTGAAAATTTGAGAGGATTAGGGTTGCCGTTCTAGGTGTCTCTAGCCTGTGTATATTGTATGAGAGGCTTCATATATGTTTATCCACGAAAATCAAACACATTTAGGGGTCTTTACCCTTGCCATCAAGTCTTGAGATTTCCATAAACACCATTTAAAGAACTTGCCATTTTTGCTTCAAAATTTGAATTTTGTACTTGAAATAAGCTTTTCACGAATTTGGAAGGTGAGTGATGGTGATTCAAAGCTATTCAACACAAAATATACTCTTTAATTAATTTTCTTGACTTTTATTTGATTTTAAAAGATTTAAAATGAATTAAATCAAATAAAATTAAATAAAAATGGAAAAATTAATTTTAAATCTTGAAATAATTTGTGGGACACGTGGGAAGCATGGCTAAGCTGAAACAAGTGGAAAAAGTGGGCCCCTTTTGTCAAAAATGAAGTTTCAAGGATAATTGACTTTGGCCATTTCACAAAAATTTCCCAACTTCTCCAATGCATATCTTGCTCAATTTTGAAGTTATGAACATGTTCTTGGACATTTTGGAAAGGTCTTGAAGTCCTCTAACCAATGTCTTTGGTCCCATGTCATTTTGATTTACCAATATCAAGCTATGGTCTTTGACTTAAAGTCCCTTTTTGTTGACTTTTGAAAATGACCTATAATGTTGAAATTGATAACTTTTTGTGAGAGCATTTCTTGGACTTGGAATGTGAAGATGAGTTGTAGGAAATGTCATCCCCTTCAAAATTAGCTTTGGATGGGATTTTTCTGATGAACCATGAAAAAGTTATGCCTTGGTCAAGTTACAGTTGACTTTTCAGCTGTCCAAAAATAGAAACTTTTGCATCTTGATGATTTTTGAGCCATGCTTGTGGAATCATGGTCAAGACTTGACCAAATGATGATTGTGGCTTCAAAATAAGATGTTGACCAAAAATTTTGACTTTTAACTGCCAAATGACCATTTTGCCCTTGTAGTTGACTGTGGAGCAATTAGGGTTTTTGACTGTGCAACTTGACCTTGTGAGCCTTGAAACTTGACATGTAGGTGCTTGACAATGTGTATGAGCATAGGAGACTTGATTGACCCTTTGAAAACCTCAACTTCCTTGCAGGAACCAAAACCCTAATTTGACTGGCTTAGGAGGATGGTTGACTTTGTAGCCCTTGAGTAGACTTTGAACCATTTGAGGTGATGCTTGTTAAAACCTTGAAGATTATGGGAGGGCAAATTTTGGGGTACAACAGTTGCCCCTGTTCAATCTTCTTAGACCTGAGGATGTAGATTGGCTTGTGTGCCTTTCGTGATCCGAGGGTGGGAGATGATTGAACACTAGAGTGCCCAGAAATTTGCACTCACATAGTAGAGTATCAGCAGTGTGATAGCGGGAATGGGCTTACAGATGCCATTTGGAGAGATGATGGGTAGGAGGATGGGCTTATAGTTGCCATCTGGAAGTATGACATATTCTTTGTCGGGAATGGGCTTATAGATGCCATTTGGAACTGTTGGTATGTGGATGGGCTTATAGATGCCATCTAGGTGTTGATCGCGTAAGAGATTCCTTAGCGAGAACTTGCGTACTTGAGAGAAAAAAGAAAGATAGTTACCTGGCCTGTTACAGGTGTTGATCTTCACTCAGTCGTTCACAGACATGCCCTGGCTAGATACAGGTGTCGAATCTGGAACTTCAAAAGGTTGCTTACAGACGTGCCCTGGCTGGATACAGGAGTCGAATCTCTAAGCCCTTCGTGCAGACATGCCCTGGCTGGATACAAGAATCGAATTTGGAAATAGTCGTCAACAGATACGCCCTGGTTGGATACAGGAATCGGATCTTCGAACTCTTCAAACGTGCCCTGGCAGGATACAGGAATCGAGTCTGGTAATGTAGTTGTCAATAGATACACCCTGGCAAGATACAGGAATCAGATCTTCAAACTCTTCAGACGTGCCCTGGCAAGATACAGGAATCGAGTCTGGTAATATAGTCGTCAACAGATACACCCTGGCAAGATACAGGAATCGGATCTTCGAACTCTTCAGACGTGCCCTGGCAAGATACAAGAATCGAGTCTGGTAATGTAGTCGTCAACAGATACACCCTGGCAAGATACAGGAATCGGATCTTCGAACTCTTCAGACGTGCCCTGGCAGGATACAGGAATCGAGTCTGGTAATGTAGTCGTCAACAGATACACCCTGGCAAGATACAGGAATCGGATCTTCGAACTCTTCAGACGTGCCCTGGCAAGATACAAGAATCGAGTCTGGTAATGTAGTCGTCAACAGATACACCCTGGCAAGATACAGGAATCGGATCTTCGAACTCTTCAGACGTGCCCTGGTAGGATACAGGAATCGAGTCTGGTAATGTAGTCGTCAACAGATACACCCTGGCAAGATACGGGAATCGGATCTTCGAACTCTTCAGACGTGCCCTGGCAAGATACAGGAATCGAGTCTGGTAATGTTAGTCGTCAACAGATACACCCTGGCAAGATACAGGAATCAGATCTTCGAACTCTTCAGACGTGCCCTGGCAAGATACAGGAATCGAGTTTGGAATTAGTCGTCAACAGATACACCCTGGCAAGATACAGGAATCGGATCTTCGAACTATTCAGACGTGCCCTGGCAGGATACAGGAATCGAGTCTGGTAATGTTGGTCGTCAACAGATACACCCTGGCGAGATACAGGAATCAGATCTTCGAACCCTTCAGACGTGCCCTGGCAAGATACAGGAATCGAGTCTGGTAATGTTGGTCGTCAACAGATACACCCTGGCGAGATACAGGAATCAAATCTTTGAACCCTTCAGACGTGCCCTAGCAAGATACAGGAATCGAGTCTGGTAATGTTGGTCGTCAACAGATACACCCTGGCGAGATACAGGAATCAGATCTTCGAACCCTTCATACGTGCCCTGGCGAGATACAGGAATCGAGTCCGGTAATCAGTCGTCAACAGATACACCCTGGCAAGATACAGGAATCGGATCTTCGAACTCTTCAGATGTGCCCTGGCAGGATACAGGAATCGAGTCTGGAAATGTAGTCGTCAACAGATACACCCTGGCCAGATACATGAATCGGATCTTCGAACTCTTCAGACGTGCCCTGGCAGGATACAGGAATCGAGTCTGGTAATCAGTCGTCAACAGATACACCCTGGCAAGATACAGGAATCGGATCTTTATTTGCGACCGTTGATAGCAATTATCTTTGTATTAACCTTTGTCCTGAAAAGACAAAACGTTAGTTGTATGCGATGTCATGATGTGTGACATGCATGATGTTCTCAAAGTAGGTGAGATTGTATGTTCATGATGCGTATATGCATGCTATAATGTATGAAGATGTGATGTTCATGAATGTATGTTTCGTCTAGGAAAGTAAATCCTTGACAGGTGCCGGGAATTAACTCCTGGGCTGCTATTGAAGAGTAGAGCTTTGTTTCTGCTGGGGATGATGGTTGCAAGAATACCGGTAGGAGAGGATGACTCTGTTGGGGAATAAACTTGGCGAATAGATTACTCTGCGGGGAGTGAACTCTGTGGGGGGAAAGAGGTATTTTGTTGATAATAACTCCGCCGGGGATACCGTTGATGTGTTATGTTGAGGGAATTGGTGAACTCCACTGGAGGATAGGAAGACTTCATCGGGGACGATCTTTCCGTGACAATTGGCCGAGGATAACCCAGTTATATCCTGGTAGGGAAACAACCTTTGAATAAAAAGTTCGGGGAGACGCGTTCTTGCTCTGTAGGGGATAAGCTTCCAGAATCTACTGGGGATAAGCTTCCTACTGGGGAGATGGTTCAACTCTCCTGGGGAGACTTTGAGACTGCACTGGGGAAGTGGCTCTACTGGGGTGTCCTGTATACCGCCGGGGAACAATCTTAGATCAAGATTGCCGGGGATGCTTGTTAGGAATGTCTGTATACTCCGTCGGGGAATGTTGAGATCTGTTGGGGATACCCGACTTCCTTAAGGCTGATAGAGTAGGCTAACTCTGCTTGGGGAGAGTATTGCTGACTTGCTGGCTCACTCTCTGGGGAATTAAGGTATCTTGGTTACATTCTTCAGCCGAACTTACCTTGGTACCTTGGTGGACAGGGCAATTAGATCGCTTTAGACAACTCAATATTGCCCCTGTTTCTGCTGGAGAAGAAGGTAACCGTGGAGGTCTTGATAACTGTCGGTTGAGAAATCTTCTTCTGGTAGGCAAATGACGAGATGACGGGACATAGTCGTACGCTTTGATCCCTAACTTTTGCCTGGACCGCCCTTTCGGGTTTTCAGTCCATCGGGATACCCATTTTTACCCAAGCCGCCTTTTCAGGTTTTCGACTTGCCGGGTGTACAGATTTTTCGTTTCATCCCTTATTTTTGCCCGAACCCTTTTGGTTCGCCGGGAAGCCCTTGTTTTTGCCTAGGTGTGTCAACCTAGCGGGTCTTTGATTATGCGTAGTATTTTTTTCGACTATGTCCACGCTCCCAGAATGTAGGGAGTTGCCCCTGTTAGAAGTGTTTTGCCATGCCACCAGAAGATGTTTGATCAAGCAAGATTCGTTGCTGGAATGCCCCAAGTGACTCAGGCGGAGATTTGCCCCAGGCTATTTGGCCTTTGAGAGATTCTCCGAATCTTGATTAGACTGCCCCAAATAATAGACTATGATCATGTCTGGCCCTTGATTGGAAGTGCTTCTTCCATTTGAGCTTTTGTTGAGAAGATTTTGTTCACTGGATATTCGTCGTGCGAATTTCTCTGCTGTTCAAACAAGAAGTCATATGCAAACAAGGTTATGTTAAAAATGCAAAGCTTATGTCTGTCTTGAAGTTTTTGAAAATGCAAAAAACAAGTGAATTTTTTTTTTGTAACCTGTGATGTCAACTCGTTATTTTACCGTAAGCCTTAAGGAGTCAGGATACCTTTGTAACAGTATGCTTTCGAATTAACCCATGCTTCAACTAGGACTTTTGAGGGTTATAACGTGGCTTGGTTCACGGTTTAAGAAACAAAGGACAAAGGCTCAAATTTATCTGTACCCACCCGCTCTTCGTGATGTTCTTCAAACCTAAACTCAGCTGATCGTGCGTTAGACCTTGTTTGAGTCTTTGCTCGGATATTCCAGTGATGGTTCGGATATTGACAATTTATTTGGAATAGGCAGTCATTCCTTTTTTGGTTGAGGGTTTGTAGGACCTCTTTCTTTTTTGATTTTTTTATCCCTGTTTTTTGCCTGAACTGTTTCTTTTTGTATTTACAGTCAGCGGGATGCCCCAGTTTTGTAAGTCTCCTTCATAGGTTTTGACTTATTGGACTTTTGTCTTGAAAGATAATGACTGCCTGTCTTTATGATTATTGGAACCATCACTGTCTTTTGTTTTGTAAGGACTTTTTTGGTGCCATTCGTTGGGCACTTGGATCAACTGAGAGAACTACCCTGCCCCAGGTTATGATTAAGGGTTTAATTTTTTTTGTGAAAAGAAAACTCCTACTTCTTTGGCTCAAAAAAAAGGGGGTAACGAGGGATTATCTTGCTTATAACTCCAGTGTTTAGGATTTGAAACAATGCCTGTACCTCATCAGCGGGGTCTGTTCAAAAGCATACTGTAAAGATCATGGTATCGTTTTTGTCATCCTCCCTCAAGAGGCTTAGAATTATTAATTGAGAGTTAATCATCACAGAAAAATGAAAGCAATTTGCAATATAGTGAATACGAAATAATTACTTCAAAACAGACATATGTGATGCATTAATGAAATAACAACGTTTAACATGAATAAATGTTTGAACAATCAAAAGAAAATTACAACTTGAAAAATTCTAATGAACAAAAGTCTTCTAGTCTCCGGGCTTGTCACTTCAAATGGTGAATCCTGTAGGGATGGTAGAAGCACTCAGCCTGACCCACTTGGGTGAAGTCCACTACTCCTTCATTAATCAGATCCTGGACCTTGTTCTTCAGAGCCCAGCAGTCGGCAGTGTCATGTCCAAGACTATCAGAGTGGTATGCACACCTTTTGTTGGGATGATAGTTAGGAGCAGAGATGTTGGGATTCCGGGGAGGAGTTCTTAGTGTAATCAGATTTAGTCTCAACAGGTGTTGTAAAGCTTGAAACAACGGCATGTTAAGTTGGGTGAACTGCCTCTTGAACCTGCTTGGCTTATTCTGATCAACCTGTTGCTCTGGGCGAGGTTGATGCTGGGCTTGTGAAGTGGTAGCAATTTGGAGAGTTCTATTCTTCACCATACCAGATTCTTTTCCTCTTGGAAGCTGATCAAAGACCCGGTCCCTGACTTGGACTGATTGCTTCATGTCTGATCTGTCTTGGTGGAGCTGACTGATCATGGTCTTCAACTCTTCTTGCTCCCGAGCTAAACCTTGGATGAGAGCCCTTTGCCCCAGCATCTGGGTTTTCATTGTGTTTACCTCAGCTTGCAGGCGTTTCAGCCGTTCGTCCTTGTCATCTTCGGGACTTTTCTTGGCCAAATTCCCCATGAGGAGTGTCCTCAACTCTTCTTGCCCCTTGGATAGGCTTAAGAAGATCTCCCTGAACTGAGTCTCTTGAGCATGAGGATCCTGGTTATCTTGTTGGGAAGCCATTGCTGAAATAAACAGCGAAGAGGGTAAGAGACCTGTCAAAAGGGTACCTGTAATGCAATGATATGTATGTATATATATGCAATGTTTTCAAGGATCTCGCGGGGTAAACAAGAAAATTGTTAGCATTTGAATTTGTAGCTTGATGGAAGGCACTGCATACTGTTGAGAGGCCTTCTTCAAGAGTCAAGGCTCACCATATCAAGTGGGTCATAGCCCCTGACAACTTTGGCTAGAGGAAAATAAATCCCCTTTGCCCCTTGCTAGGCATTCTGGTTCATCATGACCTGCATCACATACCCTTGAGATCCTTGAAATGGATTAGTCCTTATGTAGGATGTATGCAATGGTATGATGGTATGATGTTATGCTATGCGTGGAGTAATGTACGTAAACCCTGTTATGAGTCCAGATTAAGGACTATAAACAAACCCTGCAAGAAACTCATGTGTTAGGTAACGAGTATGCAAGTAGTCAAGTTTGAAGGCACACAAGTCACACAAAGAGCCCTTAGAGTTTAGGCCAGCATGGGGTCTAGGTATTACCCTCTTTCAGTTTGTTGGTTAAGACATATCCTATCAGCAGTAACCGGGTTCTAGAGGATCCCAATATCACTGACTACCCTCAATCGGTCATAACTCCAACATCGCAATCTTTTCTTGCGGCCACAACCATCGCGAGAGTTTAGCCTCAATGGGTGTAGCATACTGCTACTGTTCTATTGGCCAAGTTGGGTCAATTAAGGTTCTAAGGTCAGTTGGTGCTTAATGACTCCTCAGAAGACCCATATTCTCCTCGTTGCAACACAAGGGATATCGGTACAGACCAAGGTGTCACACCAACGTAGCTACTGCTTCACCCATGTCGGTCTACGCCGGACAGGTCCCTCACAGCTTATGCTACCTAACAGGGTATCCCCAGATCCGGGTTAGGATCTATGTAACTCCGATGCAGCCCACAATAATAAAGCAAACAAACACATCAATTGAAAACACAAGTCTGAGCTATCCTAAGGTACACCTCACTTTAAGTGTCCCCAGCAGAGTCGCCAGTTCTGTGATCGGTGGATCTGGAACTGACTGTTTAACGCTGGTTCACGAAATGTCGCGGAAGCAAGAGTCGCCACCGTCTTTTATTTTCTCCAACATGGACAGGACAAAAGCACAACAAAATTCCTTATGAGATAGTTTCTCGGTTCGGGAGGTAGATTTATAGAAAGGGAAGGTGTTAGCACCCTTTCTATCCATGGTTATCCATGGGCTCTTAGATACTTGCTCATTTGTGTTTTCAAAAGATGTTTGCTTTTCAAGTGTGAGTGGGTTTGAAAAAGTTTCGTTTAAAGATTTCAAATCGACTCTTGTATCAGTCCTCAAGAGTGTTTGAAAAATTGTTTTGAAAGCTTTTTTGAAAGTGTAGTGTGAAAAGAGTTTTTGATTTGTTTTTTGAAATAGAGCAAGTATCTATGAGTCATCTACCTACCCTAAGGAATTAGGCTGTGTAAATGTCCTTAAGGTAGTACCATCCCACCATTGAGAGGTAGGTAGCACCACCGTCGGAGGTGTTCGGGTCAATTCATTTTTTAGGGACAGTGTGGTCACCAGAGCAACAGTAGGACACCTTAGAAGCTACCCCTATGCCATGGATCATGGACATAAGGACTTACTAAAACGTCCTATACTCGACGACCACGTTTCGAAGGTAAGGCAACAGTGAGGCGTACCCTAGAAGTGGTGTGTGAATCTGTGTGTTGTTTTCAGTTTAGCAATTATCTTTGAACATGTGTTATGGTGAGCTACGCTTGTTTTTAGTTAGCATGCATTCTTTCATACAAGTTTAGCAGTTAAGGGGTGCGGAAAGTAAATTGCGGAAAAATAAATCCTACGCTATTACAAGGCGCGGGTCTATACATCGCCAAAAATTACAAAGACCCGTTTTAGTAAATGGATACGGAAAGTAAATAAAAACAGTAAAGGCCTAATTACTATTACATGTCCGAAACAATTACATAATAATCAAATAAAGTAAAATGCGCGCGAACAAGTTAATCGGGAATGTCTAAGGGTGTTGACCCTTCTAAGAAAAGAAATTAATTTTTTTTGGTCTTTTTTATAATTAAAATAAAATGGAAACTAATTAATAACTAATTAATTTAATTAATTAAAAGAAAATATTTTTTTGTTTTTATGTTTTTTTATGAAATAAAATAGAAAAAGAAATAAAATTCTAGGTTAACCTAAATCTAAATCTATTTTAATTATTAAAAAGAATGTTAAAATGGCCTAATTAAAAACTAATTCAATTATGGTTTATTTACAAAATAAAAATAATAATAATAAAAGTGTTAATTATATTTTTTTGGTTTTTTATGAAAATGTTAGTTAAATTGATTTAATGATAGAGTAATTATTTTTTGGTGTTTTTTGGATCAATTTTGATAACTAAAAGCAAATAAAAGTCAAATTAATGATTATTTAACAATTAATTAAAATATGCATGCAAAAATATTATTTTTAATGTCAAAAATTAAATAAACATTTTTCTGATTAAAATGCAAAAGGATAATATTTTTTGTGAGTTTTTAAATGCATGAGAAATTTTTTTGAATATAAATTAAATTAGGATGAAAATATAAAAAAAGGAAAAAAATGCAAGGAAGCATGTTAATTATGGAAAAGGTAAAAAATGCCAGAACCAGGATTCGAACTCGTGCCCTCTGGGAACATCCACTAACACGTTGCCAACTGTGCTAACTGGCTTTGTTGTCAATACCCTGCAATTAATTGATTAAAAACAAAAACGTGGCAAGTTTGAATTAAAAACAAAGTCAACACGCGTGGGGCCCGGGTATAACATATGAGCGAATCAGATGGAGCCATCGTGCCATGCCAGCCGCGCCTGAGTCTTTCACAGTCAATGACGCTGGAGCCCTAGCTCCGGTCGTCTTCTCCGGCGAATGCTACAGCCAAACCTGCAAAATAAGGGAAATCAAAGAAAAAGAAAGACCTAATCACCCTAATTAGACCCCTGCGAATTCAATGGTGCCATTATTTTGGCCTGAAAATGACTGTACATGGAGTTTCGAAGAAGATGACCAAAACGGCCCTAGCAATGGCAGGTTCCTACTCCTGCGTGGAAACTCGCATGTTATACGTCAAATGCGTTCTAATGAGTGTCCTGAGTTCATATAAGCCATCAAAAATAGTTAATGATGCATGAAATATAAAAAAGAAATCAAGAAATTTTAACAAACCGAAGAGAGCTAGAGGGCACGATCTGGGACGATTTGGCTCCGTGTAGGGATTGGAAATGACTGCTGCTATGCCCAGGAACACAATTGAATCCTTAGAACTCCTTGAAACTGGCTAAAGAATAGAATCCGAATTTGTCAATTTTGTGAAAATTTGAGAGGATTAGGGTTTCCGTTATAGGTGTCTCTAGCCTGTGTATATTGTATGAGAGGCTTCATATATGTTTATCCACGAAAATCAAACACATTTAGGGGTCTTTACCCTTGCCATCAAGTCTTGAGATTTCCATAAACACCATTTAAAGAACTTGCCATTTTTGCTTCAAAATTTGAATTTTGTACTTGAAATAAGCTTTTCACGAATTTGGAAGGTGAGTGATGGTGATTCAAAGCTATTCAACACAAAATATACTCTTTAATTAATTTTCTTGACTTTTATTTGATTTTAAAAGATTTAAAATGAATTAAATCAAATAAAATTAAATAAAAATGGAAAAATTAATTTTAAATCTTGAAAT
The DNA here is from genome assembly GCA_948472305.1 of Vicia faba. Classification (NCBI taxonomy): domain Eukaryota; kingdom Viridiplantae; phylum Streptophyta; class Magnoliopsida; order Fabales; family Fabaceae; genus Vicia; species Vicia faba. The sequence goes on from OX451738.1 coordinate 440,446,433, forward strand.
AATTTGTGGGACACTTGGGAAGAATGGCTAAGCTGAAACAAGTGGAAAAAGTGGGCCCCTTTTGTCAAAAATGAAGTTTCAAGGATAATTGACTTTGGCCATTTCACAAAAATTTCCCAACTTCTCGAATGCATATCTTGCTCAATTTTGAAGTTATGAAGATGTTCTTGGACATTTTGGAAAGGTATTGAAGTCCTATAACCAATGTCTTTGGTCCCATGTCATTTTGATTTACCAATCTCAAGTTATTGTCTTTGACTTAAAGTCCCTTTTTGTTGACTTTTGAAAATGACCTATAATGTTGAAATTGATAACTTTTTGTGAGAGCATTTATTGGACTTGGAATGTGAAGATGAGTTGTAGGAAATGTCATCCCCTTCAAAATTAGCTTTGGATGGGATTTTTCTGATGAACCATGAAAAAGTTATGCCTTGGTCAAGTTACAGTTGACTTTTCAACTGTCCAAAAATAGAAACTTTTGCATCTTGATGATTTTTGAGCCATGCTTGTGGAATCATGGTCAATACTTGACCAAATGATGATTGTGGCTTCAAAATAAGATGTTGACCAATATTTTTGACTTTTGACTGCCAAATGACCATTTTGCCCTTGTAGTTGACTGTGGAGCAATTAGGGTTTTTGACTGTGCAACTTGACCTTGTGAGCCTTGAAACTTGACATGTAGGTGCTTGACAATGTGTATGAGCATAGGAGACTTGATTGAGCCTTTGAAAACCTCAACTTCCTTGCAGGAACCAAAACCCTAATTTGACTGGCTTAGGAGGATGGTTGACTGTGTAGCCCTTGAGTAGACTTTGAACCATTTGAGGTGATGCTTGTCAAAACCTTGAAGATTATGGGAGGGCAAATTTTGGGGTACAACAGAGACCCATAATATTATTTGCAATTGCAAGTAGTGTTGGAACCCCAATTTGTTATTGACCGTGCTTCTAACAAATCGTTTGAGAGACCTTTTGGCCATTTTGTGCGTGTCTTGGTAGATTTGGATCTAACTAAAGATCTCAGCTATAAAATCCTAGTGGAAAGGGTTGGGTTCGCTTTCTTTGTTGATATTGAGCATGAAAAATACCAGATTTATGCATATTCTGCTCTTGTATTAGTCACAACTACAATGCCTGGAAGTGAAAAGATCTTTCTGAAGACAAAAGCAAAGAAGTAGAAAGGAAAAAGACTAGGGAGCTTCCAAGTCTCGTAGAAGAGAAAAGCGCAGAAAATGGAAAAACACCTGTGAAATCTGATGAAAATACGCTGGTCACTTCCAAACCCCAGGAGAAACCTAACACATGGGGAAGCAACATCCTCTTTACAATAAATTCCTGTTCTGAACAAGGAAGGAAATATAACAGAGGGATACAATACCACATCTTCTAAAGAGGATGAAGGAAATTCAGAAAGTGAACACATAGATGCCACTCAATTGGTGGAGTTTATTCCAGAGTCTCAAATTGAAGATACTCATAAAGAGAAGGTTAAGTACTTTCTTAAGAAATCATGGGACAATATGGCTGAAGCTGATAAAGATGATGACAATGGTGTGGATTTCTTCCTTGAAAAGGATTTCCAGCTTGTTACTTCTAAGAAAAGAAAAATCAAGAAAACAAAATCCCTTGGAAATACTAGACCTGTGTCTAGTCATATTAAAATTACATTATGAATTGCCTCTATTGGAACATTAGAGAAGTGGCTTACAATTCTTCTCAACTTTCCCTCAAGAAGTTGATTTAAAAAAATTCTCCTGATTTTGTCTTCATAGTTGAGCCTTGGATGAATTTCGATAAGTTCCCTAAGGCTTGGCTAACCGGGTTTGATCTTAAGCCATTTTCCTTTAATAATAGAAATAATTATTTGCCCGATCTTTGGTGTTTTTGCAAAAACAATTTGGATCATGTCATCCTGGACAATGATGTTTAGAATATTTCTTTCACTATAAATTTTCAAAACAAATTACTAGATTTTTCAATTGTGTATGCTTCTACTGTTACATCCTCAGAAGGAACTGGAACTTATGGAATAAGCTTAGCAATATTCCTTCAAATACTCCTTGGTCCTTCATTGGAGACTTTAATACTATTTTAAGTTCTGAAGAATACAAAGGTAAACACACTCATGCTAACATTCCAATTTTAGATTTCTTTAATTGGACTGATGTGAATCAATACATTCACCTTCCAAATTTGGCCAAGCGTAGCCCCGCGAGGAAGGCTTCATACTCCTCCTGATTGTTGGAGGTTGGAAAAGATAGAGCTAGGGAAATTTTACTAGGATCACTTCCTCATTTTCCAAAATGATAATCGCTCTGCTTCTTATTGAGCTGGATGCATCGTCCATAAAAATGGTCCATTTATGGGCACCGTTAGTCTGGGAGGCAGGTGTGGACATTTCTGCTACGTAGTCGGCTATGACTTGAGCTTTAATGGCTTTTCTTCTCTCGTATCGGATGTCGAACTCCGAGAGTTCTAGTGACCATTTGAGGATTCTTCCTGCCATGTCAGGACGACCGAGTAGTTGCTTCACGGGCTGGTCGGTTCTCACAATGATTGTGTGGGCTATGAAGTAGTGTCTCAATATCCTCACCACATTAATGAGGGCTAGAGCTACTTTCTTGATTTTTTGATATTTGAGTTTTAGGCCATGTAAGGCCTTGCTAGTAAAGTATATAGGTTTTTGTCCCTCAGGGGTTTCGAGAATGAGAGCGGTGCTGACTGCCTCGGCCATGATGGCGAGGTAAAGATATAGAGTCTCCTTGTTGTCTGGTCGTGAGAGGACCGATGGTCACTAGAGAGCTTCTTTGAGATGGAGGAGGGCTTGCTCGCACTCCTTCGTCCATTCGAATGTTGCTTCTTTAAGAAAAAGCTTGAAAATGGGGAGTGTGTGCTGAGCAAATTTCGCTACAAAGCGGGATAATAAAGGGAGCATTCCGTTTAGGTATTGAATTGATTTATTTGAGTTGGGTGTTGGTAAACCGGAGAAGGCCCTGCATTTGTCGGGGTTGGCTTCGATTCCTCATTCTGTTAAGTAGAAACCTAGGAATTTTCCTGCTCAGACACCAAATATGCATTCTTCTGAGTTGAACCTCATCTTGTACTTCCTCGCCTGGTCGAAGAATTTCTTCAGGTGGAGCATGTGGTCGAATTCCTCTTAGAATTTCACGATCATGTCTTCTATGCATACCTCGAGCATGTCTCTGATCTCCCCTCGGAAGACTTTGTTCATCATCCGTTGGTATGTAGCGCCAGCGTTCTTCAGGCTGAAGGGCATTACATTATAGAAGTAGTTTCTCGACTCGGTCATAAAGGTCGTGTACTTTTTGTCCGTCATTACCATGGGGATTTGGTTGTACTCTGAATACACATCTGTGATGCGGTGGGAGAACTGACTTGATTGTTTTGCATTTTATCGCAAATGTTGCGGTTAGCAAGAGTCGCCACCGACTTTTCTTTTATCCAAAAGGAAAGGTAAAAAAGCACAGTAAAGACCTTTGAGATGTTTTCTTGAGTTTGGGGGGTAGATTATGAAAATGGAAGGTATTAGCACCCTTTTTATCCATGGTTTTCCATGGGCTCTTAGTTACTTGCTAGATCACTTGCTTTTGTTTGAAATTGTGCTTTGTGTGTTTTTTTAAAAGTATTTTGTAAAGAGGCCATTGTTTAGGCAATCTTTGTAATGATTCTCGTTCATAAGAATGTATACAAAGATGTTTGTCTTTTTTGAAAATGTTTTCAATTTTGTAAGATGTTTGGAAATGTGTGTGTTTGTTTTGAAAATTGCAAGGATATTTGTTTTGAAATGGAGCAAGTAACTAAAAGTAGTCTACCTACTCAAATGTCTTTCTTGTTCATTTTCTTTTCCTTTGATATTGTTGTCTTACCATTGATTTGGTAAGCAACCCTATCTTTGGATGTAAACGAGACGGGCGTGGGTCATCGTATAGCCATGATTAGCAATGTTGTAAAGTATCTTAGCATTTTTGAGGGACTAAGATCATTTTTGTAAGGCAACTTTGAATAGCGTCATCGAGGGACTATGATCTTGTATTTGTTTGTTTTTGCTAAGACACTTTACATGCGTAATATGACCATTTTTTGTAAGGCAACCAAGTGGGGTAACCCTAAGGGTTCTTGTGTGCAAGTGTGTCATTTTCATGCTTGATTTTGTCTTGAATTAGGGTTTTCTATTTGATTGGTTTTATCTTGCCATACAAACTCTAATTACTAGCATGTTATATAAAAGCGATAAATTACAAAATTTAAAGATTACTACGCTATTACAACACTTTGTGGGAGGGGGGGTATACAATTTATGAATGGGGATTTGAAAGAAAGTAAAACCCTAATTATATATTACAACCATATCGAATTTATCAAATGTACAAAGAAACAAATGTAAATATAATGTACAAGAAGTGAAATGAATATAATATACAAGTATGAATGAATAAGGAAATGGATTTTGTTTTGACTTAATTAACTTAAAAGAAAAAATAATTAACTAAAAATAAAATTAGAATTAAGTTAGCAAAAGAAACTAGTTTAAGGAAACAAATTTCTAAATAAATAATAAGCATAAACCTAATCTAATTATTTAATTAATTTTGAAAAGAAAAAAAAATGAATTTTAACAAGAAAATATTTTAGTCTATTAAACAAATATGAATATATTTAATATGTATGCATAAATAATATATTTTTTGAGATTTTTATTTATAAAAAATAAATATTGTAATGATATGAATAATAGTAATTAAAAGAAAGTAAATAAAAATAAAATATATAGAAATAAGTCGGGGGGGGGGGGGGGGGGGGGGGGGTTTAACAATTAGAAAGGGTGTGAAAGAAACAACAACAAAAAAATTGTTAGGCTTACATCCCACAAAAGTTAAGGCCAGAAAAATAAATAAAAAGTCAGATTTTATGAAGGGATGAGGGGTGTAGCGAGCCTAAGGGGGGTTGGGCTTAGTTTTAATGGTTTGGGCCTGATATGAGGGAGCCTGGTTGTTTTAAACAAAACAACCAGGTTCATGAGACGTGGTCTCATTTGGACAATTTTTTTATCTCTCTCACTTCTCTGATTCTCTCGCTTACTCTCTGAGGTTCCTTCACCGGAGAAGAAATAGAGGCTGCGCCAGAAATCGCCTCGCGGCGGTGACGGCGGCGGCTGGGTTCAAAACTTCAATTTTTTTACATCAAACTCTTCCTCTCTTCCTCCTAATCACTAATTTGGCGTTTGATTTTGCATAAAACACAAGATTCGGCCTAGTTCTAAAAGGGGACGACCAGAACCCTAGGGGTTCCGATTTGCTTCTTCTACATGATTTGGTGAGATCTTTACTTTCTTATCTCTTCGCTAGTTCTGAGGGTTTAGGCTTCCCTTGAAGAAGATGATAAAAAGGGTTTAGGGTTTGTACTTCTGTTTGCATGCTTCTATTTGCATGTTTCTATTTGAATGTTTCTCTTTGAATGTTTCTATATGAAAGAAAATCTCTTTTTTTGATAAAGGGTTTGGCGAAATTTGATAATGATTCACTTAGGGTTTTGGCTCTGTTTCTGTTTGCTGCGATTTTTTTTGTTTCTGTTTTGGTGATGATTATTTTACTTAGGGTTTTGGCCCTGTTTACCTTCTTCTACTTTGGTTTCTGATTGGCCCTAAATTGTATGCTTTGTGCAAGAAAAAGTTTTCAGAACATTTGCATATTGAAACAGGTTCAAGAAATTACCTTCTTTGCTGTGTTTTGGTATGCTATGTGTTGTACCCCAAAATTTTCCCTCCCATATTCCTCAAGACTTGTCAAGAAGAAGCTTCAAGTTGCTCAAGTTGGCTCAAGGTTTGGACAGTCAAATCACCTCCTAAGGCAGTCAAGTCAAAATTAGGGTTTTGTGTTGCATCAAGGTCCTCACATCCAAATGACCTCAAGTGCTCCACAATACCCTAATATTTTCTCAAGTTCATCCATGTCAAATTTCAAGCCTTGCAGAGAAAGTTTGGTCAGTCAATTGTTCAAGAGGCCCAAAAGTCGATTGTGCTAGGGCAAAAGTCAACTGTGCCCCAAATACAGTCAAACCTCAATATTTTTGTCAACATTCTCATTTTGAAGGTTAATTCATCATTTTATAAAGGGTTGATCATGATTCATCAAGGATTGCTCAAGATTCATCAAGATTCAAAAGTTGCTAAATTAGGGTTTTGTAGGAAAAGTCAACTCAACTTTGACCAAGAATAACTTTCTCATACTTTATGAGAAATGACCCATACAAAGCTCATTTTGAAGAGGATTCAATTTCCTACAATCCATCTTCACACCCCAAGATCAAGAAATGCTCTCACAAAAAGTTACAAATTTGGACATTATAGGTCATTTTTGAAAGTCAACAAAAACACCTTTTTTTCCAAAGCTTATAACTTGATCATGGAACATAAAAATGAAATGATACAAAAGGGTTAGTTAGAGGACATCTCAAGGTTTCAAAAAAGTCCAAGAACACCTCCAAAAGTTCAAAATTGAGGAAGTTATGCATTGTTGAAGTTGGGCATTTTTTCAAAATTGCCAAAAGTCAACTATCCTCAAAACTCCAATTTTTGACAAAAGGGCCCACTTTTTTCCACTTGATTTAGTCTTGGCACACCACACACGTGTTCCATATTTAATTTCAGGACCAAACATTTATTTTTCTATTTTATTTAATTTTTATTGATTTAATTCATTTTAAATCTATATTAATTCAAATAAAATCCAAAAATTAATGAAAAGGGATCTTTGTTATTTGTACAACTTGCAATTATCATTATGAATCAAATCAAACTTGTGCCAAGTCAATTCAAGCACAAAATCTCAGATTTGGCCTATATTTGGAAACATGTTAATGGTGATCAAAATCCAATCTCGATTCTTCAATACACAAGGATATTGGCCCATATTTTAACCTAAAATCATTCTATTATATGCAAGCAAGCCACACAGACCAAAGACACACACAAAAACTCTGTGAAACGGCCAAAACAAGTTTGCAAAAAACCTTGAAAAAGTGGTGATCGAATTTTGGTTTAGAGGCACTTTCAGACCAAAAGCTCAATGCTACTCCCTTGCATGATATCCTGTGAAGCTGTAGGGATCAAAACCAAGCATTTTCATCGTCTATAACGCACTGTAAGTCTTCATGAAGCTTACTCTGAACATGAAATCGAAAACATCCATTCTTGCATCTTTTCTTTAAAATATTGGCATATTTGTGATTGTTATTTGATTTAGAATGTTTTGGCATTATCCAATTTAATTTTCATGGCCTGTAATCGTGTACCCGAATCTAGGGTTCATATGTGTTGTTTTTAGGCATTTTGTGTACAGGCATAATCAGGACCAATAATGGCCATGGATGAGTTCAGGGGAGAGAGACGAGTGCATTGGCACTCTTAGCTTGCATTTACATGGCCTAGGAAGGATTTTAGAGAGATACTACGAATCTTCTTGCGGAACAAAATCCGCAGGTAAATGAACCAGGGCGTTTGAAGAAGACGAAAACGTGGCTGGGCGTGATTGGTTCATTTGAATCAATTGCGTGTTTTTTTATTTTTTGGCAGGCATAATTGTTGGTTTGTTTTATAATATTTGATTGATATTCCACTAACAGGTTAACATCATGGCTCAGCTGGCAAAGCGTTAGTGCGTAATACCCTTGGGACCTGGGTTCGAATCCCAGGTCCCCCAAAACTTTATTTAATTTTGTTCTTCAGGTATTCCCATGTGACATTCAAAGAATGGACCATCACGCTCTGCCAAATATCAAACGCCAGATGGCTTGCCAATCAAGATCCAAAGGCCAAGGTTGAAGGACTACCATAGATCAGAGTCAACAAGCATGCGTTGGATGTCTAAAGTCCAAACAGGCTGAAGCGAATATGGGCCTGAAAATTGCAATTCATACACCTTCCTCAAGCCCATACCCCCTGAGTTTGTCCTTATTTTTATTTTTCTTTTCATTATTTTTTCCTATTTTGTTTTATTATTATTATTATCAATTAATTAACCAACTAACCATTTTTTTCATAAAATCAGAAAATAACCAAAAATAATATTTATTAATTTCACTATTTTATTTTTGTAAATAAACCATTAATTAATTAATTTAGTTTAAATAGGTTTAATAACAATATATTGCAATAAATTAAAATTGATTTAGAATTAGGTTTTTAATATTTTTACCATTCTCATTTTATTTCCTTAATTAAAATAAAAACCCAAAAATATTTTCTTTTATTAATTAATTCAATTATTAATTTAGATTAGCCTTTTTTTTAATTCAAAAAGAACAAAAATATGCTTTATTCAATAAAAAGGGTCAAAACCCTAAAAACACTTCGATTTAATTTTCTCGCGCGCGTATAATTTTTTTGATCCACATTTCAATATTGTAACTGTTCCGGGAATGTAATAGTTTTTAACTTAGGATTTTATTTTATCGTTTTATTTACTTTCCGCAATTTAATTTTAAGGGTTTTGTTTTTGGCGATGTAATTACCCGACGCCTTGTAATAGCTTAGATTTATTTTCCACAATTTATATTCCGCAACTATTAACTGTTAGATGTTTGAATAATAGGCTATGCATGACAAGATCTATCTTAAATTAAAATCAACAGTAGCTCACCATGACATGCAAAGATAATATAACTGAAAAACAATACACTCGCACATGCCACTCCTAGGGTACACCTCACTTGGTTGCCTCGAACGTGGTTATTGAGTATAGGAAGTTTTAGAGGTCGTGCTCTTGTCCCAAGATCATAAGTTGCCTCGGATAAAATGATCTAAGACATTAGGGTTATCGCTAAGGCATCCTAACATTGCTTTAGTGACCACACGTCCCTTAATCGAAATGAACCGAAAACTCCAACGACGGTGCTACCTACTCCTCAATAGTGGGATAGCATTGTCTAAAGGACACTTGTACAGTTTAATTCCTTTTTAAGTAGGTAGATGGTTCTTAAGTACTTGCTCTTTTTAAAACAAAACGAAACTTTTCGCACTTACACCCCTTTCAAAACAAAAACTCTTCTCAAATCCACAAACACAAAGAAAAGCAAAACTTTTGAAAACATAATGAGAAAGTACCTAAGAGCCCGTGGATAACCACAGATAGAAAGGGTGCTAACACCTTCCCTTTCTATAATCTACCTCCCGAACCCGAGAAACATCTCGAAAAGGAATTTTTCTGTGCTTTTGTCCTTTTCTTATTGGATAAAATAAAAGACGGTGGCGACTCTTGCTTACTGCGACATTTTGCAAAAACAAATGCAAATGCGAACCAACATTCCAAAACAGTCAGTTCTATTCCCACCGATCACAGAACTGGCGACTCTGTTGGGGACTATTATAAGTGAGGTGTACCTTAGGATTAGATCACTATGTTTTCAATTGTATGCTTTGTATGCTTTAATTTTGTGGGCTTGTATCGGAGTTCTATAGATCCTAACCCGGATCTGGGGATACCCTTTAGGTAAGTAGCAATAAACTATAAGGGATCTGTACGGTGTAGACCGATACGGATGAAGCAGTAGCTACGTTGGTGTGGCACCTTGGTCTATACCGATATCCCTTGTGTTGGAACGAGGAGAATATGGGTCTTCTAAGGAGTCATTAAGCACCAACTGACCTTAGAACCTTAAATTGACCAACTTGGCCATAGAACAGTAGCAGTATGCTACACTCATTGAGACTAAACTCTCGCGATGATTTCGGCTGCAAGAAAAGGTTGCTGAACTGGAATTATGACCGATTGAGGGTAGTCAGTGATATTGAGATCCTCTAGAACCCGGTTACTATTTTTAGGACAGGTCTTAACCAACTGAACTGAAAGAGGGTAGTACCTAAGCTCCATGCCAGCCTGAAATCTAAGGGCTCTTTTGTGTGACTTGTGTGCCTTTACCATGTTTTCCTTTTGTGGATACTTGTGGTGTGCCTTTACCATGACATCATGACATCATAACATTGCATACATTTTGCATAAGGAATAACCTATTTCAAAGACAAGAGGGTTTCATCTTTGCTCTGTTTTGTAGGTCATCATGATGCCCATGCGTAGGAATACTATCCAGATCAACTTTGTCCAAGTACCTACCCTGCTTAAAGATTTGGTTGTCAAGATTCCAGACACTACTTCCTTCATCAGAAGGCATGGTTCTCTCCTCAGTTTGGTCACCTCAAAATTGGACGAACAAATGATGAGTGTTCTGGTCCAATTCTATGATCCGCTGTACCATTGTTTTACTTTCCAGGACTTCCAGCTGGTGCCTACCCTAGAAGAGTTCTCTGAGCTGCTCGGTATCTCCGTCCTGGAACAGACTCCGTTTACTGGATGAGAGAAGAGTCTTAAGCCCGAAGAAATTGCTGTAGCGCTTCACTTGACCAAAGAAGAGGTAATGGCTAACTGGGAGACTAGAAGTGGAGCTAAGGGTTTTTTTGGCTAAGTTTATGGTTGACAAAGCTAATTACTTCTGGGACAGCTTAGACTTCAAGGCATACGAGGACATTCTGGCTCTCTTGATTTATGGTATGGTATTGTTTCCGAATCCCGACACTTTTGTTGACATTAATGCCATAAAGATCTTCATCTCTCAGAATCCGGTACCCACTCTCTTGGGTGATATCCTTCATCAGCTCTATGCTCGTACTGCCCGAAAGAGGGGAACTTTGATGTGATGTGCTCCTTTATTATCGAGGTGGTTTTCGCACCTCCCTAAGTCTGTACTGAAGAACAAAGAAGGAATGGGCTGGGCTTATAGGGTGATGTCTCTTTCTAATAATGACATTATCTGGACTCTCAAAGGAATGGATGAGGTGACTATCATTGATCGCTGTGGAGAGTATCCTAACGTTCTATTGATCGGTACCCATGGAGGGATTTATTACAACCCATGCCTAGCTCTCCGTCAGTTTGGAAGATCCAGAAGAGAAGGACCTCATGAGATGTTGATGCCTCATATCATCTTTGATTTTCAGGGAGATAGCGACGAGCTACGTCGTAGATTCATAAGGGCTTGGGACAAAGTTCACCAATCTGATCCACACGAATTGGGTCCAAAGACTTCCCTGCCAATGGAGCCATATCTCAGATGGGTCCGCATCCGTGCCCAGAAGCTAGGTATGCCATATGAAGCTGTCAGGCCTGTTACTCTTGAAGTTGCTAATGAGGAAGGGGTTCTTCCAACTATTCTCCATCCTTATATGCCCACTGACATTGGGGAACTGAAGAGATCTTGGATGCAACTGCGGGATGAACAAGATTCTTACAGAGAGAGGTTCAACGAGCAAGAACAAAAGATCCAGAAGCTGACTAGGCAACTGGAGAACGAGCGGATCCTGAATGATTATGTTTGCACTGAGAAGAAGAGACCATGGGAGCGTTGATTGACCTTTGATGATTTCCTTTCCAGTTTTTATTCACTTTTCAGTATTTCCATTCTTGTAACGCCCTGAGGGCATCATTTGAACAATTTGAATTTTGAAGTTTAAATCTAATAAAGTGTGGTTCCTTTCTTGTTTACAAATTTGAATCCTGATTGTCTTTGAAATCATAATCATACGTGTTTCATCTCATGCACTTCATAAACAGGTACCCTTTACAGGTCTCTCATGTTCTCGCTGTTTATTTCAGCAATGGCTCTCCAACAAGACAACCAAGATCTTCGGGCTCAAAACGCCCAACTTCAAGAAATGTTCTTGAACCTATCCCAGGGGCAAGAAGAAATAAAATCTCTCCTCACAAGGGGCTTGGTACTAGGGAATCCAGGCGGCATCAAAAATGATCAGTTGGAAGGGTTACAAATCGAGTTGGCAATAATGAAGATCCATATGATGGGACAGCTGGTGGGCCAGATGGCTCTCATTTAAGACTTAGCTCAAAGACAAGAAGAGCTCAGGGTCCTCGTCAACAAGCTGCTTCAAAATAACCAAGTGGGGAAAACAAATAGGGTTGAAGATCAAATCATCATTCAACCTTCTTTTAGACAAGAAGACAAAGGAAAAGCTCCCCAGCTTGCTTCGAGGTCACAAGCCCAGCAACAACCTCGCCAGCGTCAACGGGGTAATCGGCACAAGCAAAATGCATCTGGAAGACATTTCTATGAGACTGATATACCATCATCTCTAATACTGAAACACTTGTTGGAGGTCAATCTGATTACTCTAAAGGATTCTCCCCGAAATCCCAACCCCTCTGCTCCTGGATATTGTCCCGACGCATTTTGTGTATACCACTCCCATAGTCCTGGACATGACACCGGCGACTGTTGGACTTTGAAAAACAAGATCCAAGACTTGATTGATGGAAGAGTGCTGGAATTCATGCCGGATGGCGAGATGAAAATCTTCCACTGAAGGTTCTTCACTTGAGATGACTAGTTCAAACAAAGAGATTTTTGTTCATTTGAATTCTGAAGTTGTATTTTTCTTTGCTTATTCAAACAATTATTATCATGTCAAACTTTTTATTTCAATAACGCATTACACGTGTCTGTTTTGAATTAATTGTTTTCACTATGCTTAAATTGCTTTATATTTCCTTTTTGTGATGTTCAACTCTCGATTAAAAAATTCTAAGCCTTTTGAGGGAGGATGACGAAAATGATATCAAAATCTCTACAATATGCTTTTGAACAGACCCCGCTGACGAGGTACATGCATTGTTTCAAATCCTAAACAGTGGAGTTATAAGGAAGATAATCCTTAGTCAACCCATTTGAGCCAAAGAAGTGGGAGTTTTTCTTTTCACAAATTAAAAACCCTTAATTATAACCTGGGGCAGGGTAGTTTTCTCAGTTGATCCAGGTGCACAATGAATGGCATCAAAGAAGTCCTTCTGAAACAAAAGATGGTGTTGGTTCCGTATAATCGTAAAGACAGGCAGTCATTATCTCTCAAAATAAAAGCCCAATAAATCAAAACCTGTGAAGGAGACTTAAGAAAAACCGGGGCATCCCGCTGACTGTAATCACAAAAAGAAACAATTCAGGCAAAAGACAGGGATAATAAAATAAAAAAGAAAGAGATCCTACAAGCTCTCAATAAAAATGATTGCCTGTTCAAAATAAACTGTCAGTATCCGAACCATCATTGGAATATCAAAGCAAAGATTTAGACATGATCTAAATGCACGGTTAGCTGAGTTTAGGATCAAAGAACATCACGAAGAGCGGGTGGGTACAAATAAATTTTGAGCCTTTATCCTTTGTTTCTTAAACCGTGAACCAGGCCACGTTATAACCATTAAAAGTCCTAGCTGAAGCATGGGTTAGTTCGAAAGCATACTGTTACAAAAGGTATCCTGACTCCTGTAGGGCTTGCTGTAAATCCTGAGTTGACATCACATTTTACAAAAATTCGCTTGTTTTATTAAAAACTGCATTTTCAAAGAACTTCAAAACAGACATAAGCTTTGCATTCTTAAAATAACATTGTTTGCATATGACTATTTGCTCAAACAGCAGAGAAATTCGCACGACGAATATCTAGTGAACAAAAACCGTTTCAATAAAAAAGGTCACCTCAAGTGGAAAAAACACTTCCAATCCAAGGGCACGGCATGAGCATTGTCCATCATCTGGGACAGTCAAGTCAAGATTCAAGGAATCTCTCAAAATGCCAAATAGCCAGGGGGAAATCTCCATCTGAATTAATTGGGGGCATTGGACATGAATTCCAGCAACGAATCTTGCACGATCAAACAAAGATATTCTGGTAGTATGGTAACACAACACTACCAACAGTGGCACCTCCCTACATCCTGAGAGCATGAACATAGTCAAAAAAGTACTACGCATAATTAAAGATCCGCTAGGTTGACTGGCCTAGGAAAAAATAAGGGCTTCCTGGCGAACCAAAGGGTTCGGGCAAAAATAAGGGATGAAAATGAAAAATTTGTACACTCGGCAAGTCGAAAACCTGAAAAGGCGGCTTGGGCAAAAAAGGGTATCCCGGTGAATTGAAAACCCGAAAGGGCGGTCGAGGAAAAAATTAGGGATCAAAGCGTACGACTATGTCTCGTTATCTCGTCACTGGCCTACCAGAATAAGACTTGTCATTTTGACCGAAATATACCAAGCACCTCATAGGTGGGATAATACTCGATCCACAGGCACCTTCTCCCACAGAAACAGGGGCAATAATAACTGTCCGAACTGTGTAGTTACTTTGTCCGCCAGGTACCAAGGTAGGTTCAGCTAAAGAATGTGGTTAAGATATCGTCACTCCCCACAGAGTAAAACAGTAATGGTAGCTCTCCCCACTGAGACTTGCAACTATGAACGAATCAGCAATGCTCTCCCCAAGCAGAGTTAATCTACCATCAGCCCTAAAAAGGATGGGTATCCCCAGAAGGTCTTAATCTTCCCTAGCGGAGTATAAAGATATCCTCCAGCAAGTATAGGAATACCCCCGACAGTCTTAACATTCCTCAACAGAGTATAAGAATGTTCTCCGGCGGAATACAAGATACCCCAGTGGAGTCATTTCCCCAGCGCAGTCTAAAAAAGGCTTCCCCGCCAGAGTTGAATCATCTTACCCAGTAGATTCTGGAAGCTTATCCCCTGCAGAGCACAAATAAATCTCCCCAGCCAAATTCAGAAGGTTATCCTCACAAGAGTCTAACTGGGTTATCCCCAGCAAGTTGCAACTGAAAGATCATCCCCAACGAAGTTCTTTCTATCCCTAGCGGAGTTCATCATTAAAATCCACAACAGAGCTTATCAACAGAATCCCCAGCGGAGTTATCGTTAAAATCTTCAGCAGAACATCTCTCCCCATAGAGTAATTCCCCTCGGAGTAATCTCTTCATCAGTTTATTCCCCCAATGGAGTTTTTTCTCTCCTACAGGTTTATCATCTTCGTTCATCATCCCCAGCGGAAACGAAGAACTCAACTCTATTCTCCAGCAGCTCCGGGATTTATTTTCCCCAGCTAAAACATTATATCCCCATACATCATGATACATGCATATACACATCATACGAATACAATCTCATTTATTTTGAGAACATCATTGCCTGATCCATATCATGCATTACATATGACTGACCTTTACCTTTCAGGAAAGATACAGTTAAAGTTCTCAATTACGTCGAAGACCTGACCGGTTCTTAAATCTCAATTGAATTATCCTCGGTTGAATTTCAGATAAGGCTCTCAATCTCGACAGTTTCCCTACGTCATAGTGTGGAAGAGTACTATAACCTCAACGGTATACTCCATTGAGCACGAGTCAGTTCCTAGATCTTGATGTTTTCCTTCGTCATAGTGTGGACAAGTTCTATAACCTCAACGGTATACTCCATTGAGCACGAGACATTTCCTAGATCTTGATGAAGATGTTTCCCTATGTCATAGTGTGGACGAGTACTATAACCTCAATGGTATACTCCATTGAGCACGAGTCAGTTCCTAGATCTTGATGTTTTCCTCCGTCATAGTGTGGACAAGTTCTATAACCTCAACGGTATACTCCATTGAGCACGAGACAGTTCCTAGATCTTGATGAAGATGTTTCTCCACGTCATAGTGTGGACGAGTACTATAACCTCAACGGTATACTCCATTGAGCACGAGTCAGTTCCTAGATCTTGATGTTTTCCTCCGTCATAGTGTGGACAAGTTCTATAACCTCAACGGTATACTCCATTGAGCACGAGACGGTTCCTAGATCTTGATGAAGATTTTTCCCTACGTCATAGTATGGACGAGTACTATAACCTCAACGGTATACTCCATTGAGCACGAGTCAGTTCCTAGATCTTGATGTTTTCCTCCGTCATAGTGTGGACGAGTTCTATAACCTCAACAGTATACTCCATTGAGCACGAGACAGTTCCTAGATCTTGATGAAGATGTTTCCCTATGTCATAGTGTGCACGAGTACTATAACCTCAACAGTATACTCCATTGAGCACGAGTCAGTTCCTAGATCTTGATGTTTTCCTCCGTCATAGTGTGGACAAGTTCTATAACCTTAACAGTATACTCCATTGAGCACGAGACAGTTCCTAGATCTTGATGAAGATGTTTCCCTATGTCATAGTGTGGACGAGTACTATAACCTCAGTGGTATACTCCATTGAGCACGAGTCAGTTCCTAGATCTTGATGTTTCCCTATGTCATAGTGTGGACGAGTTCTATAACCTCAACGATATACTCCATTGAGCACGAGACAGTTCCTAGATCTTGATGAAGATGTTTACCTACGTCATAGTGTGGACGAGTACTATAACCTTGACGGTATACTTCGTGGAGCACGAGTCAGTTCCTAGATCTTGATGTTTTCCTCCGTCATAGTGTGGACAAGTTCTATAACGTCAACGGTATACTCCATTGAGCACGAGACAGTTCCTAGATCTTGATGAAGATGTTTCCCTACGTCATAGTGTGGACGAGTACCATAACCTTGACGGTATACTCCATTGAGCACGAGTCAGTTCCTAGATCTTGATGTTTTCCTCCGTCATAGTGTGGACGAGTTCTATAACCTCAACAGTATACTCCATTGAGCACGAGACAGTTCCTAGATCTTGATGAAGATGTTTTCCCCCAGTTGAATTATGGACAGGTTCTTAAGACTCAGCCGAAGCATTCTCTCAGTTGAAGTACAAGCAAGTTCCTAAATCTCAACAAAGGTTAGACTTCCCCAGCGGAATCTTTCACAACAACAGGTAGACAAGTTCTCGCTAAGGAATCTCTTATGCAATTGACACTCATGCAGATGGCATCTGTAATCCCATCCTCCTATCAAAAATCTCCAAATGGCATATGTAAGCCCATTCCCGACATCACAATGCTGATACTACATCATGTGAGTGCAAATTTCTGGGCACTCTAGTGTTCAATTATCTTCCACCTTCGGATCATGAAAGGCTCAAAAGCCAATCTATATCCTCAAGTTTAAGAAAATTGAACAGGGGCAACTGTTGTACCCCAAAATTTTCCCTCCCATATTCCTCAAGACTTGTCAAGAAGAAGCTTCAAGTTGCTCAAGTTGGCTCAAGGTTTGGACAGTCAAATCACCTCCTAAGGCAGTCAAGTCAAAATTAGGGTTTTGTGTTGCATCAAGGTCCTCACATCCAAATGACCTCAAGTGATCCCCAATGCCCTAATATGTTCTCAAGTTCATCCATGTCAAATTTCAAGCCTTGCAGAGAAAGTTTGGTCAGTCAATTTTTCAAGAGGCCCAAAAGTCGACTGTGCTAGGGCAAAAGTCAATTGTGCCCCAAATACAGTCAAACCTCAAGATTTTTTGTCAACATTATCATTTTGAAGGTTAATTCATCATTTTATAATGGTTGATCATGATTCATCAAGGATTGCTCAAGATTCATCAAGATTCAAAAGTTGCTAAATTAGGGTTTTATAGGAAAAGTCAACTCAACTTTGACCAAGCATAACTTTCTCATACTTTATGAGAAATGACCCATCCAAAGCTCATTTTGAAGAGGATGCAATTTCCTACAATCCATAATCACACCCCAAGATCAATAAATGCTCTCACAAAAAGTTACAAATTTGGACATTATAGGTCATTTTTGAAAGTCAACAAAAACACCTTTTTTGCCAAAGCTCATAACTTGAGCATGGAACATCAAAATGAAATTAGACCAAAAGGGTTGGTTAGAGGACATCTCAAGGTTTCTAAAAAGTCAAATAACACCTCCAAAAGTTCAAAATTGAGGAAGTTATGCATTGTTGAAGTTGAGCATTTTTCCAAAATTGCCAAAAGTCAACTATCCTCAAAACTCCAATTTTTGACAAAAAGGCCCACTTTTTTCCACTTGATTTAGTCTTGGCACACCACACACGTGTCCCATATTTAATTTCAGGACCAAAAATTTATTTTTCTATTTTATTTTTATTGATTTAATTCATTTTAAATCTATATTAATTAAAATAAAATCCAAAAATTAATGAAAAAGGGATCTTTGTGATTTGTACAACTTGCAATTATCATTATGAATCAAATCAAACTCGTGCCAAGTCAATTCAAGCACAAAATCTCAGATTTGGCCTATATTTGGAAACATGTTAATGGTGATCAAAATCCAATCTTGATTCTTCAATACACAAGGATATTGGCCCATGTTTTAACCTAAAATCATTCTATTATATGCAAGCAAGCCACACAGACCAAAGACTCGCACAAAAACTCTGTGAAACGGCCAGAACAAGTTTGCAAAAAACCTTGAAAAAGTGGTGATCGAATTTTGGTTTAGAGGCACTTTCAGACCAAAAGCTACTCCCTTGCCTAATATCCTGTGAAGCTGTAGGGATTAAAACCAAGCATTTTCATCGTCTATAACACACTGTAAGTCTTCATGAAGCTTGCTCTGAACATGAAATCGAAAACATCCATTCTTGCATCTTTTCTTTAAAATATTGGCATATTTGTGATTGTTATTTGATTTAGAATGTTTTGGCATTATCCAATTTAATTTTCATGGCCTGTAATCGTGTACCCGAATCTAGGGTTCATATGTGTTGTTTTTAGGAATTTTGTGTACATGCATAATCAGGACCAATAATGGCCATGGATGAGTTAAGGGGAGAGAGACGAGTGCATTGGCACTCTTAGCTTGCATTTACATGGCCTAGGAAGGATTTTAGAGAGATACTACGAATCTTCCTGCGGAACAAAATCCGCAGGTAAATGAACCAGGGCGTTTGAAGAAGACGAAGACGTGGCTGGGCGTGATTGGTTCATTTGAATCAATTGCGTGTTTTTTTATTTTTTGGCAGGCATAATTGTTGGTTTGTTTTATAATATTTGATTGATATTCCACTAACAGGTTAACATCATGGCTCAGCTGGCAAAGCGTTAGTGCGTAATACCCTTGGGACCTGGGTTCGAATCCCAGGTCCCCCAAAACTTTATTTAATTTTGTTCTTCAGGTATTCCCATGTGACATTCAAAGAGTGGACCATCATGCTCTGCCAAATATCAAATGCCAGATGGCTTGCCAATCAAGATCCAAAGGCCAAGGTTGAAGGACTACCATAGATCAGAGTCAACAAGCATGCGTTGGATGTCAAAAGTCTAAACAGGCTGAAGCGAATGTGGGCCTGAAAATTGCAATTCATACACCTTCCTCAGGCCCATACCCCCTGAGTTTGTCCTTATTTTTATTTTTCTTTTCATTATTTTTTCCTATTTTGTTTTATTATTATTATTATTAATTAATTAACCAACTAACCCTTTTTTCATAAAATCAGAAAATAACCAAAAATAATATTTATTAATTTCACTATTTTGTTTTTGTAAATAAACCATTAATTAATTTATTTAGTTTAAATAGGTTTAATAACAATATATTGCAATAAATTAAAATTGATTTAGAATTAGGTTTTTAATATTTTTACCATTCTCATTTTATTTCCTTAATTAAAATAAAAATCCAAAAATATTTTCTTTTATTAATTAATTCAATTATTAATTTAGATTAGCCTTTTTTTTTAATTCAAAAAGAACAAAAATATGCTTTATTCAATAAAAGGGTCAAAACCCTAAAAACACTTCGATTTAATTTTCTCGCGCGCGTATAATTTTTTTGATCCACATTTCAATATTGTAACTGTTCTGGGAATGTAATAGTTTTTAACTTAGGATTTTATTTTATCGTTTTATTTACTTTCCGCAATTTAATTTTAAGGGTTTTGTTTTTGGCGATGTAAATACCCGACGCCTTGTAATAGCTTAGATTTATTTTCCGCAATTTATATTCCGCAACTATTAACTGTTAGATGTTTGAATAATAGGCTATGCATGACAAGATCTATCTTAACTTAAAATCAACAGTAGCTCACCATGACATGCAAAGATAATATAACTGAAAAACAATACACTCGCACATGCCACTCCTAGGGTACACCTCACTTGGTTGCCTCGAACGTGGTCATTGAGTATAGGAAGTTTTAGAGGTCGCCCTCTTGTCCCAAGATCATAAGTTGCCTCGAAACGGTTGCCTCGGATAAAATGATCTAAGACATTAGGGTTATCGCTAAGGCGTCCTAACATTGCTTTAGTGACCACACGTCCCTTAATCGAATTGACCCGAAAACTCCAACGACGGTGCTACCTACTCCTCAATAGTGGGATAGCATTGTCTAAAGGACACTTGTACAGTTTAATTCCTTTTTGAGTAGGTAGATGGTTCTTAAGTACTTGCTCTTTTTAAAACAAAACGAAACTTTTCGCACTTACACCCCTTTCAAAACAAAAACTCTTCTCAAATCCACAAACACAAAGAAAAGCAAAACTTTTGAAAACATAATGAGCAAGTACCTAAGAGCCCGTGGATAACCACAGATAGAAAGGGTGCTAACACCTTCCCTTTCTATAATCTACCTCCCGAACCCGAGAAACATCTTGAAAAGGAATTTTTCTGTGCTTTTGTCCTTTCCTTGTTGGATAAAATAAAAGACGGTGGCGACTCTTGCTTACCGCGACATTTTGCAAAAACAAACGCAAACGCGAACCAGCATTCCAAAACAGTCAGTTCTATTCCCACCGATCACACTATAAATTGTTGACAGTAAGCTTTGAAGGATGAGAACAATGGCTAGACTTTTTCTTTCTGTGTTTTCTTCTTGTTGGCCCAAAAAAAACTTCTCTCCTGCTTAGTATTGCTGCCCTATCTTATATTGATTTAGTGATGGATAAAATACTGGCTTTTGCTGCTTGTACCTTTTTTCTGATAAATCAAATTGCCAGTTGACTTTGCTTATTGGATGTGTTATTCCTTTATGGTGGATGCTGAATTTTGCTGGCTTTGTACTTGCGATGTTTTAACAACTCAAGTGGTTGTCCTTTGGTTGGCTGACTGCTACTTTTCCTTTTACAGTTTTCTGTACTTGTTTATACTTTTCTGACTTTGCTGGCTGCTTTTATTGTATTTTATATTTGCTATGAACCAAACAAAATGTTCTTGAGATTTGTAGTGAAAGACTCTAGGCCTATGACATGACATTGCAATTTTGAGGCTGTTGTTGGTCTGGTATTTTTCTAATTTGAAACAACATGAGGCTTTTGCTTTCTGATTTCCTCTTTACTTTTTGTGAACCAAATGCTTGAGATTTGCAACAAATTACTTCTTAGCCAATGATGTAGTTATTCCTTTGTGAAGTATGTATGAGGCTTGATTTTATGTTTTCCTTTGCTTGTGAACCAAGTTTTTGTGATTTGCAAACACACTTTTAGGCCATTGATAGGACACTGCTTTGAGGCCTCTATTGGGCTTGAATTTCTTGATTTGGATTTGGATGATAGGCTGGGAATATGGTTGGAATTATTTATTATGGGCCAAGCTTTGTTTTGCAATGATAATGGGCCTAGGATAGAATTTGACATGGTTTGAGGCCTTTAGAATCAAAAACCCTCTTTTCTGACCTTTTAATACTTTGTAGATTGTTGCACAAGTTTTGTTTTTCAGCAGTTTGCAGCTGCTGGCCTTGCTTGCCTGCCCTGCTGTGATACGGTGGGAGAGCTGACTTGGTGTTTTGTGTATTGATCGCATTTGTGCGGATAGCAAGAGTCGCCACCGAATTTTCTTTTATCCAACAGGAAAGGTAAAAAAGAACAGGAAAGACCTTTCGAGATTATTTCTTGGGTTCGGGGGGTAGATTATGAAAAGGGAAGGTATTAGCACCCTTTTCATCCATGTTTTTCCATGGGCTCTTAGTTACTCGTTTATATCACTTGCTTTTATTTGACAGTATGCTTGTGGTGTGGGCTTTGAAAGTGTTTTGAAAAATCTCTTTGTAATGGTTCCCGTTTCTATAAGAACGCGTACAAAGTTTTGTTTCGAAAAGTGGTTCAAAGATGTGTTTGTGGATTGTGTTTCAGAAAGTGTTTTAAAAAGATGTTTGACAATGGTTCTCGTCTCTATAAGAACGTATACAAAATGTTTTGTCTTTTGAAAATGTTTTGAGATGAAAGTGTAGGTGTGAAAATGTTTTTTTTGTCGTGAGCAAGCGAGTGACTAGGAGCGAATCTACCTACTCGAAAGATTTTCAATTGTTCTTTTCTTCCTCCTTTTAATGTTGCTATCTTACCATTAATTTGGTAAGAAGCCCCATCATTAGATGTGAAGGGACAGGCGCGGGTCAATTTTACAGTCATCGAAAGCAACTTATGGGACGCTTTAGCAATATTTTGTAAGGGACGAGATCATTTTATCGAAGGCAACGTCGAGGGTCATTGAGGGACTACGATCTTTTTATTGAAGGGTCATTGCTAAAATGTCCCATATTCGAGGGACGTGACTGTGTTTCCGAGGCAACAAGCGAGGTTACCCTAAAGGTGCGCGTGTGAAAAAGTGTGTTTGATTCAAGTTAATTTGATCTTTGAAATTAGATTAACTAGCAATTGGATGATAGGCTGGGAATATGGTTGGAATTATTTATTATGGGCCAAGCTTTGTTTTGCAATGATAATGGGCCTAGGATAGAATTTGACATGGTTTGAGGCCTTTAGAATCAAAAACCCTCTTTTCTGACCTTTTAATACTTTGTAGATTGTTGCACAAGTTTTGTTTTTCAGCAGTTTGCAGCTGTTGGCCTTGCTTGCCTGCCCTGCTGTGATACGGTGGGAGAGCTGACTTGGTGTTTTGTGTATTGATCGCATTTGTGCAGATAGCAAGAGTCGCCACCGAATTTTCTTTTATCCAACAGGAAAGGTAAAAAAGAACAGGAAAGACCTTTCGAGATTATTTCTTGGGTTCGGGGGGTAGATTATGAAAAGGGAAGGTATTAGCACCCTTTTCATCCATGTTTTTCCATGGGCTCTTAGTTACTCGTTTAGATCACTTGCTTTTATTTGACAGTATGCTTGTGGTGTGGGCTTTGAAAGTGTTTTGAAAAAATCTCTTTGTAATGGTTCCCGTTTCTATAAGAACGCGTACAAAGTTTTGTTTCGAAAAGTGGTTCAAAGATGTGTTTGTGGATTGTGTTTCAGAAAGTGTTTTGAAAAGATGTTTGACAATGGTTCTCGTCTCTATAAGAACGTATACAAAATGTTTTGTCTTTTGAAAATGTTTTGAGATAAAAGTGTAGGTGTGAAAATGTTTTTTTTGTCGTGAGCAAGCGAGTGACTAGGAGCGAATCTACCTACTCGAAAGGTTTTCAATTATTCTTTTCTTCCTCCTTTTAATGTTGCTATCTTACCATTAATTTGGTAAGAAGCCCCATCATTGGATGTGAAGGGACAGGCGCGGGTCAATTTTACAGTCATCGAAAGCAACTTATGGGACGCTTTAGCAATATTTTGTAAGGGACGAGATCATTTTATCGAAGGCAACGTCGAGGGTCATTGAGGGACTACGATCTTTTTATTGAAGGGTCATTGCTAAAATGTCCCATATTCGAGGGACGTGACTGTGTTTCCGAGGCAACAAGCGAGGTTACCCTAAAGGTGCGCGTGTGAAAAAGTGTGTTTGATTCAAGTTAATTTGATCTTTGAAATTAGATTAACTAGCAATTGATTTTTTTTATCTTGCCATACACGCTTAATTACTACACAACATAAAGAAAACAGTAAATTGAGGGAATTGAAATTCTACGCTATTACAAAGTTTTCGGGAATGGGGGGTACAAATTTACAAACGGGGATGGATCAATGCGATTAACAGTCAAAATAGGCAATCAATACAACCAAATCGAATTGAATCAAATAAATATAACAGTCTAGGGTAATTAATTAACAAAGTATCGCAACAAAAACTCTAAGTTATTTGGTTTGTAACGTTTGGAAAGAAAAGAAAATTTAAAAGAAAATAAGTCAATTGTATATATATATATATATATATATATATATATATATATATATATATATATATATATATATATATATATATATATATATATATCTTTTTGTTTGATACTTTGTGTTTGTGAGAATATATAAGAAGAAAATAAAATCCTATTCTATATATATATTTTTATTATTCATAAATTAAAATCCCTTTTTTTTTTAATTTAAAAAAAAAAGAAAGTTTATTAGATAGAAAGAAGTTGATAAAAATGTTTACAAAGTCTAAACTCAATAATTATAAGAAATATATGTATTAAGTTAAATTGAATTTTAAGAATTAGAATTAAAACCAAATATAAACCAAAAAATTAGGGAAATAAGATTAAAAGAATTAAACAAAATAGAAACGCCCACGGGAGGAGTCGAACTCAGGCCACTTGGATTGTCACAGATACATCTTGCCAACTAAACTACGTTACTTGTTTGTTATATTTACGCTTCAAACAAACTAAAAAGGGAAAATGGTGACGGGTTGAGCCAATCGGCCCAAAGGGGCGACCCGGTTTGGCATAGAAGAGAAAGGGTTTGAAAACTTGTAACCCTAATATCAGTTAGGAGCGCCGCTGGTGCTGTTGTTTTATTGGAAAGGCCAAAAAGAATTAATTATCATTATTGTTGTATGGGGAAGGCAAAAAGAAGAATTATTATTATTATAAGCTTATGTTGTACCGTGTGTTGTACCCCAAAATTTGCCCTCTCATGTTTCTAAAGGTCCTCCCTTACATAGTTAGTCATAAACACTTGCCTAACAAAAATAAAGTTTTTGAAGATATACAAAGTGTCTTTCGATCGGCATCTGGGAAAAGACTTCGATTAAGCTTCGGAACCTTTCGATCAGGTTTGGTTCACAAGGCTTCGATTAAGCGTTTGGAACCTTTCGATCAGGTTTGGTCCACCAGTCTTTGATTGAACATATGGAACTCTTCGATCAAGCTTTGGTTTGCAGGTCTTTGATTGAGCGCTGGACCCTCCTTTGATCAAGTCAATATCACAATGCTTCGACTATGCACTATATACTTCAGGCTTACCTTCGACTCACCAGGCAAGAAGCTCATTCGAAGAACATGTAAATGACTCATTTGAAAGGTACACAAGAAGTCCATTCGAAGGAGGCAGTGCAAGACCCTTCGACTAGCAACACAAGACCCTTCGATTAGCATGAACGAGACCTTTCGATTGGCCTGTTAACAATGTCTTTCGATTGAAGTTTCAATTAGTACCCTTCGAATGGTATATGGACAAATGCCCTTCGAATGGAATTTCAGTGCAGAATTTCCCTGAATAAGAACATCAAAACGAAATGATTTTCGAATGGCATTTCAGTGCAGAGTTTCTCTCAACCTAAGATGATCTGATGAAGGAAGTTCTGAACACTTCAAATCAGAACTTAGAATCATCACAAGGCCAAGGGCTGGGCGAAGTTGTCTAAGAAGGGAACGTTCTAAATAGATTCGAATTAGACTTTGAAGCTGGCAAAGAAGGCAGATTCGAAGGAACAAAGTAGGCTGGCATGACTAAGCAAAAAATACATATCCTAACCTGTCCAGAATACCCAAAGTTCACAATGGCATGTGTCCCTTGCAAATATGCAATCGAAGTAGGAGGAGTCTCAATCGAAAGGGTTGTGACTAAATAGTTCGAATGAGGACTTTGAAGCAGTCGAAGAGAGCAAATTCGAAGGGGCAAGTCAGCTGTTGATTTCCATCAAGTTGGAGGCCCAAACAACTCAGAGCAAGCTGGCAGAAACGCATGATTGAATCAAATTTGGCAAGTTTTCATGAAAACCAAATCAAATCTCTTCATCATAATGGACCAAGATTTGATACACATTTGTTGACCTAATTTCCTTGCCTATATAAACCTGCTGCTCATGAACAAAGACACATGAGGAAACCCTGCTGCAGACAAGAGGAAAAACGCACAAAACCTCTAAAACGACCATAACAGTTTGCCAAAAACCTTGAGACAGTGAGAGATCAAAAACCACATTGGAGGCAGATTCCGACCCAAAGAAAGACGCAACTCTCTTGCCATCAACCTCCTGAAGCAAGGCCAATCAAAAACCAAGCTTTTCATCATCTAAATCGCACTGTAAGTGTTCTAGAAAACACCTCTGAACATGAAATCGAAAACATCCATGCTTGCATCTTTTCTTTAAAATATTGACGTATTTGTGATTGTTATTTGATTTGAAATATTTTGACATTATCCAATTTAATTTTCATGGCTTCTAACCCCATATATAGAACCTAGGGTTCCAATTCTGGTTTTTTAGGCGTTTATGTCACAGAGAAAATTAAGGCTAACAATGGCCATAGGAATGATGAGGAGGTCGAGACGAACACATCTGTGTTCTTGAATAGCGTTTTCACGGCCTGGAGCGATTTTTAGAACCACCCCACGAAACTTCCTGCAAAACGACATCTGCAGGTAAACGAACCAGGCTTGTGTGAGGAAGACGATGACGTGGCTGGGCGTGATTGGTTAGTTTGGACCAATTGCGCATCTTTTTATTTTTTAGGCCAGGCATAATTATTGTTTGATATAATGTTTATGTTCTATTTAACTAACGAATGAAGCAGAGTGGACGAGTTGGCAAGCACGCTATGGCAAAACCCCTTTGGACCTGGGTTCGAATCCCAGGCCCCCCCAAAACTTTGTTACGTTTTTTCTTCAGGTACTCAGATGCAGCGCTGAAGGCAGGGAACACCATACGTCCTCAGATCTCAATGTACCCAGTGGCTTCGAGCTAGATCCAAAGGCCAGCGTGCTGAGCCTCGAAAAATGCTGACCAAACCTCCCTTCTTCAGGCCCAGCGCCCCACAGTTTGCTTTTGTTTTTTTTCTTTTCTGTTCATATTTTTTTTGCTCTTATTATTATCATTAAAAACTAACTAACTAATTAATTAATTAACTCTTTTTCATAAAAAAAAATCAGAAACAACAAAAGTACTTTTATTTTAATTTTATTACTTATTTTTGTAAATAAATTGTGACCAATTAATTTAGTTTTAATTAGGTTTATTTTATCAATTTTGCATTAAATTAAAATTGAGTTAGAATTAGGATTTTATTAACTTTTTTAATCACTCCAATTTTATTGCCTTAATTAAAGTAAAGCTCAAAAAACACCTTTTCTTTACATCCATTATTTAGACTTGATTCTTAATTCAAAAAAGACCAAAACATGCTTTCTTCAAAAAGGGTCAAAACCCTAAAGGACAATTTGATTCAACTTTTCTCGCGCGTATTATTTTTTGATCTATATTGTGTAATTGCTCTGAGGATGTAATAGTTTTAACTTAGGACTTTATTTACCGCTTTTATTTACTTTCCGCATTTACTTTTAAGGGTTTGTCTTTGGCGATGTAAATACCCGACGCCTTGTAATAGCTTAGTTTTATTTTCCGCAACCCCTAACTGCTAGATGTATGCTAACTAGGCTATGCATGACAAGATCTATCTTAAATTAAAATCAACCGTAGCTCACCATGACATGTAAAGATAACATAACTGAAAATTGACACACTTGCACATGCCACTCCTAGGGTACATCTCACTTGGTTGCCTCGACGTGGTCATTGAGTATAGGATGTTTTAGAGGTCGCCCTCCTGTCTAGAGATCAAAGTTGCCTCGAAACGGTTGCCTCAGATAAAAATGATCTAAGACATTAGGGTTACCACTAAGGCGTCCTTACGTTGCTTTAGTGACGACACGTCCCTAAAATTAAATTGACCCGAAAACTCCAACGACGATGCTACCTACTACTTCATAGTGGGATAGCATTGTCCAAAGGGACATTTACACAGTTTAATTCCTTTTGAGTAGGTAGAGGTTCTTAGGTACTTGCTCTTTCAAAACAAAACAAATTTTTCGCACTTACACTTTTTAAACAAAGTTTTCAACAACACTTCATACACTCTTGAGGACAGAAACAAGAGTTAAATCGAAGTTTTCAAACAAAACTCTTTTCAAAACCCACAAACACAAGAAAAGCAAATTTTTTTGGAAACATAGTGAGCAAGTACCTGAGAGCCCGTGGATAACCACTGATAGAAAGGGTGCTAACACCTTCCCTTTCTATAATCTACCTCCCGAACCCGAGAAACATCTCAAAAAGGAATTTTTCTGTGCTTTTGTCCTTTCCTTGTTGGATAAAATAAAAGACGGTGGCGACTCTTGCTTACCGCGGCATTTTGCGAAAACAAACGCAAACGCGAACCAGCATTCCAAAAACAGTCAGTTCTATTCCCACCGATCACAGAACTGGCGACTCTGCTGGGAATTTTATAAGTGAGGTGTACCTTAGGATTAGATCACTTGTGTTTTCAATTGTATGCTTCGTATGCTTTAAATTTTGTGGGCTTGTATCTGAGTTTTATAGATCCTAACCCGGATCTGGGGGTACCCTTTTTTAGGTAAGTAACAATAAACTATGAGGGATCTGTCCGGCGTAGACCGACACGAATGAAGCAGTAGCTACGTTGGTGTGACACCTTGGTCTGTACCGATATCTCTTGTGTTGGAACGAGGAGAATATGAGTCTTCTGAGGAGTCATTAAGCACCAACTGACCTTAGAACCTTAAATTGACCAACTTGGCCATAGAACAGTAGCAGTATGCTACACTCATTGAGACTAAACTCTCACGATGGTTCCGGCCGCAAGAAAAGGTTGCTAAGCTGGAATTATGACCGATTGAGGGTAGTCAGTGATATTGAGATCCTCTAGAACCCGGTTACTATTTTTTTAGGACAGGTTTAAACCAACTAAACTGAAAGAGGGTAATACCTAAAGCTTCATGCCAGCCTGAAATCTAAGGGCTTTTTAGTGTGACTTGTGTGCCTTTACCATGTTTGCCTTTTGTGAATACTTGTGGTGTGCCTTTACCATGACATCATAACATCATAACATTGCATACATCTTGCATAAGGACTAACCCATTTCAAAGACAAGAGGGTTTCATCTTTGCTCTGTTTTGTAGGACCTCATGATGCCCATGCGTAGGAATACTATCCGGCTCAACTTTGTTCAAGCACCTACTTTGCTTAAAGAGTTGGTGGTCAGGATTCCAGACACTACTTCCTTCATCAGGAGGCATGGTTCTCTTCTCGGTTTACTCACCTCAAAGTTGTACCAACAAATGATGAGCGTCCTGGTCCAGTTCTATGATCCCCTATACCATTGCTTCACCTTTCAAGACTTCCAGCTGGTTCCTACCCTGGAAGAGTTCTCTGAGTTGCTTGGTATCTCTATTTTGGAGCAGACTCCGTTCACTGGTTGGGAAAAGACTCTTAGGCCTGAAGAGATTGCTGCAGCCCTTCACTTGACCAAAGAAGAGGTAATGGCTAACTGGGAGACTAGAAGTGGAGTTAAGGGTTTTTTGGCTAAGTTTCTGGTTGGCAAATCTAACTGCTTTTGGGATGACTTAGACTTCAAAGCGTACGAGGACATTCTGGCTCTCTTAATCTATGGTCTGGTATTGTTTCCAAATCCTGACACCTTTGTTGATGTTAATGCCATAAGGATCTTCATCTCTCGGAACCCTGTACCCACTCTCTTGGGTGATATCCTTCATCAGCTCTATGCTCGTACTGCCCGCAAGCGGGGAACTTTGATGTGCTGTGCTCCTTTATTGTCGAGGTGGTTTATTTCGCACCTCCCTAAGCCCGTATTGAAGAACAAAGAAGGAATGGGCTGGGCTCATAGGATAATGTCTCTTACTAATAATGACATTATTTGGACTCTCAAAGGCTTGGATGAGGTGACTGTCATTGATCGTTGTGGAGAATATCCTAATGTTCCATTGATCGGAACCCATGGAGGAATCTCTTATAACCCATGTTTAGCTCTCCGTCAGTTTGGAAGAGCCAGAAGAGAAGGGCCTCATGAGATGTTGATACCTCATATCATCTTTGATTTTCAGGGAGATAGCGACGAGCTGCGTCGTAGATTCATCAGGGCTTGGGATAGAGTTCACAAATCTGACCCACATGAGTTGGGACCAAAGACTTCTCTACCAATGGAGTCATATTTCAGATGGGTCCGCATCCGTGCCCAGAAGTTAGGTATGCCATACGAAGTTGTCAGGCCTATTACTCTTGAAGTTGCTGATAAAGACGAGGTTCCTCCAACTATTCTCCATCCTCATACGCCCACTGATGTGGGCACACTGAAGAGGTCTTGGGCGCAACTGCAGGAAGAACAGGATTCTTATCGGGAGAGGTCCAACGAACAAGAACAGAAGATCCAGAAGCTGACTAAGCAATTGGACAACGAGCGGATCCTGAATGATTATATCCGCACTGAGAAGAAGAGGCCATGGGAACATTGATGGACCTTTGATGATTTCTTTTACGGTTTTATTTACTTTTCAGTATTTCCATTCTTGTAACGCCTAAGGGCAATTTGTTGAACAATTTAAATTCTGAAGTTAAATATAATAAAGTGTGTTTCCTTTCTTGTCTACAAATTTGAATCTCGATTGTCTTTGAAATCATAAATCATACGCATTTCATCTCATGCACTGCATAAACAGGTACCCTTTTACAGGACTCTTATCTTCTTCGCTGTTTATTTCAGCAATCATCATGTCTACTGATCCTTCCACTGAGCAAGCTATCAAGGCCCTCCAGGCCCAGAATGCCCAGTTTCAAGAGTTGGTCATGAGCCTAGCTAAGGGTCAGCAGGACCTGAAGACCCTGATTCTGAAAGAGAGGAAGAAGAAGAAGAAGAGGACCGTCCTGTTCAACACTGGACACATGTTTGGAAATGGACTGCAGAATGAAGCTGACCTGGCCACCTCATCTGGAGGGAAAGACAGTCCACAAGAGAGGAGGGTCCCTAGCCCTATAGTCTCCGACAACGAGACAGATTATGATGAAGAGCAGTATCCTCCTGCTGAGGATAGGTACAAACAGTTGGAAGACCGCTTGAGCACTATGGAGATACAGAATGTGCCCAGGCTGGATTTCGGAGATCTAGGTATATCCTATGGGGTGGTGATTCCCCATAAATTCAAGGCACCTTCTTTTGCCAAGTATGATGGAGCTTCCTGTCCAAAGCTGCACCTCCGGTCATATGTGAGGAAGATCCAACCCTACACTGCTGATAAGAATTTGTGGATCCATTTCTTTCAAGACAGTCTTTCAGGGACTCAGCTTGAGTGGTTCTATCAGCTGGATGGAGCCAGTATCCGTAACTGGGAAGATTTGGCTACTGCGTTTTATAAGCAGTATCAATATAATTCCGACCTCGCTCCTACGCGTACCCAACTCCAGGGTATGTCAATAGGGACGGGTGAGGGATTTAAAGAGTATGCTAAAAAATGGAGAGACCTTGCCGGAAGGGTGCGGCCACTTTTAACTGATCGTGAACTTGTTGATATGTTTTTGGGAACCCTGTCTGGTCCATTCTTTAACCATTTGATTGGAAACTCTTCAGCAGGGTTCACAGACCTTATCTTGACTGGTGAGAGGATTGAAGTTGGTATCAAGGCTGGGAAGATACAGAAGGGCGCCTCATCGAGCACCGAGAAGAAACCATTCAAAAAAGAGTCCAGCGCTGTCTACGGTTCAAGAAGACAGAATAGACCAGAACACCACCAAGCTATCAATGCGGTTGTTATTTCGAAACCTGTTAGTGCTCCTCAGCATCGCAACCAACAAAGGGGCGAGAGACCTCGAAGGCAGTTCACTCGTCTCAGCATGAACTTGTCTCAGATATTGCCATAGTTATTGACGACCAATCTGGTGACTCTAAAAGAAGCTCCAAAGATTTCAAACACAACATCCCCAAAGTACAATCCAAACGCCCGCTGCGCTTATCACTCTGACAGCCCGGGCATAATACGGATGATTGTTGGGCTTTGAAGAATAAGGTTCAGGACCTAATCGATGTAAAGGAGATTGAGTTTGAGGCGCCTGAGAGGCCTAATGTTGTGACTGCTCCCATGCCCAAACATGGAGTAAATGCTGTATAGGAAGATTTGTTTGTAGCCTCTGCGGATGATGTTTGTGATCGGTGGATCTGGAACTGACTGTTTAACGCTGGTTCGCGAAATATCGCGGAAGCAAGAGTCGCCACCGTCTTTTATTTTCTCCAAATGGAGAGGACAAAAGCACAGAAAAATTCCTTATAGAGATTGCTCTCGGTTCGGGAGGTAGATTATAGAAAGGGAAGGTGTTAGCACCCTTTCTATCCATGGTTATCCATGGGCTCTTAGATACTTGCTCATTGTGTTTTCAAAAGGTTTGTTTGCTTTTCAATTGTGGGCTTTAAAAAGTTTCTTTGAAAATTCCAGTTCGACTCTTGTATCGGTCCTCAAGAGTGTTTGAAAAATTGCTTTCGAAAGCTTTTGAAAAGGTGTCAGTGTGAAAAGTATTGTTGATTTGTTTTTGAAATTAGAGCAAGTATCTAGAGTCGTCTACCTACCCTAAGGAATTCGTCTGTGTAAATGTCCTTAAAGTAGTGCCATCCCACCATTGAGAGGTAGGTAGCACCACCGTTGGAGGTGTTCGGGTCAATTCGAAGGTTCGGGACATGGTGATCACCGGAGCAATAGGAAGACACCTTAGAAGCTACCCTCATGCCAGGTTCCCGGATCATGAGGACTTACTAAGACATCCTCTACTCGACGATCACCTTTCGAGGGGCAAGGCAACAGTGAGGCGTACCCTAGGGGTGGTGTGTGATTTGTGTGTCGTTTTCAGATATTTTTGTCTTGTCATGTATTGGGTGATCTACGCTTTTGTTTTTATTTTAACATTCATTCTTGCATGCAAATTTATTAACAGTTAAAAAGTGCGGAATTTAAAATCCTACGCTATTACAAAGGCGCGGGTCCACATCGCCAAATTTAATCCATGACCCGATTTGAGAATAAAATAAAGTGCGAGAAATATAAAATGTCTGATTTACATGGCTTTGGGAGAATTACATAAAAAGAGGAAATAAAATAAACGCGCGAATTGGAATTACGATCGAATGCGCGGGCGTTGGACCCTTTTTAATGAAATTAAATTACTATTAACAAATTAATTAAATTAAAATAAAAGAGATTTTTTTTTTGGAGTTTCTTGTATTCATGGATTTTTATGAGAGAATGAAATTAAAATTAATTAACCCTAATTCTAACTATTTTTATTTATTAAGAAATATGTTAAAGTTGAATCTAAAATTAACCTAATTAATTAATTCAATTTTATTTACAAAAATAGTAATTAATAATTAATAATTAATATGGTGGAAAAAAGGATAAAAGTAATTAAACCTAATTCTACAATTTTTAAGTTTATTAAAAAAATGTTAAAATTAATCTTAGAATTTAAAAACTAAATTAATTGATACAATTTATTTACAAAGATATTAAAATAAAATATATTTTTGTTTTTGTCTTTTCTGGTTTTTTATATTATTTTTATATTTTATGAAAATAAATTAATTTAAAGAATTAAATTAAAACTAATTAAAACAAATAAAATAGTAAAATATGAAAAAAGAATGAAAAAGCAAACCAATGGGGGGTTCTGTCCCCAAACTGGAGGTTAGGTTGTAGCAATCAGGCCCAATGATTTGAGGCCTTTGGTTGACTTTTCAGCACGCATGTGGCACCTCTGACTCATGCCCATGGTACTCTTCCAATCAGGGCCCTTGGATTGAGGTTATAGGCCATGTGGCAAGCTGAGATTTTGGAGCGCATGGTGGTCTTTTGGACTGAAACTGCATAGGATGATATTAGAAAAAATAATATTGAAGGGATAGGGGGACCTGGGGATCGAACCCAGGTCCCATTGCTTACCAAACCATGTGCCTTGCCACTGAGCCATTCACGCGCTTTGGATATAGTATAGAAAACAAATAACATAATGCAAAACAAGGGTTAGTGGATGATTTTCGCGCGAAATTCAAACGAGCCAACCATGCCTTGACACCTGATCTTCTTCTTTGTTGTTTGCATTTTTACCTGAAACAAAAAAGAATTAGCGGGGGTTTTAAACCCCCCCAAAATGCACTCTTTTCAAAAATAGCGAATAGCCCGTCTTGCTATATAAATTAGGCGCGATTAGTGGGTTAAGTTCGTCCAAGCATCCTGATTCTGGCCATGGTACTGGGATGTCTTAATTTTACCGTATACGTAAACGCCCAATTTGGAGCTTGAAGAACCCTAGCGAGCTTTAATGGTGATTTCGCGTGTGATGCACAAAAACTCAATCAAAACATATGGTTAGCTTTAGAATGATCCACTGAATACAAATCCAACATTAAAAATTGCAAACAATGCATGAATTATGATACAAGAATATGAAAAAGAGCATGAACAGGACAAGATCGTGCTACCAATTCTTTGCGTTAGAGATGATGGTTTTGATCCAGAAACCTTCCTTGAAGCCTCAGGAATGCAATGGAATCAATGTTTTGCCTTGAAACTCCTTGAAATCGTGTTTTTAGTTTTTGAATTTTCTTGAAAAAATGCAAAGTTATTTATGGCTTTTGGGCGCAGCATTCAGGTCTCTTGCACTAGGTCTAGCATCTGGCTTATGTATGGAGTGAATTAGGGTTGAGTTTTCAATCAAAAGATCAATGCAATCATGAATCAAATATTGGATTTAATGGCATATTTTTTTCAATCTTTTTCACATGTTTTTGATGTCAATCATAGCCAATCTTCCCCATTTGAGTTGTGCACGAATCTTGAGCCTTTAATGAATGATTACACTGCATAAAAAGATTCACATACATTTGTTTGGTATTTTTCCATATTTTATTTAATTTAAATGAATTAATTGTAATTAAAAATTCAAATAAATAAATAAAAATGATGAATAAATCCCCTTTGGGCCAAATGGTCGTGCATATGCTTTGGATGATGAATCTTGGAAGAAAATGAGGCCCATTAGCAATTTTAAGGCATTTGAAGCAAAGTTGACTTTTCAAAATACCCAAATATTTCCCAACTTCCACAAGGCATATCTTGCTCAAATTTTAAGCTTTGCTCGTGTTCTTGGACATTTTGGAAAGGTATTGAAGTCCTCTAACCAATGCCTTTGGTCCCATGTCATTTTGATTTACCAATCTCAAGTTATGGCCTTTGACTTAAAGTCTCTTTTTGTTGACTTTTGAAAATGACCTATAATGTTGAAATTGATAACTTTTTGTGAGAGAATTTCTTGGACTTGAAGTGTGAAGAGGGGTTGTAGGAAATGTATTTCTCTTCAAAATGAGCTTTGGATGGAATTTTTCTGATAAACCATGTGGAAGTTATGCCTTGGTCAAGTTACAGTTGACTTTTTCAACTGTCCAAATATGGAAACTTTTGCATCTTGAGACTTTTTGTGGCTTCAAAATGAGATGTTGATCAAAAATTTGGACTTTTGACTGTCAAATGACCATTTTGCCCCTGCAGTTGACTGTAGGGCAATTAGGGTTTTTGACTGTGCAATTTTGTGCTGTAAGTCTTGAAACTTGGTATGAGGATGCTTGACCATGTTTGTAGGCATGTGGGACTTGATTGGACCCTTGGAAACTTCATTTTCTTTGTCAGAACCAAAACCCTAGTTTTTGACTGTTAGGGGGCCCTTGAACTGTGCAACCCTTGGGGAGATTTTGAAGCATGCTCTTTGCAATTCTTGAAGAATATGGGAGGGAAAATTTTGGGGTACAACAATGTTGTTACCCCACTGATGACCGTCAAGAGGAAGTTGTTGCTAGCCAGTTTATTTCCGGGATATGGTGAAGGTTGCCATTTGTGTTCAGTTTCACCTACTGGTTGCCCATCTTTGAAGTCAGGTATCCAAAACCTGATGGATAACAAGGAGATCCTGTTTGAGAAGATTGCTGTTCCTTCCGCCCCTACTGAAGAAGTTTCCATTATCACCATTTTCAACAATTCTCCCAAGGCTCCCTCGAGGAAGCCTGTCAGAATTACGCCTGTTCAGGAGATTGCACCCATAATCATCACTATTCCGGGGCCCATCCCCTACACCTCTGACAAAGTTGTCCCCTGGCACTATGGGGAAGATGTTTCTGTTCTTGGAGTTAAGCAAGAGTTTGATGCTAATACCGGTGTCAACAACATTACCGAGCCTGCTAAAGTCACCCGCAGTGGTAGACTTTTCTCACCTGACATTGCTCCACCAACTGTCCGAAGACCTATTATCATCACACTTGGAAGTGCGCCTAATACCATTCCTGATCAAGTTCTTAATCCTACCCCTGTCACCGAGTCATCTAACGCTCGGGGCAAAGGGATCACCCCTGATGTGCCTGCCCAGACGGAGGCACCAAAGACAACCACTGTTAAAGCTTCCAAACAGGAGATGGAAGAGATTCTTAAGATTATTAAGAAGAGTGATTATAACGTAGTTGAGCAATTGGGGCAAACCCCATCCATGATTTCTATGTTATCACTGTTGTTGTGTTCAGAGGCCCATGCCAAGGCTCTGATTACCTTCCTGAAGACGGCCCACGTGCCACAAGAGACGTCAGCTGATCAGTTTATCGATTGTGTGGCCAATTTAACTGCTGATAATGGTTTGGGTTTCTCCGACGCTGATCTAACTGCTAAAGGGAAGAACCATAATGATGCCCTGCATGTCTCCATTGAATGCAGGGGCACTACTCTTGCACATGTGTTGGTTGACACTGGTTCCTCATTGAACGTTTTGCCCAAGAAAGCTCTAGACAGGTTGGATTGCGAAGGGTTGGAGCTAAAGCCAAGTAACATTGTTGTCTGGGCCTTTGATGGGTCTAAAAGGATGGTGCATGGTGAAGTCGATATTCCAATTAAAGTTGGTTCTCAGGTCTTCAATTCTACATTCTACGTGATGGACATTCGACCGTCCTATTCTTGTTTGCTGGGTCGTCCATGGATCCATAAAGTTGGAGCTGTGACCTCCACACTCCATCAGAAGCTGAAGTACCCGGTCAGAGGGAAGATTGTGACAATACAGGGGGAGGAAGAGTACATGGTCAGCCACCTCAACTCGTTCCGGTACATAGAGATGGATGGGGAGTTCATTGAGACCCCATTTCAACACTTTGAAGAGGTTCCTCAAACACTGGCATCAGCTGAGACTGTGGTTGAAGATTCTCCTTTGAAGATGGCTTCCTTAAAGGATGCTCGGGCTGTTATTGAGAAGGGTGAGTATGCAAACTGGGGCCGACTTCCTGATTTCACTCAGAAGACTAACACGTTTGGTTTGGGTTTCATTGCAGAAGCTCAAAGGGCTGTTCGTAGTGCAAGGATTGGAAGACCTCCTGTGTTCATTAGCAACTCGGGGGTAAATGCCATTAAAGATGACATGGAGGAGTTTGAATTAGACAGCTGGATCTACCCTATGACCAATGGTGGACCAAGCAACTGGACAGCAAAGGACTTCATCCCTATTACTTTTATTACCCAGTAGTGAACCCTTTGTCTTGAGTTTGTAACAGACAATATTATGAAACTTTATGGCCCGATGTCTTACCCGAGGCACCGTGGCTTCATTTGTGAGGGCTTTTGTGTGCCATTTTCATATATCATTAATAAAAGCATTGGACGTTCTTGCATTTCAAATCTTGCGCTCTTTGTCTTTCTTTATTATATATTACAAAACAACTATTTTACACACACTCACATATACAGGTCTCAGTCCACTCTGGATCTCATTGGTAACGACTCTGCTACTGCTAGTTATGACTTCGAAAATCCGATCAACTTAGCCGAAGACGAAGATGAAGATGATTGCGCAGTGCCGGGTGAACTTGCAAGACTGCTACTCCAGGAAGAGAGGGC
Organism: Vicia faba; assembly: GCA_948472305.1. NCBI lineage: Eukaryota > Viridiplantae > Streptophyta > Magnoliopsida > Fabales > Fabaceae > Vicia > Vicia faba. The sequence goes on from OX451738.1 coordinate 440,484,058, forward strand.
CATTCAGGCACATGAAGAGCTAGTGGAAACAGTGAATCTGGGTACTGAGACAGACAAAAAGGAAGTCAAGATTGGTGCAAATCTGGAGCTTAGTGTGAAACTGCGGTTGACCCAGATGCTGCATGACTACGTGGAAATATTTGCCTGGTCTTACGAAGATATGCCTGGGTTGGATACCGACATTGTGGTTCATCGCCTGCCTACCAAGGAAGACTGTCCTCCGGTAAAACAGAAGGTTCACCGTATGCGCCCAGAGATGTCCGAGAAAATCAAGGCTGAGGTTATGAAACAATTTGACGCCGGGTTTCTAGCAGTGACTTCTTACCCTCAGTGGGTCGCCAATATGGTTCCAGTGCCAAAGAAAGATGGTAAGTTCCGAATGTGTGTTGATTACAGGGATTTGAACAGGGCAAGCCCTAAGGATGACTTCCCTCTACCTCACATCGATGTTCTGGTTGACAATACTGCTCAGCATAAGGTATTCTCCTTTATGGATGGTTTCTCCGGTTATAATCAAATCAAGATGGCTCCTAAAGACATGGAGAAGACCACTTTTGTTACTCAGTGGGGTACCTTTTGTTACAAGGTCATGCCTTTTGGGTTGAAAAATGTTGGGGCGACATATCAGCGTGCCATGGTTACTTTGTTTCATGACATGATCCATCATGAGATTGAAGTATACATCAACGATATGATTGCAAGGTCCCAAAATAAGGAGGAACACCTTGACCATCTACAGAAGCTGTTTGACCGTTTGAAGTTGTACAAATTGAGGTTGAACCCGAACAAGTGCACCTTCGGGGTGAGGTCTGATAAATTGTTAGGCTTCATCGTGAGCGACAAAGGTATTCAAGTGGACCCTGCCAAGGTGAAAGCTATACAAGAGATGCTAGCTCTCAAGACAGAGAAAGAGGTCAGAGGCTTCCTAGGACGTCTGAACTACATTGCCCGATTCATCTCGCACCTAACCGCTACTTGTGAGCCAATCTTCAAGCTACTGAAGAAAGATCAAGTGGTACGTTGGAACGATGAATGCCAAGCCGCTTTCGAAAGAATCAAGGAGTATCTCCAGGAGCCACCTATTCTTATGCCACCAGTTGAAGGAAGACCTTTGATTTTATACTTGACAGTACTTGACAACTCAATGGGGTGTGTGCTGGGACAGCATGGCGAGTCTGGCCGAAAAGAGCATGCTATTTATTACCTTAGCAAAAAGTTTACCGAATGTGAGACCCGATACTCACTGCTCGAGAAAACTTGTTGCGCTTTGGCATGGGCTGCTCGCTGGCTGAGACAGTATATGCTGACTCACACTACTCTATTGATTTCAAAAATGGATCCAATCAAGTATATCTTCGAAAAGCCTGCCTTGTCCGGAAGAATAGCAAGATGGCAGATGATCTTGACTGAGTATGACATCCAGTACACAACTCAAAAAGCAATCAAGGGAAGTGTATTGGCATACCATTTGGCGCATCGGGCAGTGGATGATTACCAGTCTATGAACTTTGAATTCCTGAACGAGACTATCATGTTGATAACTGATTGTGAAATACCTAGACCGGATGAAGGACCTGAGGAAGGATCCCGATGGTCTATGCACTTTGATGGAGCTTCAAACGCTTTGGGTAATGGCATTGGCGCTGTGATCATATCTCCTAAAGGCTCACATACTCCACTCACCGCCCGACTGTGTTTCAATTGTACCAACAACATGGCAGAGTATGAAGCATGCATTATGGGTCTTTGAGTCGCAATTGACCTAAGGATTAAGTTTCTGAGTGTCTTCGGAGATTCCGCTCTCGTGATCAGTCAGATCAAAGGAGAGTGGGATACGAAACACCCAAATCTTATTCCTTACAAGGAGTATGTGTTGACGTTGCTTCCCCACTTCGAGGAGATAATCTTTGAATATTTCCCAAGAGAGGAGAATCAGTTGGCGGACGCGTTAGCTACGATGTCTTCTACGTTCAAAGTCAAGTGGGACAACGAGGCTCCCCGGATCATTATTTGGAAATTGGATGAACCTGCACATTGCTGTGATCTTGAGACCGAAGAGGTAACAGAAAAGCCTTGGTATCATGAAGTGAAGAGGTACCTTGAAGCTCAAGAATACCCCGAGGGTGCATCTGTTAATGACAAGAAGTTTCTGAGAAGGTTCGCGGAAAAGTTCTTCATCAGCAATGGCATTCTCTACAAACGTAACCATGATTCAACCTTACTGCGCTGTGTGGATAAGACTGAAGCAGAAATGATCATGGAAGAGCTGCATGAAGGTACCTTCGGAACTCATTCCAGTGGACATACCATGGCAAAGAAAATCCTTCGGGCAGGATATTACTGGTCCACAATGGAAGCCGACTGTTATCAGCATTCTCGGGCATGTCACAAGTGTCAGGTCTATGCTGATAAGGTGCACATTCCTCCAGTTCCTCTGAATGTCTTGACAGCACCTTGGCCTTTTGCAATGTGGGGTATTGATATGATCGGCGAGATCAGACCTAGGGCATCCAACGGGCATCGTTTCATCCTGGTAGCGATTGATTACTTTACGAAGTGGGTCGAAGCAGCTTCCTTCGCTACCGTAACCAAGAATGTCGTGGCACCGTTCATTCAGCACAACCTGATCTGTCGATACGACGTACCAGAGAGGATCATTACGGATAATGGTACCAATCTTAATTACAAGATGATCACTGAGCTCTGCGAGCAATTCAAAATATAGAACCATAACTCTTCTCCCTACCGGCCGAAGATGAATGGGGCTGTCGAAGCGGTAAATAAGAATATTAAGAAGATTGTGCAGAAGATGACAGTGACCTACAAGGACTGGCACGAGATGTTACCATTTGCTCTTCATGGGTACTGTACCTCAGCACAGACGTCAACAGGGGCAACACCCTTTTCCTTGGTTTACGGCATGGAGGCAGTCTTGCCCATTGAAGTTCAGATACCCTCTCTTCGGATCATGAAAGATGCAGGCTTGAGCGAAGACGACTAGATCCAGACCCGACTCGATCAACTGAACCTAATTGACGAAAAGAGACTCACTGCTATTTGTCATGGTCAGACGTACCAAAAACGAATGATCAAGGCATTTAACAAGAAAGTCAGATGACAAGAGTATCAAGTTGGGAACCTGGTAACCAAGCGCATTATTCTACCTCAAGGTGACCCCAGAGGCAAATGGACCCCTACTTACGAAGGGCCATTTGTGGTTAAGAATATCTTCTCAGGAGGAGCGATGATTCTAACCACCATGGATGGTGATGACCTTCCTCACCCCGTCAATGCAGACAGAGTGAAAAGATACTACGCATAATCAAAGACCCGCTAGGTCGACTGGCCTAGGCATAAATAAGGGCTTCCCGGCGAACCAAAAGGGTTCGGGCAAAAATAAGGGATGAAAATAAATAAATAAAATCTGTACACCCGGCAAGTCGAAAACCTGAAAAGGTGGCTTGGGCAAAAATGGGTATCCCGGTGGACTGAAAACCCGAAAGGGCGGTCCAAGCAAAAGTTAGGGATAAGCGTAACACTATGTCTCATTGGATCACCCTGCATCCAGACTTCGGCATCAACTATCAGGCTCGGACGGTACCAGTCAATCAGATTCACCTTCAACTAAGCAGCAAAATGATGAGATGCTTGAAGATATAAAGGCGATAGCAGAGTTGGAACCCAGTGGGATTATTCACATAGCTGTTTTGTTTTCTTTTTTACAAATTGTATAAATCCTATTTGTTCGGCGGCATTCTCTTACTAGGACGTCAGCCTCTTGTACAAAAGTGCCTATTTACAGGCAAACTTCAAAATCAATACAAATTCATTTTCAGACAAATTTCAAAACTGTTTCCCCTTTTATCTGTTTTGTTTTGCAAAGAACGTCCAATGTTCATTTTTGATATATGCATTTGACATTAATTGCTTCTCATAAATATTTACATGCGAAACAAATGACTAATTACGGGTGACATCAGAAGTAGGGGCAATAAGAATTGTCCAAGCTATATAGTTTCTATGTCCACCAAGGGACCAAGGTAGGTTCAGTTGAAGAATGCGACCAAGATACCTTCACTCCCCGCAGAGTAAGACAGTAATGATAACTCTCTTAAACTGAGACTTGCAACTATGAACGAATCAGTCATACTCTCCCCCAAGCAGAGTTGGTTTACCCCCAGCCTTAAAAATATTGGGTATCCCCAGAAGGCCTCAATATCCCCCAACGAAGTATAAGGATGTTCTCCAGCAAGCATAAGAGTATTCCTCAACGGGATATAAGAATATTCCCCGACAGAATGTAAGATACCCCCAGTGGAGCCATTTCCCCAGCGCAGTCTAAAAAAGGATTTCCCAATTGGAGCTGAATCATCTTCCCCAGTAGGTTCTGGAAGCTTGTCCCCTGCAGAACACAAAAAAGTCTCCCCAACCAAATTCAGGGGTTATCCTCACAAGAGTCCAACCGGGTTATCCTCAACAAGTCGCAACTGAAAGATCATCCCCAGCAAAGTTCTTTCTATCCCCGACGGAGTTCATCATCAAGATCCCCAACAGAACCTATCAACGGAATCCCCAGTGGAGTTTATCATTAAAATCTCAGCGAAGTATCTCTTCCCCACAGAGTAATTCCCCGCAGAGTAATCTCTTCACCAGGTTTATTCCCCAATGGAGTCATCTTCTCCTACAGGTTTATTCTTGCAACCATCTTCGTGGATCATCCCTAGTGGAAACGAAGAAGTCAACCACAATCTTCAACAACAGACCAGGATTTAACAAACTCCCCGGCATTTGTCAAGGATTTATTTTCTCAGACAAAAATACATTCATAAACATTTCACATGTCATACCTCTTATTTACATACATGATAAAGTGCATACGACACAATCTCATTTATTTTGAGAACATCATGCATTTCATACATCATGACATTGCATACAACTAATGTTTTGCCTTTTTCAGGAAAAGGTCAATCAAAAGATGATTACCATCAACCTTTTAAGTTCCAGATTAATACCTGTAACAAGCCAGGAAAATATCTGTGGACGACTGATTGTAGATCAATACCTGTAACAAGCCAGGAAAGTTATCTACATGAAGAGATTGAAGATCAATACCTGTAACAAGCCAGGAAGACCATCTTTCTTTCTCAGGTCAGAGATTAATACCTGAAACCAGCCAGGATAACTATCTCCTCGACCAACCTTTTTTAAGTCCCAGATTAATACCTGTAACAAGCCAGGAAAATATCTGTGGACGACTGATTGTAGATCAATACCTGTAACAAGCCAGAAAAGTTATCTACATGAAGAGATTGAAGATCAATACCTGTAACAAGCCAGGAAGACCATCTTTCTTTCTCAGGTCAGAGATTAATACCTGAAACCAGCCAGGACAACTATCTCCTGGACCAACCTTTTTTAAGTCCCAGATTAATACCTGTAACAAGCTAGGAAAATATATGTGGACGACTGATTGTAGATCAATACCTGTAACAAGCCAGGAAAGTTATCTACATGAAGAGATTGGAGATTAACACCTGTAACAAGCCAGGAAGACCATCTTTCTTTCTCAGGTATGCAAGTTCTCGCTAAGGAATCTCTTATGCGATCGACACTCCTGCAGATGGCATCTATAAGCCCATCCTCCTACCTACAGTCTCCAAATGGCATCTGTAAGCCCATTCCCGACGTCACAATGCTGATACTACACCATGCGAGTGCAAATTTCTGGGCACTATAGTGTTCAATTATCTTCCACCTTCGGATCACGAAAGGCTCGAAAGCCAATCTGTATCCTCACGTTTAAGAAAATTGAACAGGGGCAACTGTTGTACCCCAAAATTTTCCCTCTCATGTTTCTAAAGCTCCTCCCTTACATAGTTAGTCACAAACACTTGCCTAACAAAAATAAAGTTTTTGAAGATATACAAAGTGTCTTTCGATCGACATCTGGGAAAAGGCTTCGATTAAGCGTTCGGAACCTTTCGATCAGGTTTGGTTCACAAGGCTTTGATTAAGCGTTTGGAACCTTTCGATCAGGTTTGGTCCACCAGTCTTCGATTGCACATTTGGAACTCTTCGATCAAGCTTTGGTCTGCAGGTCTTCGATTGAGCACTGGACCCTCCTTCGATCAAGTCAATATCACAATGCTTCGACTATGCACTAGATACTTCAGGCTTACCTTTGACTCACCAGGCAAGAAGCTCATTCAAAGAACATGTAAATGACTCATTTGAAAGGTACACAAGAAGTCCATTCGAAGGAGGCAGTGCAAGACCCTTCGACTAGCAACACAAGACCCTTCGATTAGCATGAACGAGACCTTTCGATTGGCCTATTAACATTGTCTTTCGATTGAAGTTTCAATTAGTACCCTTCGAATGGTATATGGACAAATGCCCTTCGAATGGCATTTCAGTGCAGAATTTCCCTGAATAAGAACATCAAAACGAAATGATTTTCGAATGGCATTTCAGTGCAGAGTTTCTCTCAACCTATGATGATCTGATGAAGGAAGTTCTGAACACTTCGAATCAGAACTTAGACTCATCACAAGGCCAAGGGCTGGGCGAAGTTGTCTAAGAAGGGAACGTTCTAAACAGATTCGAATTAGACTTTGAAGCTGGCAAAGAAGGCAGATTCAAAGGATAGAAGTAGGCTGGCCTGACTAAGCAAAAAATACATATCCTAACCTGTCCAGAATACCCAAAGTTCACAATGGCATGTGTCCCTTGCAAATATGCAATCGAAGCAGGAGGAGTCTCAATCGAAAGGGTTGTGACTAAATAGTTCGAATGAGGACTTTGAAGCAGTCGAAGAGAGCAAATTCGAAGGGGCAAGTCAGCTGTTGATTTCCATCAAGTTGGAGGCCCAAACAACTCAGAGCAAGCTGGCAGAAACGCATGATTGAATCAAATTTGGCAAGTTTTCATGAAAATCAAATCAAATCTCTTCATCATAATGGACCAAGATTTGATACACATTTGTTGACCTAATTTCCTTGCCTATATAAACCTGCTGCTCATGAACAAAGACACATGAAGAAACCCTGCTGCAGACAAGAGGAAAAACGCACAAAACCTCTAAAACGGCCATAACAGTTTGCCCAAAACCTTGAGACAATGAGAGATCAAAAACCACATTGGAGGCAGATTCCGACCCAAAGAAAGACGCAACTCTCTTTCCATCAACCTCCTGAAGCAAGGCCAATCAAAAACCAAGCTTTTCATCATCTAAATCGCACTGTAAGTGTTCTAGAAAACACCTCTGAACATGAAATCGAAAACATCCATGCTTGCATCTTTTCTTTAAAATATTAACGTATTTGTGATTGTTATTTGATTTGAAATATTTTGACATTATCCAATTTAATTTTCATGGCTTCTAACCCCATATATAGAACCTAGGGTTCCGATTCTGGTTTTTTAGGCGTTTATGTCACAGGGAAAATTAAGGCTAACAATGGCCATAAGAATGATGAGGAGGTCGAGACGAACACATCTGTGTTCTTGAATAGCGTTTTCACGGCCTGGAGCAATTTTTAGAACCACCCCACGAAACTTCCTACAGAACGAAATCTGCAGGTAAACGAACCAGGCTTGTGTGAGGAAGACGATAACGTGGCTATGCGTGATTGGTTCGTTTGGACCAATTGCGCATCTTTTTATTTTTTAGGCCAGGCATAATTATTGTTTGATATAATGTTTATGTTCTATTTAACTAACGAATGAAGCATAGTGGACGAGTTGGCAAGCACGCTATGGCAAAACCCCTTTGGACCTGGGTTCGAATCCTAGGTCCCCCCAAAACTTTGTTACGTTTTTTCTTCAGGTACTCAGATGCAGCGCTGAAGGCAGGGAACACCATACGTCATCAGATCTCAACGTACCCAGTGGCTTCGAGCTAGATCCAAAGGCCAGCGTGCTGAGCCTGGAAAAATGCTGACCAAACCTCCCTTCTTCAGGCCCAGCGCCCCACAGTTTGCTTTTGTTTTTTTCTTTTCTGTTCATATTTTTTTTTGCTCTTATTATTATCATTAAAAACTAACTAACTAATTAATTAATTAACTATTTTTCATAAAAAAAATCAGAAACAACAAAAGTACTTTTATTTTAATTTTATTACTTATTTTTGTAAATAAATTGTGACCAATTAATTTAGTTTTAATTAGGTTTATTTTAACAATTTTGCATTAAATTAAAATTGAGTTAGAATTAGGGTTTTATTAACTTTTTTAATCACTCCAATTTTATTGCCTTAATTAAAATAAAGCTCAAAAAACACCTTTTCTTTACATCCATTATTTAGACTTGATTCTTAATTCAAAAAAGATCAAAACATGCTTTCTTCAAAAAGGGTCAAAACCCTAAAGGACAATTTGATTCAACTTTTCTCGCGCGTATTATTTTTTGATCTATATTGTGTAATTGCTCTGAGGATGTAATAGTTTTAAATTAGGACTTTATTTACCGCTTTTATTTACTTTCCGCATTTACTTTTAAGGGTTTGTCTTTGGCGATGTAAATACCCGACGCCTTGTAATAGCTTAGTTTTATTTTCGGCAACCCCTAACTGCTAGATGTATGCTAACTAGGCTATGCATGACAAGATCTATCTTAAATTAAAATCAACCGTAGCTCACCATGACATGTAAAGATAACATAACTGAAAATTGACACACTTGCACATGCCACTCCTAGGGTACGTCTCACTTGGTTGCCTCGACGTGGTCATTGAGTATAGGATGTTTTAGAGGTCGCCCTCCTGTCTAGAGATCAAAGTTGCCTCGAAACGGTTGCCTCGGATAAAAATGATCTAAAACATTAGGGTTACCACTAAGGCGTCCTTACGTTGCTTTAGTGACCACACGTCCCTAAAATCGAATTGACCCGAAAACTCCAACGATGATGCTACCTACTCCTTCATAGTGGGATAGCATTGTCTAAAGGGACACTTACACAGTTTAATTCCTTTTGAGTAGGTAGAGGTTCTTAGGTACTTGCTCTTTCAAAACAAAACAAAATTTTCGCACTTACACTTTTCAAACAAAGTTTTCAGCAACACTTCATACACTCTTGAGGACAGAAACAAGAGTTAAATCAAAGTTTTCAAACAAAACTCTTTTCAAAACCCACAAACACAAGAAAAGCAAAACTTTTTGGAAACATAGTGAGCAAGTACCTGAGAGCCCGTGGATAACCACGGATAGAAAGGGTGCTAACACCTTCCCTTTCTATAATCTACCTCCCGAACCCGAGAAACATCTCGAAAAGGAATTTTTCTGTGCTTTTGTTCTTTCCTTGTTGGATAAAATAAAAGACGGTGGCGACTATTTCTTACCGCGACATTTTGCGAAAACAAACGCAAACGCGAACCAGCATTCCAAAAACAGTCAGTTCTATTCCCACCGGTCACACCGTGAAAACAAACAAAAGGAAAAACAAATCTCTCTCCCAAATCACCTTCATCTTTCTCTCACGATCTTCCTCTGTAAAATAAAGACAACTAAGTTTGATGCCCTTCTCTAGCTTTATTAATCTTAACATCTGTCTTACCGATATTTCAGCTTTGGCAAACATGCATATGCGGCTATTATCATCAGGAGATCGGACAGTACGATGGAAGAAGATGCACCTCATCAGATTTCAACAACTCGTGATTATGGATGTTTCTAAAACCAGTAACACACCATTCAGGGATGTCAAAATCCGCCCTTTTCACAATACGCAAAAATGCTTGGCAACCACCACGAGATGATTTGCGGTTCCTTTGCACCTTCCTCACATCTTCAGAATGTTTATTTTGGGGAAAAAGTTTTGAGCCATAGGGCAGTGCAGATTTCGATTGGGTCTTGTTTGAGGAGAGATTGGGGGTCCTGGTGTTTGAAGGGAACAGGTGAAGAGAGAGTGAAATGGGTGAGGGATGAAGCTATTGACGGCAAAAATGGGATTTCTGGTGAGGGATTCCCATTTGGATTGAAGGTGATGTTTTGTTTTATCTTCTCTTTTTCTATGGTGTTTTTTTTTATGTTCTGAAGGATTTTGTTTAAAGAAAATGATGAACATAGATTCATGATTTTCGGTTCTGCTGCTGTTTTTTTTTCCATCTGAATCTCTCTCAATATTACATTGATTAACAACAACAACAAAAATTTGGTTTCTCCGTTTCTAACATTTTTCATCATTTTTTTTATATGACTACATGCTTGAGTTCATAGGATCACAGGATTAAAGAGAAGTAACGAAAACAAGGAATCACATATGACAAACAAATTAGAAAGTTAACAAACATGGCTATGCAAAGATTAGAGAAGAAACTGTACCTATTGGAGTCTCTCCGACGGTGTTCCAAATAAAACGGTGAGTTTAAGTCTGCGATTTGATTTCAGTGTCCTTCTACTTTGAACTTCTCCTTCTTTCTCTTTTGAGATTCGAACTTTTTAACAGAGTTTCATGGGTATTGAAGGTGAGTGATGGTGAGTTTTAAGAGGGTTGTAGAGTTTGGTTTCTGTAAGAATTTTTAACAGGGTGTCCAAAAGATTGAAGCCTTTTTTTTTCGTATTTTCTTTGCTGTATTATCTGTCCCCTTTTTTTGGTCAATATGGGCTTGTAATATAAGTGAGATAATGTGAAAAATAGGGGGGAAAACTGATGAATTTTGAACATTTTAAGACACTGTTTTATTGCTTTCTGTGGCAGATTTTTTGTGTTGTTAATTTAGTGCAACATTTGGACTGTTATGGACAAATTTTAATGCTGGGTAATTTTGGACTGTTTTGTTGGTTTGTGGCAGCAAGCATAGCAACAAGTTGCAGGCTATTTTTGTAGCAGGAAACAAGGTGGAGAGAGACAAGGCAATAACATGATAAAAATGGACAGCAACAAATTGCATAAAGGATTGACAATTTTTTTTTGTTTTAGTGAAATGTTTAGACTTTATTTGTTGAATTTTGGAATTATGTGGAATTTATGGATGAATCTTGCATATGCTCTAACTTGTTTGTAATTTTGGGAATTCAATGATAATTTCTTGAAAATACCTTTCTCTTTCAAATTGATTTTGAAGTTTCAAGCTCTTTCTTCCAATATTTCCTTTAAATGCCTTTGTATGATATTAATCCATGATATTTGCAAGGTACTCAAAAGTGAATCGAATCTTGATGGTAAATGAACATGACCCACAAATGTTTGGTAACCTCAATCCCGAGTAAACCGAACACATACCCCTTCCAATTTCAAAAGCTATAAACATTTTAATTCATTTGAATCAAAAGAATTTCTTTGAATGAATTTTGAGAAATGATGAGCGTATCTGAACCAATTTGAACCTAATGACATTTCTCGAATGAATCTCCAAATTATTTTCGACGCATCCTAAATTTCAATTTTTCAATTCATGGTAACCTGCAATTCAATCCAATAGAACTCGGTAGAATAATGATGCTTTAAGAACTTTGGTCCAGAATCCACCTTCGTCCAATAAACACCAAATGCTCGGACATAAGTAACCTATAATGTTTCAAAAGATTTCATGGCCTTCCAAATGCATTCTGATTTCGATCATTGAAGTAATCTTGCAAACAAAATTATTTGCGATGTTCCGCAAAAAAGAATTGCTTCAGAACATTGAATATTGAAGAAATTATGGGCTTCGAAAATTGGACAAACTTCTCGTGATTAGGTCAAAATTGCAAAATGACCTCTAAAGTATTCAAATTTTCTAATGATCTTCCGTACATAATCAACTCTTGATTTGTGAAAAGAAATTGGAGATAACATCAAGGAGAGTCATATACAAGGAGAACCGCTCAAAAAATATGAAATAATGAAGAAATCAAAGTCGCTTGGACTTGGTCTCGCAACATGTAAGCTCTTGGGTAAATCGAGTCATCTTCAGTCGTCTGAATCGCTGATTGAGCAAACCTATGATACGAGGTTCAAAATTCGGTATGAACATCCTTGAGGAGACATGGAGATCTTATAAAGGTCATTTGAAACCTTGAAGACTCAATTTTTCTTTGAGAAGCGCCAAACCCTAATTGCTGATTGTTTGCCTAGGAAGAGAATCTGCTTGATCAACTTTTGAGCCAAATTGAGTGTTTGAGGAACCTTGGGATAGCATCCTGAGTGAAAAATGAGAGGGAAAAATTTGGGGTACAACAGCTGCCCCTGTTCAATCTTCTTAAACTTGAAAAGCTAGATCAACGCGTTTGTCGTTCACGGCTTGAAAGTAGAAGATGATTGAACACTAGAGTGCCCAGAAATTTGTGCTTGATGACGCGCTGGTCGATTGCGTAAGGAAATGGGCTTAAAGATGCCATTTGGAGAAGTGATGGAGAATTGTCGGAGATGGGCTTATAGATGCCATCCAAAGATGATTGTTCACAGAAAGTTTGAACTCGGCCTTAACAGAGAACGAATCAGAAAAAACCGTTGAGAGATTTATCTGAACCAGTAAAAATCTGGAAACAAATCAGAATAAACCGTTGAGAGATTTATCTGAACCAATGAGAATCTGGAAACGAATCAGAATAAACAGTTGAGAGATTTATTTGAACCAGTAAAAATATTGAGACGAATCAGAATAAACCGTTGAGAGATTTGTCTGAACCAGTAAAAATCTAGAGACGAATCAGAATAAACCGTTGAGAGATTTATCTGAAACAACAAGAATCTGGAAACGACTCAGAATAAACCGTTGAGAGATTTATCTGAAACAACAAGTATCTGGAAACGAATCAAAATAAACCGTTGAGAGATTTATCTGAACTAGTAAAAATTTGGGAACGAATCAGAATAAACCATTGAGAGATTTATCTGAAACAATAAGAATCTGGAAACGAATCAGAATAAATCGTTGAGAGATTTATCTGAACCAGTAAAAATCTGGGAATGAATCAGAATAAACCGTTGAGAGATTTATCTGAACCAGTAAAAATCTGGGAACGAATCAGAATAAACCGTTGAGAGATTTATCTGAAACAGTAAGAATCTGAAAACGAATCAGAACAAACCGTTGAGAGATTTATCTGAACTAGTTAAAATCTGGAGACGAATCAGAATAAATCATTGAGAGATTTATCTGAACCAGTGAAAATCTGGAGACGAATCAGAATAAACCGTTGAGAGATTTATCTGAACCAGTAAAAATCTGGAAACGAATCAGAATAAATCATTGAGAGATTTATCTGAACCAGTAAGAATATGGAAGAAATATTTTGTTATGTAGATAGTCGACCAGTCTCTTCTTGTTGAAAATCTTTGTCTGTTGGAAATTTGTTGATGATAATTTCCTGTCGAATGACTCTTTCCTGCAAAAGGTGAAGAGTTAATTGTATGCAATGCTATGATGTATGCGATGCACGGTATGATGTTTGTCTCTCAAAATAAATTAGATTGCACCGTATGTACTTGTGTTGTCAATGCTATGACGTATGGATGCAAATGTATGGAATTAAAGATTGTTTGTGTTGTAACGTTGCTGGAAGCGGGGAAAATAAATCCCTTCTAAAGCACTGATGGGTGAATTTCCAAATATAAACTCTGTTGTAGAAGGGAAATGCCGGACATTGCTTGTAGACTTCGTGAAATCCTGCTGGGGAAATCTGAGAAGTTGGGAAATTTACTGGGGACACTCTGGAGCGGTGGTTGGAAGTTTTACTCTGTCAGGGGTATAAGAACGTTTGATACCAACAGGCTGCATACTGGAGATACGTTAATGATTCTGTAGTAGGATGTATTTGCTTTCGCTCTGGCTGGAGAAAGTACCTGTGGGGATTTTATGGAATGGCCTATAAATATTATCCTATTTCTTAAAGTCCTTAGTAATTGTCTTTCTGTTTCCTGTTTATTTGTAACAGTAATCACATTCAAATGCATATGTTCAAAAATAAATCATTAGAGGTTTTTGTAAACAAGACACAAACAAAAAAAAAGAAAAAAGAAAACAAATGGTTTTGCACTTCCAAAGGTGACATCTTTGTATTAACTTGAATAAGTATTTTTGTACAATGAGACGAGCATTCTAGCGAGAGAATGTCATCGTAAAAAATGAAAATTAATACAAAGAAAAGATAGCTATGTGAAATAATCCCATGGGATTCCCATTCTGCTATAGCCTTCATGTCTCTGAATGTCTTGTCCACTTGTCGCCTCGGCGAAGTCGATTGGATTGATTTAGAGCCGTTTGAGTTGATTGGTCGGCGTTGAAGATTGTCTGCAAGATGATCCAATGGGACATAGTCATACGTTTTACTCCATAACTTTTGCCTGGACCGCCCTCTCGGGTTTTCAGTCCACCGGGATACCCTTTTTTTCCCAAGCCGCCCTTTCGGGTTTTGGACTTGCCGGGTGTACATATTTTTTTAATTTTCATCCCTTATTTTTGCTTGAACCCTTTTGGTTTGCCGGGAAGCCCTTATTTTTGCCTAGACCAGTCAACCTAGCGGGTCTTTGATCATGCATGGTATCTTTTAACTATGTCCGTATTTACAGGGTGCGGAAGGTCGTCGCCATCCATAGTGGTCAAGATCATTGCTCCACCAGAGAATATGTTTTTGATTACAAATGGACCTTCATATGTAGGGGTCCATTTTCCCCTGGGATCACCTTGTGGCAAAATGATACGCTTGATTACCAAGTCATCGACCTGATATACCTGACGTTTGACCTTTTTATTAAAAGCTTTGATCATGCGTTTTTGATACATCTGACCATGACAGATAGCTGTAAGCCTCTTCTCATCAATCAAGTTTAGTTGGTTAAACCGAGTCTGGATCAAATCTTCTTCATTCAAACCAGCATCCTTCATGATTCTTAGAGAGGGGATCTGGACCTCAATAGGCAAGACAACCTCCATGCCGTATACCAGAGAATAAGGTGTTGCCCCAGTTGATGTGTGAGCTGTGGTACGATACCCATGGAGAGCGAACGGTAGCATCTCATGCCAGTCTTTGTATGTGATTGTCATTTTTTGTATGATCTTCTTAATATTTTTATTTGCAGCTTCGACAACACCATTCATCTTTGGCTGATAAGGGGAATAATTGTTATGCTGAATCTTGAATTGCTCGCACAAGGCGGTGATCATAGTGTTATTTAGATTCATACCATTATCAGTGAGGATTCTCTCTGGGATACCGTACCAACATATTAGATACTGTTTGATGAATCGGGCGACCACATTCTTGGTAACAGAAGCAAAGGAAGTTGCCTCAACCCACTTTGTAAAATAGTCGATGGCCACTAAGATGAAGCGGTGTCCATTGGAGGCCGTTGGATTGATTTCCCCAATCATATCGATTCCCCACATAGCAAAGGGCCAAGGAGCCGTCAAGACGTTTAGATGAACCAGAGGTACATGCACTTTATCCGCATAAATCTGACACTTATGGAAAGTCCGAGAGTGTTGGTAGCAATATGCCTCCATGGTAGACCAATAATGGCCTGCCCGTAAGATTTTCTTGGCCATTGTATTCCCACTGGAATGGGTACCAAAAGTGCCTTCGTGTAATTCAACCATGATCCTTTCAGCCTCAGCCTTTTCTACGCACCGAAGCAACACAGAGTCATGACTGTGTTTGTACAAAATTCCGTTACTAAGGAAGAACTTAGCCGAGAATCTTCTTAGGAACTTCTTGTCATTCATTGAAGCTCCTTAGGGGTATTCCTGAGACTCGAGATACCTTTTAACTTCATGGAACTAAGGTCGGTCCACTACTTCTTCAGTACCGATCTCGTGACAGTAGGCTGGTTCATCCATCTGCTTAATGGTGATTTGAGGAGCCTCGTTATCCCAATTAAGTTTAAACATAGATGACATTGTAGCTAGTGCGTCCGCTAGCTGATTTTCTTCTCGCGGGAAATGCTCGAAGGTAATCTTCTCAAAATACGGTAGCAATGTCAACACATGTTCTTTGTAAGGGATAAGGTTGGGGTGTTTGGTATCCCATTCCCCTTTGATCTGACTGATGACCAAAGTTGAATCTCCAAATACATCCAAGTATTTGATCCCCAAGTCTATAACAACTTTGAGACCGAAGATGCATGCTTCGTATTCTGCCATGTTATTTGTATAGTTGAAGCAAAGTCTGATAGTGAAGGGAGTATGACATCCTTCTGGAGATATCAGTACGGCACCAATACCATTGCCAAGTGCGTTGGATGCCACATCAAAGAACAGGGTCCATTGGGATCCTTGTTCAGGTCCGTCATATGGCCTGATTTCTTCACAGTTGTCTAATGTCATGATGTCTTCATCCGGGAACTCAAACTTCATGGCCTGATAGTCTTCCACAGCTTGGTGAGCGAGGTGATCAACCAATACACTACCCTTTATAGCTTTATGGGTAGTATACTGTATGTCATATTCTATCAGGATCATCTGCCATCTCGTTATTCTCCCAGAAAGAGCGGGCTTCTCGAAGATGTACTTTATTGGATCCATTTTAGATATCAACATAGTAGTATGAGTCAGTGTGATCAGTGGATTTAAAACTAACTGTTTAATGCTGGATCGCGAAATGTCGCGGTAAGCAAGAGTCGCCACCGTCTTTTATTTTCTCCAACATGGACAGGACAAAAGCACAACAAAATTCCTTATGAGATAGTTTCTCGGTTCGAGAGGTAGATTTATAGAAAGGGAAGGTGTTAGCACCCTTTCTATCCATGGTTATCCATGGGCTCTTAGATACTTGCTCATTGTGTTTTCAAAAATAGTTTGCTTTTTGAGTGGGTTTGAAAAAGTTTCGTTTAAAGATTTTGGAATAACTCTTGTATCAGTCCTCAAGAGTGTTTGAAAAATTGTTTTGAAAGCTTTTTTGAAAGTGTCGGTGTGAAAAGGTTTTTGTTTTGTTTTTGAATAGAGCAAGTATCTACGAGTCATCTACCTACCCTAAGGAATTAGGCTGTGTAAATGTCCTTTAGGTAGTGCCATCCCACCATTGAGAGGTAGGTAGCACCACCGTTGGAGGTGTTCGGGTCAATTCGTTTTTTAGGGACAATGTGGTCACCGGAGCAATAGTAGGACACCTTAGAAGCTACCCTTATGCCCTTGATCCTTTTTTTAATCCGAGGCAACTGTTTCGGGGCAACTGGATCATGGACATAAGGACTTACTAAAACGTCCTATACTCGACGACCACGTTTCGAAGGCAAGGCAACCAGTGAAGCGTACCCTAGAAGTGGTGTGTGAATTTGTGTGTTATTTTCATGTCAATATTTATCTTTGATCAGGGCATTGTGAGCTACGCTTGTTTTTAATTAGCCATACATTCTTTCATGCGAATTAGAATTTAAAAGTGCGGAAAGTAAATGCGGAAAGATAAATCCTACACTATTACAAGGCGCGGGTCTATACATCGCCAAATTACAAAGACCCGTTTTGATAAAAACGCGGAAAGATAAAGACCTAATTACTATTACAATCCTTGAGCAGTTACATAATATTCGAAAGAAAATAAATGCGCGAAAGGAAATTAGAATCGAATGTCCGAGGGTTTTGACCCTTTTGAAATTAAATTGAAATTAAAGCTAATTATTATTTAATTAAAGAAAGAAAAGGAATTGTTTTTATGTTTTTTTTTGTATTTATGAAAAATAAAGAATTTACAAGGAAACCCTAATTCTAAGTTATTTTTAATTATTAATGAAAAATATTAAAGTTTAACCTAATTTACACTAATTAATTATTTACATATTTATTTACAAAAATAAAAAGTAATTATAATAATAATGAGAGAAAATTATTTGTTATGAAAGAAGATGAAAATGTTAAAAACCTAATTTCTACATATTTTTATTGATTAAGAAAAAGTGTTGAAATTGAAACCTAAATTAATCTAATTAATTGTTAGAGCTTATTTACAAAATAAATTAATAGTGAATTAAATATTAATTAAACATATTTTAGTTTCTGATTTTTTTATTATGAAAATTAATTATTGGTGAATTAAATAAAACAATTAAAACAAATTAAAACAAAAAAGAAAAGAAAAGGAAGTTAAAAAAATATAATACAAACATTGGGGGTGTCTGGCCCATTTGGGAGGTTTTTTGGAAGCAATTTTGGCCCATTGAATCAAAGCCTTTTTTGACTTTCCATGTTTGAGTGCGTGTCCATTGACTGAGTGTACCATGGACTGCATTAGCTGCCCATTGGATGGAACGTCAGGGGTGCGTGTCAAGCCTGAGCGTGAGCGTGTATGGTAGAATGTGGAATGAGCGCTGCATGGAAACACAGTATAACAAAATTCATGAATTAAATGGGGGGACCTAGGAATCGAACCCAGGTCCCAGCGTTTACCAAACATATCACTTGCCAGTTGAGCTGTGTGCGCGCGTTGCATATGGAATGGGAAACAAATATTATAATAAAACAATAAAAGTTAATGGGGTAAAACGAAAAAAACGCGCAGCAATTCAAATACTCCAGTCACATGATGACACGCTAGCTTCGTCTTCATCTTTCTGCCTGCAACATAAACAAATAGCGGGGGTTTTAAGCCCCCACTAAGTGCAACCTGCAAAAATAGCGAATAGGACATGCTTCAATATAAAAAGGGCGCGATGTCATCAATGGATTCGTCTTGTTGCCACGAATTCAACTGCATAAGTCTGGTGGCCTAATTTTTCCATATGTGAGAACCCCTAATTTGGAGCTTCTGAAACCCTAGGTTTCATCAATGGCAGATTTCGATTCAAGCATTGTTAGTCCAATTAAATATTACCAATAGCTTTAGAACATCATTGTTAGTGTAAATCAACAATCAAAACATATGAATGATGCATGAAAAATTCAAAAACGATTATGGACATATTCATGAAAAGTGTGACTCTGTTCTACCAATTCTTGGAGTATGGAGACTGGAAAATGATTGCAACACGTTCAAGGAAGTCTCAGCAAGAGTTTGGAATAGGTTTTAGGCTTTGAATCGTGCTCTAACTGTGATTTCAGATTTCAAGTTTTTGGTGAAAATTTGCAATTTTTTTATGCAGCTCTGAGCAGTTTTTCGTGTGTGCCTGAATAGGGTTGAGTTGTGCCTTTGTATCTGAACGTGATTAGGTCAAAAAACCAAGCCCATGGTCCATGAATTAATGATTTTGATATTTGATTTCCAATCATGTGAATCCAATCTTTTTTCAATCTTTTTGCCATGAAACTCTTGCCAATTGTGAAAGATATTGCCTTTTTGAATGTGAAACGAAATCTTTAGCACATAATGAGTGACTTTTCTGCACAAAAAGATTTGAAAGGTATTATTTGATATTTTTTTCATATTTAAATCTAATTAAATGAATTAATAATAATAAAAATTCAATTAATTAATCAAAAATAAGAAAATAAATCCCTTTGAGGTCAATGGGTCGTGCATAGCCTTTGGGTAATGATTCATGAAAGAAATTGAGGCCCATTAGCATTTTTGAAGCCTTTGAAGCAAAGTTGACTTTTCAAAATTCCCAAAAATTTCCCAACTTCTCCATGGCATATCTTGCTCAATTTTGAAGCTATGATCATGTTCTTGGACATTTTGGAAAGGTATTGAAGTCCTCTAACCAATGCCTTTGGTCCCGTGTCATTTTGATTTACCAATCTCTAGTTATGGTCTTTGACTTAAAGTGCCTTTTTGTTGACTTTTGAAAATGACCTATAATGTTGAAATTGATAACTTTTTGTGAGAGCATTTCTTGGACTTGAAGTGTGAAGATGAGTTGTAGTAAATGTCATTCTATTCAAAATGAGCTTTGGATGGAATTTTTCTGATAAACCATGAAGAAGTTATGCCTTGGTCAATTTGCAGTTGACTTTTTCAACTGTCCAAAAATAGAAACTTTTGCATCTTGAGACCTTTTGAGCCATGCTTGTGAAATCATGATCATGAATTGATCAAATGATGTTTGTGGCTTCAAAATAAGATGTTGACCAAAAATTTTGACTTTTGACTGTCAAATGACCATTTTGCCCCTGCAGTTGACTGTGAAGCATTTAGGGTTTTTGGCTGTGCAATTTGATGCTGTGAGTCTTGAAACTTGACATATGAATGCTTGACAATGTATCTAGGCATGTGGGACTTGATTGGACCCTTGAAAACCTCAATTTCTCTGCAAGAACCAAAACCCTAATTTTGACTGTGTTAGGAGGCAATTGGACTGTGCAACCCTTGAGAGATTTTGAATCATCTGAAGATTGATCTTGGCAAATTTTGAAGAATATGGGAGGGAAAATTTTAGGGTACAACAGTTGCCCCTGTTCAATCTTCTTAGACCTGAGGATGTAGATTGGCTGGCGTGCCTTTCGTAATCCGAAGGTGGAAGATGATTGAACACTAGAGTGCCCAGAAATTTGCACTCACATAGTAGAGTGTCAGCAGTATGATGGCGGGAATGGGCTTATAGATGCCATTTGGAGATGATGGATAGGAGGATGGGCTTATAGATGCCATCTGGGGATGTGACAGAACCTTGTCGGGAATGGGCTTATAGACGCCATTTGGAGACTGTTGGTATGTGGATGGGCTTACAGATGCCATCTAGGTGTTGATCGCGTAAGAGATTCCTTAGCGAGAACTTGTGTACCTGAGAAAGAAAATAATTACCTGGACTGTCACAGGAGTTGATCTTCAAACTCTTTATGTAGATGTGCCCTGGCTGGATACAGGAATCTAATCTTTTAAACTCTTCAGACGTGCCCTGGCAAGATACAGGAATCGAGTATGGAGAATACAGTCGTCAACAGATACACCCTGGCAAGATACAGGAATCGGATCTTCGAACTCTTCAGACGTGCCCTGGCAAGATACAGGAATCGAGTCTGGTAATGTAGTTGTCAACAGATACACCCTGGCAAGATACAGGAATCAGATCTTCAAACTCTTCAGACGTGCCCTGGCAGGATACAGGAATCGAGTCTGGAAATGTAGTCGTCAACAGATACACCCTGGCAAGATACAGGAATCGGATCTTCAAACTCTTCAGACGTGCCCTGGCAAGATACAGGAATCGAGTCTGGAATATAGTCGTCAACAGATACACCCTGGCGAGATACAGGAATCGGATCTTCAAGCTCTTCAGACGTGCCCTGGCAAGATACAAGAATCGAGTCTGGAATTAGTCGTCAACAGATACACCCTGGCAAGATACAGGAATTGGATCTTCAAACTCTTCAGACGTGCCCTGGAAGGATACAGGAATCGAGTCTGGTAATGTAGTCGTCAACAGATACACCCTGGCAAGATACAGGAATCGGATCTGTAATCACGACTATTGATAGTAATTATCTTTGTATCAACTTTTGTCCTGAAAAGACAAAACATTAGTTGTATAAAATGTCATGATGTATGACCTGCGTGATGTTCTCAGAGTAAATGAGATTGTATGTTCATGATGCGTATATGCATGCTATAATGTATGAAAATGTGATGTTCATGAATGTATGTTTTTGTCTAGGAAAATAAATCCTTGACGGGTGCCGGGAAGTTGAATCTTGGGCTTGATGTTGAAGGATAGTGCTTTGTTTCCGCTGGGGATGATGGTTGCAAGAATACCGGTAGGAGAAGAGGACTCCGTTGGGGAATAAACTTGGCGAATAGATTACTCTGCGGGGAGTGAACTCTGTGGGGAAATGGATACTTTGCTGAGATTGGTGATAACTCCGCTGGGGATACCATTGATAGGTTATGTTGGGAGGTTGGATGAACTTCGCTGGGGATAGGAAGACTTCGCCGGGGACGATCTTTCCGGGGCAATTGGCTGAGGATAACCCAGTTATATCCTAGTGGGAGATAACCTTTGAACAAAGCCGGGGGAGCGTTCGTACTCTGCGGGTGACAAGCTTCCAGAATCTACTGGGGATAAGCTTCAGGACCTGCTGGGGAGATTGGTTGAACTCTCCTGGGGAAATTTTTGAGATGTACTGGGGGAATGGCTCCTCTGGAGTGTTTGGTAAACCGCCGGAGAACAATCTTAGATCAAGACTTCCGGGGATGCGTGTTAAGAATGTCTGTATACTCCGCTGAGGAATGTTGAGATTTGCTGGGGATACCAAATTTCCTTAAGGCTGATAGTGGTCTAACTCTGCTTGGGGGAGAGTGTTACTGACTTGCTGTAGATACTGTGCCTTGTTAGGGCTGATGAGAGACCAACTCTGCTCAGGGAGAGTATTGTTGAATCTTGGCTCACTCTCTGGGGAATTAAGGCATCTTGGTTACATTCTTCGGCCGAACTTACCTTGGTACCTTGGTGGACAGAGCAATTAGATCGTTTAGATAACTCATTATTGCCCCTGTTTCTGATGTTACCTGTAATTAATCCTTTGTTTCGTATGCAAATATTTATGAGTTAGCAATTAGCGTCAAATGCATATATCACAAATTGAACCTTGGACGTTCTTTGCAAAACAAAACAGAAAAAGGAAAAACAATTGGCAATTGGTCTGAAAAGTGAATTTGTATTGATTTTTGAATTTGCCTGAAAATAGGCGTTTTTATGTACAAGAGGCTGACGTCCTAGTAAGAGAACGTTGCCGAACAACATAGTTTATACAATTTTGTGAAAAGGGAAAACAAAACAGGTATGTGAAAAGAATAATCCCACTGGGTTCCAACTCTGCTATCGCCTTTATATCTTCGAGCGTCTCATCACTTGGCTGCTCGGTTGAAGACGAAGCTGATTGATCGATGCCATCTGAACTTGATGTTGATACCGAATTCTGGATGCAAGGTGATCCAATGAGACATAGTATTACGCTTTAATCCCTAACTTTTTCCTGGACCTCCCTTTCGGGTTTTCAGTCCACCGGGATACCCATTTTTGCCCAAGTCGCCTTTTCAGGTTTTCGACTTGCCGGGTGTACAGATTTTTTTCATTTCATCCCTCATTTTGCCCGAACCCTTTTGGTTCGCCGGGAAGCCCTAATTTTTTCCTAGGTATGTCAACCTAGCGGGTCTTTTATCATGCGTAGTATCTTTTTACTATGTCTGCATTGGCGGGGTGAGGAAGGTCGTCACCATCCATGGTAGTTAGAATCATGGCTCCTCCTGAGAACACATGTTTAACCACAAATGGCCCTTCGTATGTAGGGGTCCATTTGCCCCTGGGATCACTTTGAGGAAGAATGATGCGTTTGATTACCAGGTCCCCAACTTGATACTCTTGTGGTATGACTTTCTTGTTAAATGCCCTGATCATCCGTTTTTGGTACGTTTGACCATGACAAATAGCAGTGAGTCTCTTTTCGTCGATTAGATTTAATTGATCAAGTCGAGTCTGGATCCAATCATCTTCGCTCAGGTCTGCACCCTTCATTATCCAGAGAGAGGGTATCTGCACTTCAATCGGCAAGACTGCCTCCATGCCATAGACCAAGGAAAAGGGAGTTGCCCCGGTTGACGTCCTTGCTGAGGTACGGTACCCATGAAGAGCGAACGGTAACATCTCGTGCCAATCTTTATAGGTCACTGTCATCTTCTGCACAATCTTCTTGATATTCTTATTAGCTGCTTCTACAGCCCCATTCATCTTCGGCCGGTAAGGAGAAGAGTTGTGGTGCTGTATCTTGAATTGCTCGTAGAGCTCAGTGATCATCTTGTTATTAAGATTGGTACCATTGTCCGTAATGATCCTTTCCGGGATGCCGTATCGATAGATCAGGTTATGCCGAATGAACCGTGCCACGACGTTCTTGGTTACAGTGGCATAAGAAGCTGCTTCAACCCACTTTGTAAAGTAATCAATTGCTACCAGGATGAAGCGATGCCCGTTAGATGCCGTAGGTTTAATCTCGCCGATCATGTCAATGCCCCACATTGCGAAAGGCCAAGGTGAAGTTAAGACATTCAGAGGAACTGGAGGAACGTGCACCTTATCTGCATATATCTGGCACTTATGACATGTCCGAGAATGTTGGTAGCAGTCGGCTTCCATTGTGGACCAGAAATTTCCTACCCGAAGGATTTTCTTTGCCATGGTGTGTCCACTGGAATGTGTTCCGAAGGTGCCTTCATGTAGTTCTGCCATGATCCTTTCTGCTTCAGTCTTATCCACACAACGCAGTAAGGTCGAATCCTGGTTTCGCTTGTATAGAATGTCGTTGCTGAGGAAGAACTTTGCTACAAACCTTCTCAGAAACTTCTTGTCATTGATGGATGCACCTTCAGGGTATTCTTGCGCTTCTAAGTACCTCTTCACTTCATGGTACCAGGGTTTTTCAATTACTACCTCAGCCTCAAGATCACAACAGTATGCAGGTTCGTCCAGTTTCCAGATAATGATCCGGGGAGCCTCATTGTCCCATTTGACTTTGAACATAGAAGACATCGTAGCCAACGCGTCCGCCAACTGAGTCTCCTCTCTTGGGAAGTGTTCAAAAGTTATCTCTGTGAAATGGGGGATCAATGTCAACACACATTCCTTGTAAGGAATAAGGTTCGGATGTTTCGTATCCCACTCGCCTTTGATCTGATTGATCACGAGAGCGGAATCTCCGAAGACACTCAGAAACTTGATCCTTAAGTCAATCGCAGCTTGAAGTCCCATGATGCATGCCTCATACTCTGCCATGTTGTTGGTGCAGTTGAAACATAGCCGGGCAGTAAGTGGAGTATGAGTGCCTTGAGGGGATATGATCACAGCGCCGATGCCGTTACCCAAAGAGTTGGAGGCTCCGTCAAAGTGCATAGACCATCGGGATCCTTCCTCAGGTCCTTCATCCGGTCCAGGTACTTCACAATCAGTCACTATCATGATGCTCTCGTCTGGGAACTCAAAGTTCATTGACTGGTAGTCATCTACTGCCTGGTGTGCCAAGTGGTCTTCCAATACACTTCCCTTGATAGCTTTCTGAGTCGTGTACTGGATGTCGTATTCCGTCAAGATCATTTGCCATCTTGCTATTCTCCCAGACAGAGCAGGCTTTTCGAATATGTACTTTATAGGATCCATCTTTGAGATCAACAAGGTAGTGTGAGTCAGCATATACTGTCTCAGCCGGCGAGCAGCCCATACCAAAGTGCAGCAAGTTTTCTCGAGCAGTGAGTATCGGGTCTCACAGTCGGTAAACTTTTTGCTAAGGTAATAAATGGCGTGCTCTTTTCAGCCAGACTCGTCATGCTGCCCCAGCACACACCCCATTGAGCTGTCAAGTACTGTCAGGTATAATATTAGAGGTCTCCCTTCAACCGGTGGCATAAGAATGGGTGGTTCTTGGAGATACTCTTTGATTCTGTCAAAAGCGGCCTGACATTCATCATTCCAACGTACTACCTGATCTTTCTTCAGCAGCTTGAAGATTGGTTCACAGGTAGCAGTTAGATGCGAGATGAATCGGGCGATATAATTCAGACGCCCTAGAAAGCCTCTGACCTCTTTCTCTGTCTTGGGAACTGGCATCTCTTGTATGGCTTTAACCTTGGCAGGGTCCACTTGAATCCCTTTGTCGCTCACGACGAAGCCTAGCAACTTTCCAGATCTTACCCCGAAGGTGCACTTGTTCGGGTTCAACCTTAGCTTGTACAACTTCAGACGGTCAAACAGCTTCTGCAGATGGTCAAGGTGTTCCTCCTCAGTTTGGGACCTTGCAATCATGTCGTCGACGTACACTTCAATCTCATGGTGGATCATGTCATGAAATAAAGCAACCATGGCACGTTGGTAGGTTGCCCCAACATTTTTCAACCCGAAAGGCATGACCTTGTAGCAGAAGGTGCCCCACTGAGTAACAAAGGTAGTCTTCTCCATATCTTCAGGAGCCATCTTGATCTGATTATAACCTGAAAAACCATCCATGAAGGAGAACACCTTATGCTGAGCAGTATTGTCAACCAGAACATCAATGTGAGGTAGGGGGAAGTCATCCTTGGGGCTGGCCCTGTTCAGATCCCTGTAATCGACACACATTCTGACCTTACCATCTTTCTTCGGTACCGGCACCACATTGGCAACCCACTGAGGGTAAGAAGTCACTGCTTGAAACCCGACATCGAATTGTTTCATAACCTCAACTTTGATCTTCTCGGACATCTCTGGACGCATACGTCGGACCTTTTGTTTAACCGGCGGGCATTCTTCTTTGGTAGGCAAGTGATGGACCACAATGTCGGTATCCAACCCAGACATGTCTTCGTAGGACCAGACAAATATTTCCACATAATCATGCAACATCTGAATCAACCGTTGTTTCACGCTGAGTTCTAGATTGGCACCAATCTTAACCTCCTTTCTATCTGTCTCAGTACCCAGATTTACCGCTTCCACTGGCTCTTCATGTGGCTGAATGGTCCTCTCTTCCTGGAGTAACAGTCTTGCAAGCTCGCCAGGCACTTCGCAATCATCTTCACCTTCGTCTTCGGCTAAGTTGATCGGATTTTCGAAGTCATAACTGGCAGTAGCAGAGTCGTTACCAGTGAGATCCAGAGTGGATTGAAACTTGTATGAGTGAGTGTGTGTAAATATAGCTGTTTTGCAATGTATAAAGAAAAAAGGAAAGAAAGGGAGCACAAGATTTGAAATGCTAAAAAACGTCCAATGTCTTTATTCATGATATATGGAAATGACAAGTAATATGCCCTCACAAATGAAGCCATGGTGCCCCGGGTAAGACACCGGGCCATAAAGTTTCAATTTATTGTTTATTACAAATAAAAAACAAAGGAATTCATTACTGCGTAACAAAAGTAACAGGTATGTGATCTTTTGCGGTCCAATTATTCAATCCACCATCGGTCGTCGGGTAGATCCAACTATCGAACTCTGATTCCTCCGCATCGCCTTCAATAGCATTCACTCCCGGGTTGGTGATGAACACGGGAGGTCTTCCGATCCTTGCTTTGCGTACAGCCCTCTGAGCCTCTGCAGTAAAACCCAGCCCAAACTTGTCAGTTTTAGGAGTAAAATCAGGGAGCCTGCCCCAGTTAGCACATTCACCTTTCTCAATTACAGCCCGGGCGTCCTTCAAGGAAGCCATCTTCAAAGGAAAGTCTTCTTCAATTACTGTCTCAGCTGACGCCAATGTTGGAGGTACCTCTTCAAAATGTTGAAAGGGGGTTTCAATAAACTCCCCGTCCATCTCAATATACCGGAACGAGTTCAGATGACTAACCATGTATTCTTCCTCCCCCTGCACAGTAACAATCTTCCCTTTGTCAGGGTATTTGAGCTTCTGGTGTATAGTGGAGGTCACAGCCCCAACTTTGTGAATCCAAGGTCGACCCAGCAAACAGGAATAAGATAGACGAATATCCATCACATAGAACGTTGAATCAAAGACTTGGGAACCAACACGAATCAGAATGTCCACTTCACCATGCACCATCCTCTTCGACCCGTCAAAGGCTCGGACGATGATGTTGCTAGGCTTCAACTCCAGACCCTCACAATCCAATCTATCCAAGGCCTTCTTGGGCAATACATTCAGGGAAGAACCGGTGTCCACCAACACGTGTGCGAGAGTAGTGCCCCTGCATTCAATGGAGACATGCAGGGCATCATTATGGTTCTTTCCCTTGGCGGTAAGATCAGCATCCGAGAAACCCAAACCATTGTCAGCGGTCAAATTGGCCACACAATCAGTAAATTGGTCTGCAGATGTCTCTTGTGGCACATGGGCCGTCTTCAGAAATGAAATCAGGGCCTTGGCATGGGCCTCTGAGCACAGCAGCAATGATAGCATAGAGATCTTGGAAGGGGTATGCCCTAGTTGTTCAACGATGTTGAAATCACTCTTCTTAATGATCTTAAGGATTTCCTCCATCTCTTGCTGGGAGGCTTCAACATTGACAGTCTTCGGTGCCTCCATCCAGGCAGGCTCATCAGCAGTCCCTTTTCCCCGAGTGTCAGAGGACTCGGCAGCAGGGGTAGAAACTGGATCAGAAGTAGAAACAGGCGCACTTGCAGGCGTTATGATAAGAGGTCTTCGGATGACTGGTGGTGCAATGTCAGGCGAGAAGAGCCTGCCACTGCGAGTAACTTTGGCGGGACCAATGATGTTACTGATACCGGTACCAGTGTTAAACTCCTGCTTTACTCCAAGTACATACACATCTGCCCCAAAGTTCCATGGGACAGCCTTGTCAGATTCATAGGGGAGAGGCCCCGGAACACTAATAATGATGGGTGCAACAGACATGATTTTGATTGGCTTCCTCGGGGGAGCCTTGGTAGGATTGTTGAAAATTGTGATGACAGATACTTCTTCAGTGGGAACAAAAGGAACAGCGGTCTTCTTGAATAAAATTTCCTTGCTATCCATCAGGCTTTGGATGCCTGACTTCAGCAACGGGCAACCAGTAGGGGAAACAGCACACAGAAGGCAATCCTTGCTACAACCCGGAAATAAACCGGCTAGCAACAGGTTCCTCTTAACAGTCAACAAAGGGGTAGCAACATTATCCACAGAAACTGCATACAAGTCTTCCTCAATAGCATTTACTCCATGCTGGGGCATAGGAGCAGTCACAATGTTGGGCCTTTCAAGTGCCTCAAATTGTATTTCCTTCGCATCGATAAGGTCTTGAACCTTATTTCTCAGGGCCCAGCAATCATCAGTAGAATGCCCCGGGCTATCAGAGTGATAAGCACAGCGGGCATTGGGATTGTACTTCGGAGAGGTCGTGTTCACCACCTTCGGAGCCTCTCTGACGGTCACCAAGTTGGTCGATAGCAGTTGCGGCAAGATTTGTGACAAGGTCATACTCAGCCGAGTGTATTCTCTTCTGGGTCTCTCACCCCTTGGTTGGTTAGGTTGCCGAGGAGCGGCAGCAGGCTTAGCAATCACCACCGCGTTGACAGCTTGGCGGCGCTCTGGTTTATTCTGCCTTCTAGGCCCATACACAACACTGGCTTCCTTTTTGAAAGGATTCTTCTCAGAACTTGAGGACGCACCTTTCTGAATTTTCCCTGATTTCATACCAGCCTCTATCCTTTCCCCAGTCAGAATGAGGTCTGTAAACCCTGCAGATGAATTGCCAATGAGATGATTGAAGAATGGCCCGGATAGGGTCCCTAAGAACATGTCCACTAATTCACGGTCGGTTAATGGTGGCTGCACCCTGCCAGCCAGGTCCCTCCACTTCTGTGCATACTCCTTAAAACCTTCTCCCAATCCTAGTGACATACCCTGGAGTTGGGTACGTGTAGGAGCGAGGTCGGAATTATACTGACACTGCTTGTAAAAAGCAGTAGCCAACTCCTCCCAGTTACAAACCTTGGTTCCATCCAGCTGATAGAACCATTCGAGATGAGTCCCTGAAAGACTCTCCTGGAAGAAGTGGATCCACAAGTTCTTGTCCACAGTGTATGGCTGAATCTTCCGCACATAAGATCTGAGATGTAGCTTAGGGAAGGACGCCCCGTCATACTTTGCGAAGATGGTGCTTTGAACTTGTGTGGGATGACCACACCAGAAGATAGACCCAAGTCTCTGAAATCCAACCCAGGCACTTGTTGAATTTCCATGGCATTCAGACGGTCTTCCAACTGCTTGTACTTGTCTTCAGCTGGAGGATACTGCTCCTCATTAAAATCAGTCTCGTTGTCAGAGACCACCGGACTAGGAACTCTTCCCCCTTGGGGACTGTCTTTTCCTACAGAAGAACAAGCTTGATCAACCTCATTCTGCAGTGTGTTACCCAACCTCCGGCCAGTGTTGAATAGTACAGTTCTCTTCTTCTTCTTCTTGACCAGCAGGGCCTTCAATTCCTCTTGACCTTGGGCCAGACTCATGATCAGCTCTTGGAATTGGGCGTTCTGATCCTGGAGGGCCTTGATGGATTGCTCGGTAGATGATTCAGGGTTCATGATGCTGAAATAAACAGCGAAGAACATTAAGCAACCTGAAAAGAAGAGTACCTGCTATGCACATGATGAATGTGATGCGTATGATTTATGTTTTCAAAGACAATCAGGATTCAACTTTGTAAACAAAAAGGAACACACTTCATTAGATTCAACTTTGAAATTTAAATTGTTTAACAGGTTGCCCTTAGGCGTTACATAAAATGGAAATACTGAAAAGGGAAATAAAAGCTGTAAAAGAAAATCAAAGTTCATCATTGATCCCAGGGTCTCCTCTTCTCAGTATGGATGTAGTCATTCAAGGCTCGCTCGTTCTCCAATTGCTTTGTCAGCTTCTGGATCTTCAATTCCTGCTCGTTGAACTTTTCCCGATAAGAATCCCGTTCTTCTCGCAGTTGCGCCCAAGACCTCTTTAGTGTATCAAGATCAGTAGGTATCTGAGGAGGGAGAACAGTTGGAGGAGCCCTAGCTCTATTAGGATATTCAAGAATGACGGGTCTGACAGCTTCATATGGCATACCTAACTTCTGAGCACGGATGCGGACCCCTTTGTAGTAGGCTTCCATAGGTAGAGAAGTCTTTGGTCCCAACTCTTGTGGGTCAGCTTTGTGAATTCTGTCCCAAGCTTTGATGAACTTACGACGCAGCTCGTCACTATCTACCTGAAACTCAAAACTGATGTGAGGCACCAACATCTCATGAGGCCCTGCTCTTCTGGCTCTTCCAAACTGACGGAGAGCTAGACATGGATTATAAGAGATCCCTCCTTGGGTACCAATCAAAGGAACATTGGGGTATTCTCCGCAACGATCAATAACAGCTACCTCATCCAAACCCCTGAGAGTCCAAATGATGTCATTATCAGTGAGAGACATTAACCTATGAGCCCAACCTCTTCCTTCTTTGTTCTTCAGCACGAACTTAGGGAGGTGCGAAATAAACCACCTCACTAACAAAGGAATACAACACCACAGAGTTCCTCGTCTTCGCTTGGTACGAGCATAGAGTTGTTGCAGGATATCACCCAAGAGAGTGGGCACAGGGTTCCGAGACATGAAGATCCTTATGGCAGTGACGTTAATGAAGTTGTCAGGATTAGGAAACAAGACTAGACCATAGATTAAGAGAGCCAGAATGTCTTCATACGCCCTAAAGTCCAGGTCATTCCAGAAACTGTTAGCCTTACCAATCAGAAACTTGGCCAAGAAACCCTTAACTTTGCTTCTAGTCACCCAGTTGTCCATTACCTCCTTGTGGGTCAAGGGAAGGGCTGCAGCAATCTCCTCAAGCCTAAGAGTCTTTTCCCAACCAGTGAAGGGAGTCTGATCCAAGATAGGGATACCAAGAAAATCAGAGAACTCTTCCAGGGTAGGGACCAGCTGGAAGTCTTGAAAGGTGAAGCACTGGTACAGAGGGTCATAAAACTGGGTCAGGACACTCATCAGTTGTTGGTCCCACTTTGCCGTGACTAAACTGAGAAGAGAACCATGCCTCTGGATGAAGGAAGTAGTATTTGGAATTCTGCTAACCAACTCTTCAAGCAACTCAGGTGGGTGAACAAAATTGAACCGGATAGTATTCCTTCGCATATGCATCATGATGTCCTACAAAACAGAGCAAAGGTGAAACCCTCTTGTCTTTGAAATGGTCAGTCCTTATGCAGGATGCATGCAATGTTTATGATGGCATGATGTTATGATAAAACACGCCACAAATATTCACAAAGGCAAACATGATAAGGCACACAAGTCACACAAGACAAGCCCTTAGAGTTTAGGCCAGCATGGGGTCTAGGTATTACCCTCTTTCAGTTTGTTGGTTAAGACCTGTCCTATCAGAAGTAACCGGGTTCTAGAGGATCCCAATATCACTGAATACCCTCAATCGGTCATAACTCCAGCATTGCAATCTTTTCTTGCGGCCAGAACCATCACGAGAGTTTAGCCTCAATGGGTGTAGCATAATGCTACTGTTCTATTGGCCAAGTTGGGTCATTTAAGGTTCTAAGGTCGGTTGGTGCTTAATGACTCCTCAGAAGACCCATATTCTCCTCGTTGCGACACAAGGGATATCGGTATAGACCAAGGTGCCACACCAACGTAGCCACTGCTTCACCCGTGTCGGTCTACGTCGGACAGGTCCCTCACAGCTTATGCTACCTAACAGGGTATCCCCAGATCCGGGTTAGGATCTATGTAACTCCGATGCATCCCACAATAATAAAGCAAACAAGCACAACAATTGAAAACATAAGTGATCTTAGTCCTAAGGTACACCTCACTTTTAAGTCTCCCCAGCAGAGTCGCCAGTTCTGTGATCGGTGGATTTAAAACTGACTGTTTAACGCTGGATCGCGAAATGTCGCGGTAAGCAAGAGTCGCCACCGTCTTTTATTTTCTCCAACATGGACAGGACAAAAGCACAGCAAAATTCCTTATGAGATAGTTTCTCGGTTCGGGAGGTAGATTTATAGAAAGGGAAGGTGTTAGCACCCTTTCTATCCATGGTTATCCATGGGCTCTTAGATACTTGCTCATTGTGTTTTCAAAAATAGTTTGCTTTGTGAGTGGGTTTGAAAAAGTTTCGTTTAAAGATTTTGGAATAACTCTTGTATCAGTCCTCAAGAGTGTTTGAAAAATTGTTTTGAAAGCTTTTTTGAAAGTGTCGGTGTGAAAAGGTTTTTGTTTTGTTTTTGAATAGAGCAAGTATCTACGAGTCATCTACCTACCCTAAGGAATTAGGTTGTGTAAATGTCCTTTAGGTAGTGCCATCCCACCATTGAGAGGTAGGTAGCACCACCGTTGGAGGTGTTCGGGTCAATTCGTTTTTTAGGGACAATGTGGTCACCAGAGCAATAGTAGGACACCTTAGAAGCTACCCTTATGCCCTTGATCCTTTTTTTAATCCGAGGCAACTGTTTCGGGGCAACTGGATCATGGACATAAGGACTTACTAAAACGTCCAATACTCGACGACCACGTTTCGAAGGCAAGGCAACCAGTGAGGCGTACCCTAGAAGTGGTGTGTGAATTTGTGTGTTATTTTCATGTCAATATTTATCTTTCATCAGGGCATTGTGAGCTACGCTTGTTTTTAATTAGCCATACATTCTTTCATGCGAATTAGAATTTAAAAGTGCGGAAAGTAAATGCGGAAAGATAAATCCTACACTATTACAAGGCGCGGGTCTATACATCGCCAAATTACAAAGACCCGTTTTGATAAAAATGCGGAAAGATAAAGACCTAATTACTATTACAATCCTTGAGCAGTTACATAATATTCGAAAGAAAATAAATGCGCGAAAGGAAATTAGAATCGAATGTCCGAGGGTTTTGACCCTTTTGAAATTAAATTGAAATTAAAGCTAATTATTATTTAATTAAAGAAAGAAAAGGAATTGTTTTTATGTTTTTTTTTGTATTTATGAAAAATAAAGAATTTACAAGGAAACCCTAATTCTAAGTTATTTTTAATTATTAATGAAAAATATTAAAGTTTAACCTAATTTACACTAATTAATTATTTACATATTTATTTACAAAAATAAAAAGTAATTATAATAATAATGAGAGAAAATTATTTGTTATGAAAGAAGATGAAAATGTTAAAAACCTAATTTCTACATATTTTTATTGATTAAGAAAAAGTGTTGAAATTGAAACCTAAATTAATCTAATTAATTGTTAGAGCTTATTTACAAAATAAATTAATAGTGAATTAAATATTAATTAAACATATTTTAGTTTCTGATTTTTTATTATGAAAATTAATTATTGGTGAATTAAATAAAACAATTAAAACAAATTAAAACAAAAAAGAAAAGAAAAGGAAGTTAAAAAAATATAATACAAACATTGGGGGTGTCTGGCCCATTTGGGAGGTTTTTTGGAAGCAATTTTGGCCCATTGAATCAAAGCCTTTTTTGACTTTCCATGTTTGAGTGCGTGTCCATTGACTGAGTGTACCATGGACTGCATTATCTGGCCATTGGATGGAACGTCAGGGGTGCGTGTCAAGCCTGAGCGTGAGCGTGTATGGTAGAATGTGGAATGAGCGCTGCATGGAAACACAGTATAACAAAATTCATGAATTAAATGGGGGGACCTGGGAATCGAACCCAGGTCCCAACGTTTACCAAACGTATCACTTGCCAGTTGAGCTGTGTGCGCGCGTTGCATATGGAATGGGAAACAAATATTATAATAAAATAATAAAAGTTAATGGGGGTAAAACGAAAAAAACGCGCGGCAATTCAAATACTCCAGTCACATGATGACACGCTAGCTTCGTCTTCATCTTTCTGCCTGCAACATAAACAAATAGCGGGGGTTTTAAACCCCCACTAAGTGCAACCTGCAAAAATAGCGAATAGGACATGCTTCAATATAAAAAGGGCGCGATGTCATCAATGGATTCGTCTTGTTGCCACAAATTCAACTGCATAAGTCTGGTGGCCTAATTTTTCCATATGTGAGAACCCCTAATTTGGAGCTTCTGAAACCCTAGGTTTCATCAATGGCAGATTTCGATTCAAGCATTGTTAGTCCAATTAAATATTACCAATAGCTTCAGAACATCATTGTTAGTGTAAATCAACAATCAAAACATATGAATGATGCGTGAAAATTCAAAAACGATTATGGACATATTCATGAAAAGTGTGACTCTGTTCTACCAATTCTTGGAGTATGGAGACTGGAAAATGATTGCAACACGTTCAAGGAAGTCTCAGCAAGAGTTTGGAATAGGTTTTAGGCTTTGAATCGTGCTCTAATTGTGATTTCAGATTTCAAGTTTTTGGTGAAAATTTGCAATTTTGTTATGCAGCTCTGAGCAGTTTTTTGTGTGTGCCTGAATAGGGTTGAGTTGTGCCTTTGTATCTGAACGTGATTAGGTCAAAAAACCAAGCCCATGGTCCATGAATTAATGATTTTGATATTTGATTTCCAATCATGTGAATCCAATCTTTTTTCAATCTTTTTGCCATGAAACTCTTGCCAATTGTGAAAGATATTGCCTTTTTGAATGTGAAACGAAATCTTTAGCACATAATGAGTGACTTTTCTGCACAAAAAGATTTGAAAGGTATTATTTGATATTTTTTTCATATTTAAATCTAATTAAATGAATTAATAATAATAATAATAATTCAATTAATTAATAAAAAATAAGAAAATAAATCCCTTTGAGGTCAATGGGTCGTGCATAGCCTTTGGGTAATGATTCATGAAAGAAATTGAGGCCCATTAGCATTTTTGAAGCCTTTGAAGCAAAGTTGACTTTTCAAAATTCCCAAAAATTTCCCAACTTCTCCAAGGCATATCTTGCTCAATTTTGAAGCTATGATCATGTTCTTTGACATTTTGGAAAGGTCTTGAAGTCCTCTAACCAATGCCTTTGGTTCCATGTCATTTTGATTTACCAATCTCAAGTTATGGTCTTTGACTTAAAGTGCCTTTTTGTTGACTTTTGAAAATGACCTATAATGTTGAAATTGATAACTTTTTGTGAGAGCATTTATTGGACTTGAAGTGTGAAGATTAGTTGTAGGAAATGTCATTCTCTTCAAAATGAGCTTTGGATGGAATTTTTCTGATAAACCATGAAGAAGTTATGCCTTGGTCAATTTGCAGTTGACTTTTTCAACTGTCCAAAAATAGAAACTTTTGCATCTTGAGACCTTTTGAGCCATGCTTGTGAAATCATGATCAAGAATTTATCAAATGATGTTTGTGGCTTCAAAATAAGATGTTGACCAAATTTTTTGACTTTTGACTGTCAAATGACCATTTTGCCCCTGCAGTTGACTGTGAAGCATTTAGGGTTTTTGGCTGTGCAATTTGATGCTGTGAGTCTTGAAACTTGACATATGAATGCTTGACAATGTATCTAGGCATGTGGGACTTGATTGGACCCTTGAAAACCTCAATTTCTCTGCAAGAACCAAAACCCTAATTTTGACTGTGTTATGAGGCAATTGGACTGTGCAACCCTTGAGAGATTTTGAATCATCTGAAGATTGATCTTGGCAAATTTTAAAGAATATGGGAGGGCAAATTTTGGGGTACAACAGTCAGCATATACTGTCTCAGCCGGCGAGCAGCCCATGCCAGAGCACAACAAGTTTTCTCGAGCAGTGAATATCTTGTTTCACAGTCGGTAAACTTTTTGCTCAGGTAGAAAATAGCATGCTCTTTTCAGCCAGACTCGTCATGCTGCCCCAGCACACACCCCATTGAGTTTTCTAAAACAGTTAGATACAAGATCAATGGCCTTCCCTCGACGGTTGGCAACAACACAGGAGGCTCTTGCAGATATTCTTTTATTTTGTCAAAAGCAACTTGGGATTCCTCATTCCATTTGATTACTTGATCTTTCTTCAAGAGCTTAAAGATTGGCTTAAAATTAGCTGTCAAGTGAGAAATGAACCTGACGATGTAATTCAAACGTCCCAAGAATCCTATGACTTCCTTTTCAGTATGAGGAGATGGCATTTCTTGTATCACTTTAACCTTGGCAGGATCAACCTCGATACCCTTGTTGCTGACGACAAAGCCTAAGAGTTTACCAGACCGTACTCCGAACATGCACTTATTTGGATTTGTGATACGGTGGAAGAACTGACTGTTTTTTTGAATGCTGGTTTGCATTTTGAGTTTGTGTTCACAAAATGTCACGGTAAGCAAGAGTCGCCATAAACTTTTATTTTATCCAACAAGGAAAGGAAAAAAGCACAGAAAAATTCCTTTTTCGAGATATTTCTGAGTACGGGGGGTAGATTATAGAAAGGGAAGGTATTAGCACCCTTTCTATCCGTAGTTATCTACGGGCTCTTAGGTACTTGCTCATCATTTTCAAAATTGTTTTCTTTGTGCTTGTGGGTTTTGAAAACTTTTTGTTTTTAACTTCGATTTAACTCTTGCTTCTGTCTTCAAGAGTGTAATGAAGTGTTTTGAAAACTTGTTTATAAAAAGGTGTAAGTGTGAAAGAGTTTTCTTTTGGATGAGCAAGTATCTAAGAGCTAATCTACCTACGCGAAAAAGGAATCGTTCTATGCTAATTTCCTTTAGACAATGCTATCCCACTATTAGTGAGTAGGTAGCATCGTCGTTGGAGTTTGAGGGTCAATTCGAAAGAGGGACATACGGTCACTAAAGCAATGTTAGGACGCCTTAGAGGTAACCCTAATGTCTTAGATCATTTATTCGAGGCAACAATATCTGAGGCAACCATTTCGAGGCAACTATGATCTTTTAGACAAGAGGGCGACCTCTAAAACAACCTATACTTAATGATCGTGCACGAAGGCAACCAAGTGGGGTGTACCCTAGGAGTGCGTATGTGCGAGTGTATTGTTTTCAGTTATTTTTATCTTTGCATATGTTTAGGGTGATCTAATTGATTTTAGATTAAACATTCATTCTTGTCATGCAAGCCCTATTATCAAACATCTAACAGTTGAATATTTGCAGAAATTAAAGGTGCAGAATTTAAACTAAATTATTACAAGGCGTCGGGTATTTACATCGCCAAAAGCAACCCTTTGAAATTTAAAAGCGGAAAAATAAATATCCTAATTAATTATTACAAACCGGGAGCAGATACATTAATTGGATAACAACTGCCCCTGTTCAATCTTCTTGAACCTGAAGAGTTAGATTGGCGAGTTTGTCGTTCGTGACTCGAAGGTAAAAGATGATTGGACACTAGAGTGCCCATAAATTTGCACTCGTCAAAGTGTAGTTGAGGAAATGGGCTTAAAGATGCCATTTGAGATGTGATAGAATCTTGTTAGAGATGGGCTTAAAGGTGCCACCCAAGAATGTTTGTAAGTCAAAATAATGAGTATCAGAATGGTGTTCGTATCTGGAACGTATTTGTACTGTATCTAGGGACTGAATCTGAATGAGCAATGGAATAGCATCCGTATCTGGAGCGTATCCAAGTTGTATCTGAATGTTGAATCTGAATAAGCAATAGAATAGCATCTGTGTCTGGAGCGTCTCTGAGCTGGGGAAAATCAGAATAAGTGACAGAATGGCAACTGTGTCTGGAGCGTATCTGGACTAGAATCTGAATAAGTAGCAGAATGACTTCCGTGTTTGGAGTGTATCTGGGTTGTATCTGAGATCTGAGTCTGAATGAGCAACAAAATGAATTCCGTGTCTGGAGTGTATCCGTACTTGTTGTACCCCAAAATTTACCCTCCCATATTCCTCAAGACATGTCAAGAATAATCTTCAAGTTGCTCAAGTTGGCTCAAGGGTTGGACAGTCAAATCACCTCCTAAGGCAGTCAAGTCAAAATTAGGGTTTTGTGTTGCATCAAGGTCCTTACATACAAATGGCCTCAAGTTCTCCCCAATGTCTTAATATGTTCTTAAGTCCATCCATGACAAATTTCAAGCCTTGCAGAGAAACTTTGGTCAGTCAATTGCTCAAGAGGCCCAAAAATCGACTGTGCTGAGTCAAAAGTCAACTGTGACCTAAATACAGTCAAACCTCAAGCTTTTTTGTCAACATTCTCATTTTGAAGGATAATTCATCATTTTATCAAGGGTTGATCATGATTCATCAAGGATTGCTCAAAATTCATCAAGATTCAAAAGTTGCTAAATTAGGGTTTTGTAGGAAAAGTCAACTCAACTTTGACCAAGCATAACTTTCTCATACTTTATGATAAATGACCCATCCAAAGCTCATTTTGAAGAGGATGCAATTCCATACAATCCATCTTCATACCCCAAGATTAGAAAATGCACTCACAAGAAGTTACAAATTTGGACATTATAGGTCATTTTTGAAAGTCAACTAAAACACCTTTTGTGCCAAAGCTTATAACTTGAGAATTTAAGATCCAAATGGGATGAGACCAAAAGGGTTGATTAGAGGACATCTCAAGATTTCTAAAAAGTCCAAGAACACCTCCAAAAGTTCAAAATTGAGGAAGTTATGCATTGTTGAAGTTGGGCATTTTTCCAAATTTGCCAAAAGTCAACTATCCTCAAAATTCCAATTTTTTACAAAAGGGCCCACTTTTTCCACTTGATTTAGTCTTTTCATGCCACACACGTGTCCCGTGCTTAATTTCATGACCAAACTTTTATTTTTCTATTTTATTTCATTTTTATTGATTTAATTCATTATTAATCAATATTAAATCAAATAAAATCCAAAAATTATTGAAAAGGGATCTTTGTGATTTGTACAGCTTGCAAACATCATGTGACAACCAACCAACTCGTGCTAAGGCTTATTTGTGCACAAAATCTCAGATTTGGCCTATTTTTGGAAAGGTTAACAATGGTGATAAAATCAAATCCTAAACCTTGAATGTACATGGATATTGGCCCAACTCTTGACCTAAAATCATTGCCTTATACATACACAAGCCACACAAACCTAATTCACGACTGAAGGACTGCAGAAACGGCAAAGCAAAAGTTGGTGAAAAGCTTGAAAACCTTGAAACTGAAATCTTGGTTAGGGCTCGATTTAATCCCAAAACTCAACGTATAGTGCTTGAATGCCATCCCTTGAAGCGATTGGAATAAAGACCAGGCCTTTTCATCACCTACAGCTCACTGTAAGTCATCACAAAACTGGCCCTGTAACTGAGATCGTGAATCAATCATCTTGCATCCTTTTGCCAAATCGTTTGAATAATTATGCTTAATACCAAATTTCTAACATGACTGCAATATTCAATTTCGTTTTTATGTCCTATATGGTGATGCCCGCGCCTAGGGTTTGCTTGTTTCGTTTTTAGGCATTTGCATTACAGGTAAAATTAAGGCAAATAATGGTTATAGGCACACTCAGGGGACAGAGACGATCATGACCATGCGCTTGGATGGGATTTTCATGGCCTATGGTGAATTCTAGGACACACCTAGGAATTTAGTTGCGGAAAAAATCCGCAGGTAAAACCTGGTTATTTTCAACGAAGAAGACGATTAGGTGTCTTCTTCCCATTGGCCGGTTTGAAATAGCGCGCTTTTTATTTTTTTTCAGGCGTAAGTGTTTATTTGATATATATTATTTGTTGTTTATTATTATTACAAAAGCAGCGTAGTGGTGTAGTGGCAGGGGTGAACGTCCAATGAGCAATGGGACCTGGGTTCGAATCCCAGGTCCCCCAAAACGTTATTGCAATTTTGTTTCAGGAAATTCCATGCAACACTCAAAGCAGGGCCCATCATACGCCCTCATCCAGATGTTGTCCAAGTGGCTTCAGATCTAATCCAGTGGCTAGGATTGAAGGACTACCATGCTCCCTGGTCAACAAGCACGCGTTGGATTCTGAAAGTCCAACCAGGCTTCTCACGTTTGGGCCTGGAATTCTGATGAATGAACCCCCTTTCTAGGCCAAGACCCCCTTTTTGGTTTGCTTTTTTTTCCCCTATGTTTCTTTTACTTAATTTATTTTATTATTTTTATTTAGTTAACCAATTAACTAATTAACTTCCTTTTTTCATAACAAAAAATCAGAAAACAAAAAAATATAATATTTTATTTATTAAAACTAATTTCATTATTTTATTTTTGTAAATAAATATTAACATAATTTGTTTAGTTTTAATTAGGCATAATATTAATATTTTTGTAATAAATTAAAATCAATGTAGAATTAGGTTTTTAATATATTTAATCATTTTATTTTTTTATTTCCTTAAACATTCAAAAACCCAAAAAAATATTTCTTTTTATTAATTAATTAGTTTAGGTTTAATTAAATGCCAAAAAAATAACAAAAAATCTCTTTCTTTAATAAAAAGGGTCAACACCCTAAAGGACTCCGATTCAATTTTTCTCGCGCGTATTATTTTTTGATTCATATTTATAATTGTATTTGCTCCGAGGATGTAATAGTTATGGACTTAGGACTTTTATTTACCGCTTTGATTTACCTTTTTGCAATTTACTTTTTCAAGGGTTTGTTTTTGCCGATGTAAAAACCCGACGCCTTGTAATAGCTTAGTTTTATTTTCCGCAAACCATTAACTGCTAGATGTATGAATAATAGGCTATGCATGACAAGATCTCCCTTAACTTAAAATCAACCATAGCTCACCATAACATGTACAAAGATAACATAACTGAAAATTGACACATTTGCACATGCCACTCCTAGGGTACGCCTCACTTGGTTGCCTCGAACGTGGTCATTAAGTATAGGGTGTTTTAGAGGCCGTCCTCTTGTCCAAAGATCATAAGTTGCCTCGAAACGGTTGCCTCGGATAAAATGATCTAAGACATTAGGGTTACCGCTAAGGCGTCGTAACATTGCTTTAGTGACCACATGTCCCTTAATCGAATTGACCCGAAAACTCCAACGACGGTGCTACCTACTCCTCAATAGTGGGATAGCACTGTCTAAAGGACATTTGCACAGTTTAATTCCTTTTGAGTAGGTAGAGGTTCTCGGGTACTTGCTCTTTCGAAACAAAACAAATTTTTCGCACCTACACTTTTCAAACAAAGTTTTCAACAACACTTCATACACTCTTGAGGACAGAAACAAGAGTTAAATCGAAGTTTTCAAACAAAACTCTTTTCAAAACCCACGAACACAAGAAAAGCAAAACTTTTTGAAAACATAGTGAGCAAGTACCTAAGATCCCGTGGATAACCACAGATAGAAAGGGTGCTAACACCTTCCCTTTCTATAATCTACCTCCCGAACCCGAGAAACATCTCAAAAGGAATTTTTCTGTGCTTTTGTCCTTTCCTTGTTGGATAAAATAAAAGACGGTGGCGACTCTTGCTTACCGCGACATTTTGCGAAAACAAATGCAAACGCGAACCAGCATTCCAAAACAATCAGTTCTATTTCCACCGATCACAGTACTGTATCTGAATCGGAAACTGAATAAGGGCCAGAATGGCATCCGTGCCTGGAGCGTATCTAAACTGTATCTGAGATCTGATTCTGAATGAGCAATAGAATGACTTCCGTGTCTGGAGTGTATCCGTACTGTATCTGAATCGGAAAACTGAATAAGGGCCAGAATGACATCCGTGCCTGGAGCGTATCTGAACTGGAATCTAAATAAGTGAAAATATGACTTTCATGTCTGGAGTGTATCTGAACTGTATCTGATAGTTGAAATATGAATAAGTATCAGGATAACATCCGTATCTGGAGTGTATCTGAACTGTATCTGAAATATGAATCTGAATGAGCAACAAAATGACTTCCATGTCTGGAGTGTATATGTACCGTATCATGATTGCTGAATCTTGAACGAGGGTCAGAATGGCATCCGTGTCTGGAGTGTATATGAACTTAAAATCTGAATGAATAGCAGAATGACTTCCATGTCTGGAGTGTATCTATACTGTATCATGATTGTATACTGTTAATGGTAGCTTATTAATCTTATCCTAAAAAGGGCAAAATGTTAGCTAAAACACAAAGTTATGTTGCATGAAATGTATGATGCAATAAACGTGTTTTATCAATGTTTATGATATATGGATGTAATGTATGCGCATGTAAGTTGATTTGCTGTATTGCTGAGGAAAATAAATCCTTGACAGTTGGGGATAATGAAAACCCTTGACTACTGCCGGGGAAAATAAATCCTTGATTGCTGAGGATAAGAAATCCTGGGCGACTGTTGGGGATTAAAATCCTTGATAACTTCTGTGGGGATATAAGGATCCTTCATGTCTTGAAGCTGGAGTATTGACAAAAATTCTGTTGTGAGAGTAATGCCAAACTGCTTGAGAAATTTGCTTGGGAAATCTAGAGAACTTTGATGACTTCTACTGGGGGTTACATAAAGGGAATCCTTATTCTGCTGGGGAATAGAGAAAACTCGGATGACTTATGCGGGGAATTTAGAATGTGAATCTTCATTCTGTTGAGGAGTAATGAAAACTTTGGCGACTTCACTGAGGAATTAAGAATGAGAATCTTCATTCTGTTGAAAAATAAAAAACTCTGCGGGGAAGAAGGCTTACTGCTGAGGAGTAAGTTCGGGAGTTTTCGGTCGTCTATCACTCTATTGGGGATTTATCCTAGGTTGGGGAGAGACAAAAGTTAACTGTTATCTGGTTGATTTCCAGGCTTCAAGATAACTTGCTGGGGAATTGGATTGACCGAAAGGTTTCCGCCGGGGATTGATAGTTTGACACTTTGGCTCCGTTGTGGATTGGGAGTTTGAAGTTTTAACTCTGATGGGGATTAAGGGTTTGAAATTTAGCTCCGCTGGGGATCTAGATGATGTACTGTAGGGATTGCTTATGAAATAACCTAAAGACGTTTTCCTATCCTTTCAGTCTGTCGGTAATTGTTCTTTTCCATCCTGTTTATTTGTAAACAGTAGTTATGTTCAAATGCATATGTTCATCAATGAATCATTGGACATTTTTGCAAATAAAAAACACAAGTGTAAAAGAAAAAGACAAATAGTTTTTGTACTTTGAAAGAGATATCTTTGTATTTACTTTGAATAAGTGTTTTGTACAAAGGAGACAGGCATCCTAGTAAGAGGATGGTGTCATAAAAGTAAGAAAAATTTATACAAAGAATAGTTATGTGTAAAAAATCCCATGGGGTTCCCATTCCGCTATAGCCTTCGTATCTCCGAATATCTTGTCCATCCGTTGCTTCGTCCGAAGATGATTGAATTGATCAGAAGCTCAGAGTTTGTCAGTGAAGAGATTGTCCTTAAAGTGATTCGACGAGGCATAGTCACACGCTTTAATTCCCTAACTTTTGCCTGGACCGCCCTTTCGGGTTTTCAGTCCACCAGGAAACCCTTTTTTGCCCAAGTCGCCCTTTCGGGTTTTCAACTTGTCGGGTGTACAGATTTTTTGTTTTATCCCTAATTTTTTCCTGAATCGCCCTTTCGGGTTTTTGATTCACCGGGATGCCCTTTTTTTGCCTAGGTGTGTCAACCTAGCGGGTTATTTATGTGTAGTATCTTTTACCTATCTCTGCGTTCGCAGGATGCGGCAGATCGTCGTCGTCCATGGTGGTTAAGATCATTGCCCCACCAGAAAAGATGTTTTTCATCACAAATGGTTCTTCATAGGTAGGAGTCCATTTGCCCCTGGGATCACTTTATGGCAAGATGATGCGCTTGATCACTAGATCTCTGACTTGATATACCTGGCGTCTGACTTTCTTGTTGAAAGCCTTGATCATCCGTTTTTGATACGTATGACCGTGGCAAACAGCAGTAAGTCTCTTCTCGTCAATTAAGTTCAACTGATCAAGCCGGGTTTGGATCCAATCGTCTTCACTCAAACCAGCATCTTTCATGATTCTCAAAGAGGGAATCTGAACCTCGATAGGTAAAACAACCTCCATGCCATATACC
The DNA here is from genome assembly GCA_948472305.1 of Vicia faba. NCBI lineage: Eukaryota > Viridiplantae > Streptophyta > Magnoliopsida > Fabales > Fabaceae > Vicia > Vicia faba. The sequence continues at coordinate 440,528,174 of OX451738.1, forward strand.
AAGGAATAGGGTGTTTCCCCAGTTGATGTGCGTGCCGTGGTACGGTACCCATGAAGAGCAAATGGTAACATTTCATGCCAGTCCTTGTAGGTGGCTGTCATCTTTTGTATGATCTTCTTGATATTTTTGTTCGCAGCTTCGACTGCACCATTCATCTTCGGCCGATAGAGAGATGAATTGTGATGTTGAATTTTGAAATGCTCGCACAAAGCGGTGATTATAGTTGTTGTACCCCAAAATTTTCCCTCCCATTTCTCTCAATAATTTCTCATCACAAAGCCTTGGAGCTCAAGATCCAGTTAGGGTTTCATCTGCTCAAGACTTCTCCTTGCACTGTTGACCCATATTAGGGTTTGTGTTTGCACAAGGATGTTTTTATCAAAAATGCCTAAGATGACTTTCATGCTTCATATTGGACTCCCAAGTTCATCCACACCAAGTTTCAAGTCTTGATTCCAAATTTTGCCCAGTCAATTGGATAGTTGACCTAGAAATCAGCTGTATTGGGGAAAAAGTCAACTGTGGCCAATTGACAGTCAAATATCATGAAAATTGACCCTCATCAACATTATGAACTCACATGGATCATTTGATCAAGTTTGGATCACAATTCCACAAGAAATTTGATCAGATCACCAAAAGGGCAAAATGGTCATTTTTAGGGTTTTGACTGCACAAGGGCAATTTTTGACTGTTTGACCTAGCCAATGGAAAACCAAGCTCACATATGGACTCAAGGACCCCATTAAATTGTCTTGACATGCTCAACAAGTTCAAAAGATCCCAAACACACAAGATTGACAGTTGAATTTCCCAGTCAATTGATTAATTTTGACTGTATACTGAAAAGTCAAACTTTGACTTTTTGGTCAAAATCAAGAGTCAAGATTCATTTTTCATCAAAACATGCCAAATCATGAAATTTGTTCATCAAGAAATCAAGAATTGCAAATTAGGGTTTGAAATGAAGATTTTTCATAACTTAGAATTTTTCTAAGTTATGAAAAACCCTAATTTTTTCCTAACTTTGCCCCACTTTCTCACCAAGATTCATTTGGATTCAAGCAAAAGTCAAAACAAGAAAGTTGTAGCCTAGTGCAAAATCTACAACTTTGATTCACAAAGTTTTCAAAAAAGAAGCTTGTAGCTCAAGTTACAAGTTTTGGAACAAGGGTACCAAACCATTCTTAACTTAGAAAAATTTGACCTATTTTAGGCAAGGTTTTTACCTAACTTTAAGACCATTTTCCACATACTTCCACTTGGAATTTCAATTTGCGTTTCAAAGATGGATTGTAGTACACATTCCAAGCTTTCCAAAATGTCCAAGAAATCATCAAACAACCTCATGGTTAGGGAGAATCAAATTTTGCAATATGGGAAAAACTCACTTTTGTTATGGCCAATTTCCATGTTCATACACTTAGGCAACTTTCAAATCAGCATGCATTTCTTGATTACAGGCCCTAAAACCCTTTTGCACTCATACATTTAATGCAAACTCATTGTGCCAAGACCATATTTTATGTGTTCAAGCATTGCATAGAGGTTTAATCCCAAATTAGAAAAAGCATTATATCCACTTTTGCAAAAGTGAACTTTATGTCAATATGCAAATCCAAGCAAGTACATTTGAAATCTCTTTGGCACAAGTTTAGGAACTAATTACACTGATCAAGACTAAGTGGTTCAGCATAGAATGGGGGCCTCTATCAGTCTAGAACTCCACTTGACCTTTTTTTGCTTAAGTGTGAAGAAACATAGCATTTTGCACAACAGCTCTCATTTCCTGAAAACCAACCTTAAGCAAACTTGTTATAGATATTCCAAACATCAAACACAAGCTGAAACACGAGCTATCCACCTCCATTGCCCTCTCAAACACAGAATCACCCTCAAACTGTCCAAACAGAGCACCTGCTGCAGATTGAATCCCACAACTCATTTCCATCGTGCATTCTTGCCCAAACCAGTTCAAACACCTTCCCTACCATCAATGCAAACTATCCAAAGCATTAGAAGTGGACTGTAACTCCTCTAATCAGTTTGGCCATTTTCATTTTTCTGATTTGCAGGTGGAGTTCTATAACTCGATTCAGCTAGTTTCAAAGCAAAGTAAAACTTGGAATAGCATCCCTGGACATCAAGGAAGCTGTACCAATCATCACCTTGCACTGAAAGTACCTCCATCACCAGATACAACTTCAACTGAACAGGTAAGTTCATGAACTCATATCTCTCTATCCAGGCATTTTTAGCTTTAGGTTTGTGAAGAAAATATGTCACATTCATAGCCCTGAACATGCCCATGTGGTTAGTTTTCATTTATGTTACGTGTGCCATGAGAATTTGATGTCTGAACATTGATAAAAAATTAGGTTAAGATTTGGGAATGGAGAAATTCTCTCTCATTTTTTAGAGTTAGATCAAGTTTTTGGTATGTATGGATTCGTTGTTTGATGCTGAACATTTTTGATGTTGTGAGTTTTCATTAAAAAGCCAGGAATCAGGATGTTTGAATCAGGGTACAAAACGCGCGTTTTTTGAACAAGAATGGCTGGAGGTTGAAGAAGCTCCACGTGGGCTGGGCCTGTGTTGTTATTTCTGTTTACACCACTTGTTTGCTTTTACACCCCCTAGGCCCATTGAGCTTATTTTTATGATTTTTTGACTTTTTCTTTTTTGTTCTGACTTATTTATTTTTTCTCATAATATTAAAAATATAAAAAATATTTTTCAGACCATTTTTGTATTTATTAAGCATTTATTTGTTTAAATGGATATTTTGTACATAAATAAATATATTACTTCTTTTTTTAAAATACTAAAAAATAATGCAAATACATTTATTTTTCTGACTTTATTTCATCTTTTGAAAACATTTTCTTAAAATACACTTTTTTTTTATAAATAATAAATATTTTATTTATTATTATTTTTGTATATATTTAATATATTTGATATACAATATAAATGCTTATTTATTTATTACAATATTTAGGATAAAAACATGAAAATAATACATTTTTTCTTTTATTAATATTTGACCTCAAAAATCACTTTGTCATAATATACTTCATTTTTATTTTATTTTTGTATATAATAAATAAATATGGTACATATTAAATAATTAATACTTTTATTTAAGAAATTAGGTTTTTGCCCTAAATACACAAAAAATCCAAAAAATGAAACTTTTTATTTTTGTTTATTTGACATATAAAAATACTCTTTTTCATACACATAAAAACATCTTTTTGCATCTTGCATATTTATTTTATTTCCATTTAATTTGTGCAATTAAATATCTTGTAAATAATTCAAATTGATGTAATAGCTAGGTTTAAATTCCTTGTCAAATACCCCCCATTTGAACATTTGTACCCCCTTCCCATATTGTGTTGTAATAGCTTAGGAACTTTAATTTTCGCACTTTAATGCTTTCTAAATATACCATGATAAAATTAGGGTTTGTATGCAAATAAAAACAACAAAATAGTTTGACCTAATTTCAAGATAATCAAGCATGAAAATGGACAACACTAATCACACTTGCACCCCTAGGGTATTCCACTTGTTGCCTTCAATAATGGGCCATATTGCATGTTAGGTCTCTTTGGGCAAAACAAATACAAATCAATTGATCATAGTCCCTCGACGACGCTTTCGAAAAGTTGCCTAAAAATGATCAAGTCCCTTAAAGGAAAATTGCCTAAAGATACTTGGCACCATTGCAATTATGGTCTAAATGATGACCCGCGCCCGTCCCTTTCACATCCTAACACAAGATTGTCCATCAAATGCAATGGTGGAACAAAATTGTTAAAAGGGTTAAAACATAGCAATAATCTTTGAGAACTTTAGGGTAGATGGCTCTTAAGTACTTGTCAACTTGCAAAACAAAAACACTTGCCTATTTTTCAAACCACACTTTCAAAACAAACTTTCAAAAAACCTTGAAACATCTTTTCAAAAAGACAAACACCTTTTGTAAAACATTCGAGTAAAGAATTGTTACAAGGGTAGCCTAGACAAGGCATCTTTTTCAAAACATTTTCAAAACCACACACAAAGCACCATTTCAAACAATTGAAAACCAAGGCAAGTTGATCTAAGCAAGTACCTAAGAGCCCATGGATAACCATGGATAGAAAGGGTGCTAATACCTTCCCTTTCTATAATCTACTCCCCGAACCCAAGAAAATATCTCAAAGGTTTTTGCTGTGCTTTTTAAACCTTTCCTTAGGATAAAATAAAAAGTCGGTGGCGACTCTTGCTCAACCGAAACATTTGCGAAAACAAACGCAAAACCATAGTCAGTTCTCCCACCGTATCACAGAACTGGCGACTCTGCTGGGGAGAATTTTAAAAGTGGAGTAACCTTAGGACTTAGATCACCATCTTGCATGACTAATTGTTTGATTTGATTGCTTTGTATCTTGGCTCTCTTGTTTGGGTTTGCAATCCTACACCCGGATTTGGGGAAACATTCATAGATAGCAATACGTTGTGGAAACTGTGCGGGGTATACCGACACGGTTGAAGCAATAGCTATATTAGTGCGACATATTTGTGAGTACCGGTAACCCTTGAGTTCAATCAAGGAGAGTACGGGGCCGCTGAGTGATGTCACTAAGCACTAATGACCTAGAACCTTACTTGACCATCTTGGCCTTTTATTAGGGGTAGTGAGATGACCGGCTTTGGTGCAGTCCGAAGTTGGTAGATACTCGATACTACACTCATTGAGGGTTGTTTTCTTGGAATATTTTGGTCGCTAGTTAAGTGGCTAAACCAAAACCATGAACGATGAAAACAATCCAATGATATTGAGCTCCTTAGAACCCGGTTACTATTTATAGGACAGGTTTTTAAGCCAACTACACTCAAGAGGGTACTTACCTATGAAACCCCATGCAAGCCTGAAACTAGGGTTTGGTGTGAATTGCTTGTACATATGTTTTGTGCATACATCATAAACATCATAAAGCATCATATGCATTCACTAACCATTTCAAGGGTTTGGATCTTCATCTTTGTTCTTGTTTTGTAGGTCATGGAAATTCCTCGCAGAAAAACCATCCAAGTCAACCTTGTGAGAGTCTCTCCTCAACTCAAGGAGCTCACCTCAAGAATTCCGGAAAGCTCATCCTTCAGTGAAAGACATGGTAGACTGCTCATCTTAGTCAACACCAACATTGAAGAAGACATGATGAAAGTGCTGTTCCAGTTCTTTGACCCTCTTCACCACTGTTTCACTTTCCCTGACTACCAGTTGGTGCCCACTTTGGAGGAGTTTTCTCAACTCCTGAGAATTACTATCCTTAATCAACTACCCTTCAATGGTACGGAAAAGGAACCAAAGCCTGAAGATGTTGCTCGAGCATTACATCTACAGCCTTCTGACATCAAGGGGCATTGGGAAACCAGAAGCGGCGTCAAAGGATTCTTAGCAAAATTCTTGTTTGAGAAGGCACAAGAATGTTGGAATTCATTGGACCTACAAGCCTTTGAAGAAATTGTGGCACTCCTTATCTATGGGTTGGTCTTGTTCCCAAATCCTGACCAACTGGTAGATGTCAATGCCGTCAAAATCTTCTTGTCCAGAAATCCAATACCAACATTGCTTGGGGACATTCTTCACTCATTTTACACACGAATAATGAGAAAGAGGGGTGTTCTCATGTGCTGTACTCCTCTCCTTGCAAGGTGGTTTATTTCGCACCTTCCACAATCTGTCTTGAAGAATGACCAAGGCTCAAGTTGGTCCCAACGGTTGATGACTCTTACTCACTCTGATGTACATTGGTGTTCTCGGTCCAGAGAAAATGTCATCATCGTCGATCGTTGCGGAGAGTTTCCTAATGTTCCTTTACTTGGAATCAGAGGAGGTATCACCTACAACCCTTTCCTAGCTTTAAGGCAATTTGGATATGCACGGAGGGATGACCCTCACGACATGTTGATTACTGACCTAGTTTTTGACTTCGACAACGATGCGCAAGGACTTCGCCAAAGATTCATCAGAGCTTGGGGAAGGCCCAACAAGGTTGATAGCAAGACACTGGGACACAAGAACTCCATCCCTCTTGAGCCTTATCTCAAGTGGGTATGAGCCCGAGCCCAGAGTCTAATGATGCCTTATCCTCATGTCCTCCCTGTGATTAAAGAGCCTGTTAAGGAAGGAGAGGTTCCCTACACCATCCTGTATCCTGACATGCCTACATCATGGGAGGAAATGCAGAAGAGTTGGATTCAGCTCAAGGAGGAACGGAATACTTTTGAAGCCAGCTTCTACGCTAGTGAGAAGAAGGTTCTAGAGCTTACCCGCCGACTCCATGAGCAAGAGGCCCTCAACACCTACATCGCACCAAAGAGGATGCGCAATGTCTTTTTACCTTGAGAAGTTATTTTTGTAATATTTGGCCCATGGGGCATTTATGTACTAACAAATTTCTTCTTATTAATATGACGTGCGTTCTTCTTTGTCTGCAACAATTTTGAATGTTCTAAATCCTTGAATGCATTGCATACATAAGCATATCATTCATCATGTGCATAAGCAGGTCTCACGCCAGGTTTCCTTATCTGTCTGCTGTTTATTTCAGTAGGATGGATCTCGAGCAAACAGTCAAAGACCTGCAAGCTCAAAATGCACAGTTCCAGCAACTCCTGATGACCTTGGCTAAGGGTCAGGAGGATCTCAAGACCTTGCTGGGGAATAAAGACCTAGTGAAAAAGAAGAAAAAGAGGCTCGGGGTGGCTACTTTAGGGAGAAGATTTGACGGAGAGGCCAGGAGAGTGCTTGAATTTCCTCCTACTTCTGATGAAGGAACCAGTAAAGGAGGTGGGGCTGCGGTACCTTCCGAGTCCGATGTGGAAGAAGAGGAGGTCGAAGAGGATGAAGACTACTCTGATCAACAATACCCTACGGCTGATGATAAATACAAAGGTTTAGAAGACAGGTTGGCCGCCATGGAGCTACAGAGAGTACCGAGTTTGGATTTTGAAGACTTGGGTTTAGTTGCCGGGATTGTGATTCCCCCAAAGTTCAAAGTGCCAGTTTTCGTGAGGTATGATGGGCTGTCCTGTCCAAAAATGCATCTCAGGTCCTACGTAAGGAAGATTCAACCTTATACGGCAGATAAGAACCTTTGGATACATTTCTTTCAAGACAGCCTTTCTGGAGCTCAATTGGAGTGGTTTTATCAGCTAGAGGGAACCAGCGTCTGAAACTGGGAAGACTTGGCCACCACCTTCTATAAACAATATCAGTACAATTCTGACCTTGCTCCTACGCGTACCCAACTTCATGGTATGTCACTGGGAACAGGCGAAGGATTCAAAGAATATGCACAAAAATGGAGGGATTTGGCTGGCAGGGTGCAGCCTCCTTTAACCGACCGTGAACTTGTTGATATGTTTCTAGGGACCCTATCTGGGCCATTTTTCAATCATCTGATTGGTAACTCTTCTGCGGGGTTTACCGATTTGATCTTAACAGGCGAAAGAATAGAAGCTGGCATCAAGTCAGGAAAGATTCAGAAGGGTGCCGCTGCAAGTGTTGAGAAGAAGCCTTTTAAGAAGGAAACAACTATGGTATACTCCCAGAGAAGAGCAGGGAAGACTGAGCGCCGGCCAATTGTAGGGGCCGTAATGATTCAAAACCCTTCAAGTGAGCAACCTCGCTATAACCAGTCCAGACCAAATCAGCAACGGGTGGAACGACCACAACGGCAGTTCACCCGCATTAATATGACTCCAGCGCAAGTGCTTCCCCATCTGTTAAAGTTGAATCTCGCCACTATCAAAGAGGCACCAAAAAATGTGAATACGTCCTCTCCACATTATCATCCTAATGCTAAATGCGCCTACCATTCTGACAGTGTTGGGCATGACACCAATGATTGTCGGGCACTCAAGCATAAGATCCAAGATCTGATAGAGGCAAAAGAAGTGGAGTTCGACGCTCCGGAGAAGCCTAATGTGATATCTGCTCCAATGCCGAAGCACGGCCGAAATGTCAATGCCATTGAAGAAGATTTGTATGTTGCTGATGTCAATGATCTGATAACTCCATTGTTAACCATCAAGTTGAATCTGTTAAGGGCCGGGATCTTCCCGGGATGTAAAAAAGATTGCTATTGTTGTCACTCTCTGCCGTTTGATTGTCCGTTACTGAAGAAAGGCATCCAAGGCCTAATGGACAGTCGACAAATTTTGTTTGAAAAAGTTTCTGCTACTCCAACCCATACTGAAGATGTCTCAATCATAACCATTCACGCCAATCTTTCCAAGGCCGTCAGAAAGCCTGTTAAGATTACACCAGCTACGAAATCTGTTCCTTTGAAGATAACAATGCCAGGGCCTATCCCCTATGTTTCTGAGAAGTCAATACCATGGAACTATGGCGGTGACGTCTACTACCATGGTATTAAACAAATCGAAATAACTGAAGAAAGTTCAGATGATGAAGAAGCCAGCGTTGGAAACATTGCAGGCACGAGCAAAATCACTCGGAGCGGGAGAATATTTTCTCCAGAGATTGCCCCTCCAAGAGCAATCTTTGGACCCTCATCTACTGACAAGGTTATCCCTGCACCAATAAAACTCTCTGCTAGAACCCCATTGATTGAAGATGTTGTTGTTCCTAGTACTGTCTCTCCTACCGCTGCTGATAAAGGTAAGGGAATCCAAGATGAGCTCGTCAGGACGAGGGCTCAACCCTTGGTCATCCCGGAAACCTCCAAGAAGGAAATGGATGAGATCTTGAAGATAATCAAAAGGAGTGATTACGATGTGGTAGAACAGCTGGGTCAAACCCCCTCAAAGATCTCCATGCTGGCACTACTACTTTGCTCGGAAGCGCACGCTAAAGCTCTGATAAAATTCCTGAAGGCAGCCCATGTGCCCCAGGAAACCTCTGCAGATCAATTTCAAAATTGCGTGGCCAGCCTTACTGCGGATAATGGATTAGGTTTCTCCGATGCCGACCTAACTCCTAAAGGTAGAAACCACAATGATGCTTTGCACATTTTAGTCGAGTGTCGAGGAACTACTCTCGCACATGTCTTGGTCGACACTGGTTCGTCGCTGAATGTACTGCCTAAGAAGGCCTTGGACCGACTAGATTGTGAAGGGTTGGAGTTGAAACCGAGTGATATTGTTGTCAGAGCTTTCGATGGTTCGAAGAGAATGGTCCATGGGGAGGTTGATATTCCCATCAAGGTGGGCACTGAGGTGTTTAAATCTACTTTCTATGTGATGGACATCCGTCCGTCATACTCTTGCTTGTTGGGTAGGCCTTGGATACACCATGCTGGGGCAGTCACCTCCTCCTTACATCAGATGTTGAAGTATCTTGTCAAGGGAAAGATTATAACCATCCATGGCGAAGAGGAGTACATGATCAGCCACTTGAACTCCTTCCGGTACGTGGAGGTAGAAGGTGAGTTCATTGAGACACCTTTCCAACATTTCGAAGAAGTCCTTCCTGAAATAACAGTAGCAAAGTTGGCAGCTGAGGCACCGAGGCAGATGGCCAGGATGGCATCTCTGGAAGACGCAAGGGCCGCAATGAAGGAGGGGAAGAATTCAGCATGGGGGCAGTTTCCTGATATTCCACATAAAACAGACAAATTTGGATTAGGGTTCACTACCGCGGGCCAGAAAGCTATGCGTCGTTCGAAGATTGAAAGAGCGCCAGTCAAAATTTCTCCCTACGGAATCAACGCTTTGGAGGATGAAGACAAAGAGAGCAACATCGAAGAGTGGATTTACCCAACTGTCAAAGGAGGATTGTGCAACTGGGAGGCAAAGGACTTTGTCCCCATCACTTTTATTCATCAGTAATTTATCTGTCAAACATTTCCTATTTGGTCTGTAATATTTATTTTCGAACAATCCGTACACTATCTTTTTACCTCATGCCTTGCCCGGGGCATGTAGGTCCATTTGTAAGGGTTTTGATTATTTTTCATATCCATATGCCATGTTTAATGATTCATTGGACGTTTTTCATTTGATAAACTGCTTGTGTTCATTTTCTTTCCTTTTGCATTTTTTGTTTAAGGATGGATATCCCTTACACACACCCACACTCACAAATGCAGGTACCCATCCACTCCGGATTCCATGGGTGACTATTCTGCTATATCCTTCAATAACTCTGAAGATCTGGTCAATCAAGCCGAGTATGAAGATGATGAAGGTTGTGAAGTACCAGGGGAACTAGCCAGACTCCTGCAGCAAGAGGAAAGGGCCATCTTACCTCACGAAGAGTAATTGGAAACTATCAACTTAGGGACCGAGGAAGACTGGAAAGAGGTGCAAGTGGGTGCCAATCTGGAACCAAGTGTCAAGGAATGCCTGATACAGTTGTTGAATGAGTATGTTGAAATCTTCGCTTGGTCTTATGAAGACATGCCGGGTTTAGACACATACATCGTGGTTCACCGTCTCCCCACAAGAGAGGACTGTCCACCGATCAAGCAAAAAGTCTGCCGAATGAGGCCTGACATGTCTGAAAAGATCAAAGCAGAAGTGATGAAGCAATTCGACGCTGGTTTTCTGGCTGTTACATCCTATCCTCAATGGGTTGCTAACATTGTGCCAGTACCTAAGAAAGATGGCAAAGTCAGGATGTGTGTGGACTACCGGGATTTGAATAGGGCCAGCCCCAAAGATGATTTTCCGCTACCACACATTGATATTTTAATCGACAATACAGCTCAGCACAAAGTGTTTTCCTTCATGGATGGATTCTCGGGCTACAATCAAATCAAAATGGCCCCCAAGGATATGGAGAAAACAACTTTTGTCACACACTGGGGCACTTTCTGTTACAAGGTGATACCGTTCGGGATGAAGAACGCAGGGGCAACTTATCAACGCGCCATGTTAGCTTTGTTTCATGATATGATACATCATGAGATTGAAGTTTACGTAGACGATATGATAGCTCGGTCACAAACAGAGGAGGAGCACCTTGAACATCTAGAAAAGCTGTTTGCTAGGTTGAAAGAATACAAACTCAGGCTGAATCCAAGTAAGTGCACTTTTGGAGTTAGGTCTGGTAAACTTCTAGGATTCATTGTAAGCAACAAAGGCATTGAAGTCGATCCAGCAAAAGTGAAAGCAATACAAGAGATGCCTGCTCCCCGTACTGAAAAGGAGGTTAGAGGGTTCTTGGGGCGCTTGAACTATATTCCCAGATTCATCTCTCATCTGACTTCTACCTGTGAGCCAATTTTCAAACTCTTAAAGAAAGATCAGGTAGTCGAATGGAACGATGATTGCCAAGCTGCTTTTGATAAGATCAAGGAGTATTTGCTAGAACCTCCTATTCTGATGCCACCTGTCGAAGGAAGACCATTGATCATGTATCTGACCGTCTTGGATAACTCAATGGGGTGTGTTTTGGGCCAGCATGACGAGTCTGGTCGAAAAGAGCATGCTATTTATTACCTTAGCAAAAAGTTTACCGACTGTGAGACTCGCTACTCACTGCTCGAGAAAACTTGCTGCGCTTTGGTATGGGCTGCTCGCCGACTAAGGCAGTATATGTTGACTCATACTACCTTGTTGATTTCCAAAATGGATCCTATCAAGTATATCTTCGAAAAGCCCGCTTTATCTGGAAGGATAGCTAGATGGCAAATGATCCTAACTGAGTATGACATCCAGTACACCACCCAAAAAGCTATAAAAGGGAGTGTACTAGCTGACCATCTGGCTCATCAAGCTATCGAAGATTATCAACCCATGAGATTCGACTTCCCAGACGAGGACATCATGAATTTGGACAACATTGAAGGTAACGGACCGTATGACGGACCCGAAAAGGGATCCCGATGGACCCTGTACTTTGATGGTGCTTCAAATGCACTTGGAAACGGTATCGGTGCAATACTCATTTCTCCGGAAGGTTGTCACACACCTTTCACGGCCCGACTTTGCTTCAGCTGCACAAACAACATGGCTGAGTATGAAGCTTGCATCTTTGGTCTCAAGGCTGCTATAGACTTGGGGATCAAATCTTTGATCGTATTTGGGGACTCGGCTTTGGTTATCAGTCAAATCAAAGGAGAGTGGGATACCAAGCATCCTAATCTTATCCCATACAAAGAACATGTCTTGACATTGTTGCCTCATTTCGAGCAAATTACCTTCGAGCATTTCCCGCGAGAAGAGAATCAGCTAGCAGATGCTCTAGCTACAATGTCCTCCATGTTTAAACTCAACTGGGATAACGAGGCTCCCCAAATCACCATCGAGCGAATGGATGAACCTGCACATTGTCACGAGATTAATACCGAAGAAGTAGTGGAACAACCCTGGTTCCATGAAATCAAAAGGTATCTCGAGACTAGAGATTATCCCGAAGGAGCTTCCGTAAATGACAAGAAGTTCTTAAGGAAATTTGCTGCTAAGTTCTTCCTGAGCAACAACATCCTTTACAAACGAAGCCATGATTGTGTATTACTCCGATGCGTAGACAAAGCTGAAGCAGAATTGATTATGACTGAGATACACAGCGGCACATTTGGCACTCACTTGAGCGGGCATACAATGGCTAAAAAGATCCTAAGGGCAGGCTATTACTGGTCTACCATGGAAGCTGACTGCCATCAACATTCCCGTACTTGCCACAAATGTCAAGTCTACGCTGACAAAGTTCATATCCCTCTGGTTCCTCTCAACATTCTGACTGCTCCTTGGCCATTTGCAATGTGGGGCATTGACATGATTGGATAGATCAAGCCCACGGCTTCCAACGGACATCGCTTCATCCTAGTTGCCATTGACTATTTCACCAAGTGGGTCGAAGCAGCTTCCTTCGCCTCTGTTACTAAAAATGTGGTTGCTCGCTTCATCAAGCAAAATCTCATATGCCGATATGGTGTTCCAGACAGGATCATCATAGACAACGGTACAAATCTGAATAATACGATGATCACCGCTTTGTGCGAACAGTTTAAGATTTATCATCACAATTCATCTCCCTATCGGCCGAAGATGAACGGTGCTGTTGAAGCTGCGAACAAAAACATTAAGAAGATCATTCAGAAAATGACAGTCACTTACAAAGACTGGCATGAGATGTTACCGTTTGCCCTACATGGATACCGTACGATGGCACGTACTTCAACCGGGGCAACCCCATTTTCTTTGGTATACGGCATGGAAGATGTCCTGCCTATGGAGGTTCAGATTCCTTCTCTAAGTATTATGAAGGACACAGGTTTGAATGAAGATGATTGGATTCAGACCCGACTTGATCAACTCAATCTGATCGACGAGAAGCGACTCGCTGCTATATGCCATGGTCAGACGTATCAAAAACGGATGATCAAGGCCTTCAATAAAAAAGTCAGACGTCAAGTGTATCAAGTCGGAGATCTCGTAATCAAGCGGATTATCTTGCCGCAAAGTGATCCCAGGGGCAAATGGACTCCTACATATGAAGGACCATTTATGATCAAGAGCATATTTTCTGGTGGTGCGATGATTCTGACCACCATGGACGGCGACGATTTGCCGCACCCTGCAAACGCAGACATAGTCAAAAGATACTACGCATAAAATAACCCGACAAGTCGAAAACCCGAAAGGGCGGCTTGGGAAAAAATGGGCATCCCGGTGAACCGAAAACCCGAAAGGGCGGTTCAGGCAAAAATTAGGGATAAAAACAAAAAGAAAGCTGTACACCCGGCAAGCTGAAAACCCGAAAGGGCGGCTTGGGCAAAAAAGGGTTTCCCGGTGGATCGAAAACCCGAAAGGGCGATTCAGGAAAAAGTTAGGGAATTAAAGCGTATGACTATGTCTCGTCGGATCACTTCAAAGACAATCTCTTCATCAACTAGTTCCAGGCTTCTGATCCATCCAGTCATCGGCAGACAAAGCATTGAATGGACAGATATTCAGAGTTGTGAAGGCTATAGCGGAATGGAATCCCATGGAATTATTTCACATAGCCATCCTTCTTTTGTATAAATTTTTCAATATTTGCGACAAAATCCTCTTACTAGGATGATTGTCTCCTTTGTACAAATATATTCAGAGAAAGTTAATACAAATAATCTTCCCAGAAATTTGTGTCATTTCCTTTTTCTTTTTTCTCTTGCACTAATTGTTTTATTTTGAGAAACGTCCAATGTTTTGTTAAATAGGCATATGCATTTGAACATAATCATTTCCTTATGAATCAAGAAAGAGGATTACTGATAGGTTGAAGGTGCAGTTGGATATCTTGATACCCTTTCAAAGGAAACCCCCAGGAGATTTGGAATCCATATCCCCGGCAAGTCTTGAAGCTTATCCCCAGTAGATTCTGGAAGCTTATCCCCTGCGGAGTACGGACGTCTCTCCCGGGCTTTATTCAAAGTTATTCCTCATAAGGGCTTATAACTGGGTTATCCTCAGCTAATTGCCACGGAAGATCGCACTCGGCAAAATTCTTCCTATCCCCAACGGAGTTCATCAGAGTTTCCCAGCATAACTTATCAATACAATCCCCAGAGGAGTTTATCTTTGTTATCCCCAGCCAGAGAATCCTCCAGAACTCAATTCCCCTCAGAGTTTAAGTTTCAGTATCCCCAACAGAGCTAAAACTTCAAACTATCAATCCCCAGCGGAACCAAACTAATGAACCTTCTCCCCACAGAAATGCTTCTCACTAGACTAGAAATTCTCAGTCTTATCTCCCCAGCTTAAGTCTACCAGGTTCTAAAAATCCCCAGTGGACATCATCAGAATTTCTCTTACCCTGCAAGTCACCAAGGAAATTCCAAGTCCCTGCAAGTGGTTCCAAGGCCCCTCAACAATTGAAGGTCTGGTATTCCCCAAGCAAATCTGAAGACTTTTAGTTTTCAGTTCCTCATTGTATATTCGAAGATTCTCCAGTGAAGATCTCTTCAAGACAGGAATTCCCCAGAAGATTGGTATACAACCCAAGCTCCTTATTCTCCAGCAACAACCAGGAATTATTCTTCCCGGCAGCAGTCAAGATACTTTTATCTTCAGCCATCTCGGATTCATCTATCCTTTGCAAGATATCTCTCCAGCTTACATGCGCATCCATTTACATTCATATCATATAACATACATTGTATCATGCATCATGACATTGCATATAACTAACTCTTTACCTTTTCAGGTAAGATCAGTCGACAGACTAAAATCATTATCTTCCGAGATTCTTTCCAAGAATAGTTCAGATGTGACCCAGACATGGCAACATTCTAATGCTTATTCCAGATTCATCCAGATGCAGTTTTTACACGAGCTCATCATCAGGAAACCCTACACCGGTTCCTCCTCCACCTTCAAGATTTCTGAAAACAGTTCACGGGTTCTCCAAGTGACGGATGTTAACCTATCGCTTGTTCAGTTTCTTCTCAAGACTTCTGAAAACAGTTTATGGATTCCTCCAGATATGGATGTTAATCTATCACTTGTTCAGATGCAACTTTTGAAAACAGTTTACGGACGCTTCCCAACAACGGATGCTGCTCTATTGCTTATTCAACTTCAAGATTTCTGAAAACAGTTCACGGGTTCTCTAAGTAACGGATGTTGACCTATCACTTGTTCAGATTCTTCTCAAGACTTCTGAAAACAGTTTATGGATTCTTCCCAACAACGGATGTTAATCTATCGCTTGTTCAGATGCAACTTTTGAAAACAGTTTACGGATTCTTCCCAACAACGGATGTTAATCTATCGCTTGTTCAAACTCTTCTCAACCTCTGAAAACAGTTTACGGATTCTTCCCAACAACGGATGTTAATCTATCGCTTGTTCAGACTCTTCTCAACCTCTGAAAACAGTTTACGGATACCTCCAGATACGGATGTCAATCTATTGCATACTCGGACCCCCAGTTCAGAGATGTTCCGAAACATTGACACCTTTCTGATACTCATTCCAGATGGCATCTTTAAGCCCATCCCCGACAAGTTTCTGTCACTCTTCCAGATGGCATCTTTAAGCCCATCTCCAAATGGCATCTCTAAGCCCATTCCCGCATCCATTGCTTTGACGAGTGCAAATTTCCGGGCACTCTAGTGTCCAATCTCCTTTTACCCTCGAGTCACGAAAGGCAAACTTGCCAATCTAACTCTTCGGATTCAAGAAGATTGAACAGGGGCAACTGTTGTACCCCAAAATTTTCCCTCCCATTTCTCTCAATAATTTCTCATCACAAAGCCTTGGAGCTCAAGATCCAGTTAGGGTTTCATCTGCTCAAGACTTCTCCTTGCACTGTTGACCCAGATTAGGGTTTGTGTTTGCACAAGGATGTTTTGATCAAAAATGCCTAAGATGACTTTCATGCTTCATATTGGACTCCCAAGTTCATCCACACCAAGTTTCAAGTCTTGATTCCAAATTTTGCCCAGTCAATTGGACAGTTGACCTAGAAATCAGCTGTATTGGGGAAAAAGTCAACTGTGGCTAATTGACAGTCAAATCTCATGAAAATTGACCCTCATCAAAATTATGAACTCACATGGATCATTTGATCAAGTTTGGATCACAATTCCACAAGAAATTTGATCAGATCACCAAAAGGGCAAAATGGTCATTTTTAGGGTTTTGACTGCACAAGGGCAATTTTTGACTGTTTGACCTAGCCAATGGCAAACCAAGCTCACATGTGGACTCAAGGACCCCATGGAATTGTCTTGACATGCTCAACAAGTTCAAAAGATCCCAAATACACAAGATTGACAGTTGAATTTCCTAATCAATTGATCAATTTTGACTATATACTGAAAAGTCAAACTTTGACTTTTTGGTCAAAATCAAGAGTCAAGATTCATTTTTCATCAAAACATGCCAAATCATGAAATTTTTTCATCAAGAAATCAAGAATTGCAAATTAGGGTTTGAAATGAAGATTTTTCATAACTTAGAATTTTTCTAAGTTATGAAATACCCTAATTTTTTCCTAACTTTGCCCCACTTTCTCACCAAGATTCATTTGGATTCAAGCAAAAGTCAAAACATGAAAGTTGTAGCCTATTGCAAAATATACAACTTTTATTCACAAAGTTTTCCAAAAAGAAGCTTGTAGCTCAATTTACAATTTTTGGAACAAGGGT
Source organism: Vicia faba (assembly GCA_948472305.1). NCBI lineage: Eukaryota > Viridiplantae > Streptophyta > Magnoliopsida > Fabales > Fabaceae > Vicia > Vicia faba. The sequence continues at coordinate 440,545,279 of OX451738.1, forward strand.
ACCAAACCATTCTTAACTTAGAGAAAATTTGACCTATTTTAGGCAAGGTTTTTACCTAACTTTAAGACCATTTTCCACATACTTCCACTTGGAATTTCAATTTGCGTTTCAAAGATGGATTGTAGTACACATTCCAAGCTTTCCAAAATGTCCAAGAAATCATCAAACAACCTCATGGTTAGGGAGAATCGAATTTTGCAATATGGGAAAAACTCACTTTTGTTATGGCCAATTTCCATGTTCATACACTTAGGCAATTTTCAAATCAGCATGCATTTCTTGATTACAGGCCCTAAAACCCTTTTGCACTCATAAATTTAATGCAAACTCATTGTGCCAAGACCATATTTTATGTGTTCAAGCATTGCATAGAGGTTTAATCCCAAATTAGAAAAAGCATTATATCCACTTTTGCAAAAGTGAACTTTATGTCAATATGCAAATCCAAGCAAGTACATTTGAAATCTCTTTGGCACAAGTTTAGGAACTAATTACACTGATCAAGACTAAGTGGTTCAGCATAGAATGGGGGCCTCTATCAGTCTAGAACTCCACTTGACCTTTTTTTGCTTAAGTGTGAAGAAACATAGCATTTTGCACAACAGCTCTCATTTCCTGAAAACCAACCTTAAGCAAACTTGTTACAGATATTCCAAACATCAAACACAAGCTGAAACACGAGCTATCCACCTCCATTTCCCTCTCAAACACAGAATCACCCTCAAACTGTCCAAACAGAGCACCTGCTGCAGATTGAATCCCACAACTCATTTCCATCGTGCATTCTTGCCCAAACCAGTTCAAACACCTTCCCTACCATCAATGTAAACTATCCAAAGCATTAGAAGTGGACTGTAACTCCTCTAATCAGTTTGGCCATTTTCATTTTTCTGATTTGCAGGTGGAGTTTTATAACTCGATTCAGCTAGTTTCAAAGCAAAGTAAAACTTGGAATAGCATCCCTGGACATCAAGGAAGCTGTACCAATCATCACCTTGCACTGAAAGTACCTCCATCACCAGATACAACTTCAACTGAACAGGTAAGTTCATGAACTCGTATCTCTCTATCCAGGCATTGTTAGCTTTAGGTTTGTGAAGAAAATATGTTACATTCATAGCCCTGAACATGCCCATGTGGTTAGTTTTCATTTATGTTACGTATGTCATGAGAATTTGATGTCTGAACATTGATAAAAAATTAGGTTAAGATTTGGGAATGGAGAAATTCTCTCTCATTTTTTAGAGTTAGATCAAGTTTTTGGTATGTATGGATTCGTTGTTTGATGCTGAACATTTTTGATGTTGTGAGTTTTCATTAAAAAGCCAGGAATCAGGATGTTTGAATCAGGGTACAAAACGCGCGTTTTTTGAACAAGAATGGCTGGAGGTTGAAGAAGCTCCACGTGGGCTGGGCCTGTGTTGTTATTTCTGTTTACACCACTTGTTTGCTTTTACACCCCCTAGGCCCATTGAGCTTATTTTTATGATTTTTTGACTTTTTCTTTTTTGTTCTGACTTATTTATTTTTTCTCATAATATTAAAAATATAAAAAATATTTTTCAGACCATTTTTGTATTTATTAAGCATTTATTTGTTTAAATGGATATTTTGTACATAAATAAATATATTACTTCTTTTTTTAAAATACTAAAAAATAATGCAAATACATTTATTTTTCTGACTTTATTTCATCTTTTGAAAACATTTTCTTAAAATACACTTTTTTTTTATAAATAATAAATATTTTATTTTTTATTTTTTTTGTATATATTTAATATATTTGATATACAATATAAATGCTTATTTATTTATTACAATATTTAGGATAAAAACATGAAAATAATACATTTTTTCTTTTATTAATATTTGACCTCAAAAATCACTTTGTCATAATATACTTCATTTTTATTTTATTTTTGTATATAATAAATAAGTATGGTACATATTAAATAATTAATACTTTTATTTAAGAAATTAGGGTTTTGCCCTAAATACACAAAAAATCCAAAAAATAATACTTTTTATTTTTGTTTATTTGACATATAAAAATACTCTTTTTCATACACATAAAAACATCTTTTTGCATCTTGCATATTTATTTTATTTCCATTTAATTTGTGCAATTAAATATCTTGTAAATAATTCCAAATTGATGTAATAGCTAGGTTTAAATTCCTTGTCAAATACCCCCCATTTGAACATTTGTACCCCCCTTCCCATATTGTGTTGTAATAGCTTAGGAACTTTAATTTTCGCACTTTAATGCTTTCTAAATATACCATGATAGAATTAGGGTTTGTATGCAAATAAAAACAACAAAATAGTTTGACCTAATTTCAAGATAATCAAGCATGAAAATGGACAACACTAATCACACTTGCACCCCTAGGGTATTCCACTTGTTGCCTTCAATAATGGGCCATATTGCATGTTAGGTCTCTTTGGGCAAAACAAATACAAATCAATTGATCATAGTCCCTCGACGACGCTTTCGAAAAGTTGCCTAAAAATGATCAAGTCCCTTAAAGGAAAATTGCCCAAAGATACTTGGCACCATTGCAATTATGGTCTAAACGATGACCCGCGCCCGTCCCTTTCACATCCTAACACAAGATTGTCCATCAAATGCAATGGTGGAACAAAATTGTTAAAAGGGTTAAAACATAGCAATAATCTTTGAGAACTTTAGGGTAGATGGCTCTTAAGTACTTGTCAACTTGCAAAACAAAAACACTTGCCTATTTTTCAAACCACACTTTCAAAACAAACTTTCAAAAAAACCTTGAAACATCTTTTCAAAAAGACAAACACCTTTTGTAAAACATTCGAGTAAAGAATTGTTACAAGGGTAGCCTAGACAAGGCATCTTTTTCAAAACATTTTCAAAACCACACACAAAGCACCATTTCAAACAATTGAAAACCAAGGCAAGTTGATCTAAGCAAGTACCTAAGAGCCCATGGATAACCATGGATAGAAAGGGTGCTAATACCTTCCCTTTCTATAATCTACTCCCCGAACCCAAGAAAATATCTCAAAGGTTTTTGCTGTGCTTTTTAAACCTTTCCTTAGGATAAAATAAAAAGTCGGTGGCGACTCTTGCTCAACCGAAACATTTGTGAAAACAAACGCAAAACCATAGTCAGTTCTCCCACCATATCACAATAGTATTGTTAAGGTTTGTACCGTTATCAATGATGATCCTTTCGGGGATACCGTACCCGTAAATAAGATTTTGTTTGATGAAGCGGGCAACAACATTCTTAGTAACGGATGCGAAGGAAGCTGCTTCAACCCATTTAGTGAAGTAGTCAATGGCCACCAGAATGAAGCGGTGTCCATTGGATGTTGTAGGCTTGATCTCTCAAATCATGTTGATTCCCCACATAGCGAAGGGCCAAGGAGCTGTTAAGACATTTAGAGGAACCGGGGGCACGTGTACCTTATCCGCATATATTTGACATTTATGGCATGTGCGGGAGTGTTGATAGCAGTCAGCTTCCATGGTAGACCAGTAATAGACTACCCGTAGAATCTTCTTAGCCATCGTATGCCCGCTAGAGTGAGTGCCAAAGGTACCTTGATGCAATTCGGCCATGATCTTTTCAGCTTCAGCTTTGTCCACACAACAGAGCAGAATAGAATCATGATTGCGCTTGTACAGGATGTCATTAATCAAGAAGAAATTTTCCGAGAATCTCCTTAAGAACTTTTTGTCATTGACTGAAGCTCCTTCTGGGTATTCCTGAGCCTCGAGATACCTTTTGACTTCATGAAACCATGGCTGATCCACTACTTCTTCGGTATTAATCTCGTGACAATATGCAGGTTTATCCATCCGTTCAATGGTGATTTGGGGAGCCTCATTATCCCAGTTAAGTTTAAACATGGATGACATTGTAGCTAGAGCATCTGCTAGCTGATTTTCTTCTCGCGGGAAATGCTCGAAGGTAATCTGCTCGAAATATGGTAACAATGTCAAGACATGTTCTTTGTAAGGGATAAAGTTTGGATGCTTAGTGTCCCACTCTCCTTTGATCTGACTGATGACCAAAGCTGAGTCCCCAAACACATCTAAAGATTTGATTCCTAAGTCTATGGCAGCCTTGAGTCCAAAGATGCATGCCTCTTACTCTGCCATGTTGTTCGTACAGCTGAAGCAAAGTCTGGCGGTGAAAGGAGTATGGCAACCTTCTGGAGATATGAGTACCGCGCCGATACCATTGCCAAGTGCATTGGAGGCCCCATCAAAGTACAGGGTCCATCGGGATCCTTGTTCAGGTCCGTCATATGGTCTGAAATCTTCAATGTTGTCCAATGTCATGATGTCCTCGTCAGGGAAGTCAAACTTCATGGATTGGTAATCTTCGACAGCTTGATGAGCCAGATGGTCAGCTAGCACACTCCCCTTTATAGCTTTTTGGGTCGTGTACTGTATATCGTATTCCGTTAGGATCATCTGCCATCTAGCTATTCTTCCAAATAGAGCAGGCTTCTCAAAGATGTACTTGATCAGATCCATCTTAGATATCAGCAAAGTGGTATGAGTCAATATGTACTGCCTTAGCCGGTGAGCAGCCCATACCAAAGCGCAACAAGTTTTCTCAAGCAGTGAGTATCGAGTCTCACAGTCGGTAAACTTTTTGCTAAGGTAATAAATGGCATGCTCTTTTTGGCCAGACTCGTCATGCTGCCCTAGTACGCACCCCATTGAATTCTCTTGGATGGTCAAATACATGATTAGCGGTCTTCCCTCGACGGGTGGCATCAAGATAGGAGGTTCTAGCAAATACTCCTTGATTTTATCGAAAGCAACTTGACAGTCATCATTCCATCTAACTACCTGATCTTTCTTCAACAGCTTGAAGATTGGTTCACAAGTAGATGTTAGGTGAGAAATGAACCTAGCAATGTAGTTTAGGCGTCCCAAGAAACCTCTGACCTCCTTCTCAGTGTGAGGAACATGCATTTCTTGTATAACTTTGACTTTGGCAGGATCAACCTCGATGCCTTTGTTGATGACAATGAATCCTAAGAGTTTACCGGACTGGACTCCGAATGTGCACTTGTTTGGGTTCAATCTGAGCTTGTACTCCTTCAACCTGACAAACAGCTTTTGCAAGTGATCAAGGTGTTCTTCTTCAGTTTGTGATCGGGCTATCATGTCATCTACGTAGACCTCTATCTCATGATGTATCATATCATGAAACAAAGCTACCATGGCGTGTTGATAGGTTGCCCCAGCATTCTTCAGTCCGAATGGCATCACTTTGTAGCAGAACGTACCCCACTGTGACAAAAGTAGTTTTCTCCATGTCCTCAGGTGTCATTTTGATCTGGTTATAGCCTGAGAATCCGTCCATGAAAAAAAATACTTTGTGCTGAGCTGTGTTGTCAACCAGGATGTCGATGTGCGGAAGTGGAAAGTCATCTTTAGAGCTGGCCCTGTTTAAATCTCTATAATCCACGCACATTCTGACTTTGTCGTCCTTTTTAGGCACGGGAACAATGTTAGCAACCCATTATGGATAGGAAGTAACAGCCAGAAATACAGCATTAAACTGCTTCGTAACTTCTGCTTTGATCTTCTTTGACATGTCAGGTCTCATGCGACGGACCTTTTGTTTCACTGGTGGACAGTATTCTCTTGTGGGTAGACGGTGTACCACAATGTCTGTATCGAGTCCCGGCATGTCTTCGCATGACCAGACAAAGATCTCAACATAATCATGCAATAGCTGAATTAGGCGCTCCTTGACACTCGACTCTAGATTGGCACCTATCCTGATTTCCTTTTTATCATCCTCAGTTCCCAAGTTGATTGTATCCAACTGCTCCTCATGAAGCTGAATTTCTCTTTCCTCTTATTGTAATAATCTGGACAATTCCCCTGGCAAATCACAATCTTCCTCACCTTCGTATTCGGCTTGGTAGATCAGATCTTCAGAGTCACTGAAGGCTATAGCAGTATCGTTACCCATGGGATCCAGAATGGAAGGGTACCTGCATTTGTGAGTGTGGGTGTGTGTAAGGGATAGCCATCTTAAAACAACAAAATGTAAAAGAAAGACAATGAGCACAAAAGGTTTAAATATAAAGAGCGTCCATGATTCATTAAATGACATATGAAAATGAAATAAGAACCCTTACAAATGGACCTATGTGCCTCGGGTAAGACACATGGTTGAAAAAGTACGAATTGTTTTGTGAATTATTACATATCTAACAGAAATGGAAAATATAAATTACTGCGGTATGAAAGTAATCGGAACAAAGTCTTTTGCTTCCCAGTTGCACAGTCCTCCGCCGACAGTAGGAAAAATCCAGTCTTCCAAGCTGCCCTCTTCTTCACTGTCCTCTAGTGCATTAACTGATCGCGACTTTATCGTCTAAATTAATCGGGAGACTGCAAGTATACAGCCCTATCGCGTAGTTTTAAAAGATATCGAACCTAAGGGACTATAAATTGAACTAACGTAACCTAAACTACTGTGTAAAGCTATAGCTATCGAATAATTAATTAGGGGAATTTTTGGGTAATAAAACTTAATTCTAATTGAAATAATAATAATGCGAATATCGGTATGTACTTCGTTAACACTAAAGAATCCGACTTTCCACTGGCTTATTTTCTAAAAATGGTAATAATATCTTTTTCAGCAAAAAGTATTTATTCAAAAATCTATTCTCAAACTTTCGCTCTATTGAAGTAAATTATAATTTTAAACTCTGATGTATGCTTTCGCTATCCCATTGATTTTAAAATTACTTTTTGAAAATAAATAAAGTTTAATTGGTTTTAAAACGCTGTCGCAGTCTTTAAAAACAATACCTAGTATCTACTATCTGATTTTAAACCTCAAACTGTCGCTCTATTGGTTTCTAATCTTAGTCAGTTTATTAGCCTCAAACTTTCGCTCTGTTGGTTTCTAAACCTTTTTTAACAAAATAAATTAGATAACTAAATCAGAAAAAGTGTTTATTTTATAAAATATAATCAAGCCTGTTTGTTCCGGATCCATTCAAATTAACTCGTTACATACCGATATTTAAATAATTTAGCCAGACATACTCATAAAAGCAGACATGAATACATTAAAGGAATTAACATTCGTAAATAAATTCATGGCTAAATAAATATCTCTCATGCAAATAATTAATTAAATAAATTAAAGCGATGTAAATAAGAAACCTGAATTAAATAAATGCTGGAAATAATTCTTGAAGCTTGAATCAATTCGTACAAAATCCAGGTTCTTCAACAGAAATAGAATTTAAGTATTTGAAAAGGAACTGGCTGGAAAATAACTGTTGGAAACTGAATTACAATGGAAAATAATAATGCAGGAAGGTAAATTCTGAAACTGGAAAAATAATGCTAAAAAACGGCCCCCGATTTTGATTTCCTGATGTCCTTTTATAGTGGTAGAATGTAACCACGTTTTGAGATATTTTCGTACCACTTTTCCCCAAATTTCTCGTTCTAACTGCTTTGAGTGGAGGTGGTCGTCCCGAGATTTACTCATCCCCTTGACCACGTTGAGACGGGCGCCTCCCACTAAGGGGAGGGTCTGAGGCGGGCGCCTCAATTGTAGGAGAAGAGTTGAGACGTGCGTCTCACTCTTGCACGTGCCTTTAGGGCTTTCTTGCTTGCGTGGGCCTGATTTCGTTTGGGCCCAGTTTGGAGATAATAAACCTTTTGATCCATCATTTTTGCTTTGCACACCCCTTTTCTTCATTTCTTGCATATTTAGTCCAATAACTCTCTTAATTTCTTCACTTTGCTCAATTTGTCTAATTAAAATAAAATACCTGAAACAATAAAAATACCGGCGTAATATGGAAATAAAATGAAATAATTAAATAAAAATACTAACATTATTTATGAAAATTAAATCAAATATACTATATAAAATTGTGTTATCAAACTCCCCTATACTTGAACCGTTGCTTGTCCTCAAGCAAAAGTAAAAAAAATGAAAATCACTGACGCACAGTTAAACACAGATATAAGAACATACATCACTTCGTACCAGGTTGCAAGTTGAATTTTTCGTTAGAGAATTTAAGTCGAACTTAAACACCAAAGTTACCGTAGGAACACTGGACAACCCCATTTAAGCAGACCAATTTAAGTCATGTCATTATAGCTTAACCTAATACTACGTTTTATTTCACCCGTTTTCATTCTAGTGCAATCACATTAAGCCCTTTACCTTACACGCACATAGTGGAGTAACTGGTTAGTGAATTTGATCTTAGTAAGCCAGCTAGGAGTTCTGGTAATTTAATCATATGGTACTCCCTTTTTCCAATTAAAAATTACGGGGGATCGAACCGTAATTCGCCCTACCAAGTTCAGCACCAGGGACCACTGAACCAATTTATAATGGATTATTTTGCATTTAAATTTATAGTTTCTGCAACTGTTGGATTAAATGATCTGGTAAGGACCATCTAACTTAACAAGTGCATTTTCAGATAAAAGCAATTTCTTAAGAATATTTGATCAATCACTTATATTCATCAGCTCTCCATGTAGTTTGTGTTTATGGCGGTGCCGACTGCTTAATAAACTACTCGGGGCTAATCTAAAACTAAGTTTTAAAGGTTTTGGTATAATAAGTACTTAAATCGATCCAACACATCGGGGGTTTTGAAGTGTTAAGACGATAGCAATTTTGCTAAGTTGCTCGAATTCTTATTTATAATAAGCAACCTTAATACTAGTTGAATAATGTTTATAAATGCGTGTTTAAAATTGTTTTATTTTATTCATTATGGCTCAAGAAATAGGGGGAATTCGAGTAAGCACAAAGTTTTGCATAAGAGATTAAAATTTGCATAAATAAGTACTTTATTGAATTGAAATTTTGCAATACAAGAAAAGAAATAAAAGGAAAAATACTACAAAGAGAGCAAAGGAAATAGAAATGAACAAGGAAATGATCTGACTCCCCTATACCAAAAAGGAGCAATGTCCTCAATGCGATAAAAACAAAGGAGAATCAGATGAAAATAGAAAGGCGATCACTCGTTGCTTTGAGAATCATGATCTCTTGTTCTTCGTCCTCTAGTACGAGGTCTTCGTCGTACGTCAGAATCAGAATCATTAAGATGAAGTGCGTCTGCTATGCGAGCTTGCAAAGATTCGAGGTTACAATCATGGCGAAAGGCATATTCTTGTTGTTTGCATCGCATCTCTTGTTGGTCACGTTGTACTTCTTGTATGAGATGTAAAGTCTCAGCTTGGTTTTGTTGCATGGCATGGAACAACTGATCTTGATGAAGCATATGAGCCTGCATAGCTGCGAAATTTGCAGCAGGATTATTTGGTTGTTGGGCGGCAGGTGCATCAAGAGCATAACGCCAATTGGCGCAGACTCGGACGTCGATACGATTCGGACAAGGTAACACAAAATCAGGAATTTGACGACGATTTATCACTAATGTAAACCGGCCATCATGTCTTGGAGAGATTATATGGGAATCTCGGCAATAGATGACATCAAGAAGAGTGGCTGGCATCATATATTGTAACAAAGAAAATAGCTCGGCGGAAAGGCCTAAAGCATATGCTAAAGATGTGATGATGCCTCCAAAAACAAAGGGATTAGTACCTGCTGTGTTCACGCATGTGTGGATGTGACTGAGCATGAAAGGGGCGACGTTGACAGCCTGACCATTAAGGGCACAGAAAATGATGAACAACTCATTTTGGTTGACCTTGTGATTATTGGTCCGACCAAAGATGGTGTTAGCAAGAACGCGGTGAAAGTACCTTAATGCAGGGTTATGTATTTGAGAAGCATAGAGGTCGCGCCAACTTTCCGTGGTTTGACCGGTTAGATCATTCCATAAGGAGAAGCCGACTTGATCCCAAGAAAGATCGTGGTCATCGTCGAAAGGCTTGTAATGAACATGCTCGCCGCGAGTGAAAGATAAGAGTTCAGCGACTCTTTCTTGATCAAGAGAGTACTCTTGGTTAAACATGTGGAAGTTGGCGGTTCCGGTTGTGTAGGGATCGTCGACAGGTGTTGTGTAAGAGAAGGAACTAAGAAATTCAAGCACGAGTGGTTCATAGGTTGGACATGGGTTTGTGCAGAGACTGGTTAAATCGGTGTTATTGAGCATTAATACGATGCTATCGGTCATTCCTAAGGTTTCCAAACACTCCGAACTTATGTATTTTGTAGGAACGACGGAACGGGTATAGAATTTTTTATACTTTTGTTGTTGTTGGCCGTCGTCGTTATCGCAGAAAATGATATTGGATAGGTCGGGTGGTGGTCGGTCGGGCTTAACTTGTCGTTGGTTGTTTCGTGGAGCCATAGATGGATATGGGTTGAAGAAGGAAAAAGGTAGAAAATATGGGTGTAGGAGAGGAAATGGTAGAGATGGTTAGAAATGTTGTGAAATGAGAAAGAAGGATGAATGGTATTTATAGTGGAGTGAGAGTTAAGAGTGATAAATTATAATAAGTGGGTGTTGGAAAATGGGAGGGAAAATATGAATGGGGATTAATGGTGGGAAGTGGAAAGAATATAATTTGAATGAGAATAAAGAGTGTTGAATTTGAATTAATTGGGACTGAATGGGAAAACGAAACGGACAAGACAAGTAAATGCAAGGGAAGACCAACTTTTACTCTGCACGAGACACATGCTGAGGCGACCGTCTCACACAGGAGACCACGCGTGAGGCGTGCGTCTCAAAGCTGCATGGAACAGTTGGAGGCGTGCGTCTCCAGTCAGCCTGTTGGGCTGAGGCGTGCGTCTCACTTTATTGGGAACAAGCCAGCGTGTGAATGACAAGGGACAGTATGCAAAGAATAAAAAGGAATCTCACTTGCAAGGTAGAATGATATTGATAATGCAGGAGCCAGAAAAAGGAATATATTTAAAAATTGTAGCAACAAATAAGAATGCAATAATACTAATATTCTTATAAGATAATATTTTTATATGATATAATATATTAAGCTGCAACATTATAATTATAAGAAAATAACATGAATTGCTTTTAGAATGAGGATCAAAGTTGCTTACAATTTAAGAATCAAGTATTTGGAAAGTAAAACATAATAATAAAAAGAACGTAACGAAAATATTGCAATTTCTAATAAAATCAAACTAAGCTAAACTAAGCTAAACTAAATAAAATGAACTACTTAAAAGCTCTAGCCACTAGATGGTCCTGCCTTAGGAGCAGAGGAAGAATGAAAGTAAGCGAAAACTTCTTGAAATTGCGCAGAAACAGTATCCATAAAACCAAAGAAATCAGCTTGCAAACTAGTCAAATCGTCCCTCAAAGCCTGATGTTCCACCTGGAGAGCGTGGATGGCAGTCGCATAATCAATGGTAGGATCCTCATGCATAACGGTGTCAGGAGCAACAGAGTGAGCGGTAGAATCGTGCTGAGGAGGGCCCATATCATAATAACCTGGAGGAGCAGTGGGATCTTCCTCAGAATCTTCCAAAACCTCATAATCTTGCGGAGTCTCAGGAGTGCTGGGCGGAGAAGGCTGCTGATCAAGACCAAAAAGCCAGTTGGCTTTGTTATGCACACTCGTAGCAGGGTTAGGCAAGGTAAACAGCTGCATAACTTGACCATTAATCAACAAGGTAAACTGAGTCGGGCCAATATCACCAATTATACCAGTGTTGAAACAGAACTCGATGGTCATGCAAGTAACACCAGTAAAAGCATTCAGATGCTTAAAGGGTTGTCGAGGTCCAACAACATTTGCAATCATAGTGACGAGACCTCCCATCCGAATGGGTGCATGATCAGTATCAATGAGATCCACAAAGGTACGGGTCAGATAAGTGATCGCATTAACCGGACGGTTTTGCGAAGCACAAAACATGATAAAAAGCTCATCCTTAGAAACAGTGGTGACATTCTGGGGTTTTCCAAAAATGGTGTGGGCCAGAATCTTATGGAAATACCTGAAGGCCAGATTATGGATATTCTCTGATACAAAGTCCTCGGGCTCAGGGTTAAGGATTCCAGAAATAGATCCCCAAAAATAGTCAAGCTCTCTAAATCCAAGATACTCCTCCTAAGTTTCATGATAAACTCCTATGCCATTAGGAAAACCAAGAAGCTCACCCAATTCCTTATGGTTAAACTTGAAAGTGATGCCAAAAAGTCTGAAGATAATAAGTCCACGGCGTAAAGCTAACCCATGAGTAGGAAAGTACGTCAAAGAGCTGAGGAACTCCAAAGTGAGGTTCCGATAAGTGGCATAGCAAGTCATCAGGCGTGAACTATCCCACCCAATCTGATTCAGCAGAAAAAGCACACTATCACGAATACCAAGAGCAGTCATAGCACCATGATGAAGGTAGATAGTAGGTAACATCTCACGCTCGGATAAAACTCCATATTTGGTGCGCTGATTTCTTCCTCTGAAACTAACTGGCATATCGTCAACTCTAGACATAGTGGGAAGAGAAATAAGTAGCAAGAAGTATCCTGAAGAGAAGAAGATAAAGAAGATCAGCATTGGCCAAATGCCGATAAGAAGAAGAAAAAAAACATAGAATAGAAAGAAATAAGACAAAGAGGAGAAATATAATGAATAGATAAAGAAAAGAAATAGATATATTTTTGTTTTTGTTTTTTTTTGTTAAAAATAGACTAAAGAAGAAATGAAAAATAAGAAGAAGGAAATATAAAAAACGGTGGGTTGTCTCCCATAAAGCGCTTTGTTTTATGTCGTAAGCTCGACAAATAAAACTAAAGACTAGGCTTCTAATCGAGCGTGTGGCTCGTCTAGATTTATCGTTTGAGAATTTCCCTCGAGTTCAGTTAGATGGTAATGTTTTAAACGCTGCCCGTTTACTATAAACGGTTCAATCGAAGGTCCCTTAATCTCTATTGCACCACTTGGATAAACTCGAGTAATTTCAAAAGGTCCGGACCACCTAGATCGTAATTTTCCAGGAAATAATTTTAATCGTGAGTTAAATAGTAATACCAAGTCACCTATGTTAAAATTCTTCCTAGATATATGCTTATCGTGCCATTTCTTTGTGCGCTCTTTGTAAATCCTAGCATTTTCGTACGCATCCTGTCTAAGTTCTTCCAATTCATTAATATCCAGGATACGCTTCTCTCTAGCGGCAGTGTAACTTAAGTTCAGATTCTTAATGGCCCAATAGGCCTTGTGTTCTAACTCAACTGGGAGATGGCATGACTTACCATAAATAAGCTTGAAAGGAGTAGTACCGATGGGAGTTTTATAGGCAGTTCTATAAGCCCATAAAGCTTCGTGAAGTTTAAAGGACCAGTCCTTTCTGGACGTAGCGACAGTTTTTTCAAGGATTTGTTTTATCTCGCGATTTGAAACTTCAACTTGTCCGCTAGTTTGAGGATGGTAAGGTGTAGCTATGCGATGTCGAACTCCATATTTTCCTAATAATTTTTCAAAGATTTTAGAAATGAAATGAGATCCACCATCACTTATAACGAGTCTGGGTACACCGAACCTAGGAAAGATTATGTTCTTGAACAGCTTAAGTACCACTCGGGTGTCATTTGTTGGAGAAGCTATAGCTTCGATCCATTTTGAGACATAATCCACAGCCACGAGTATATACTTGTTACCGGATGAAGATGGAAAGGGTCCCATAAAGTCTATCCCCCACACATCAAAGATTTCGACTTCTAAAATGCCTTTTTGTGGCATTTCGTCACGTCTAGATATATTACCGGTGCGTTGACACCTGTCGCATTTTAAGATGGTGGCATGTACGTCTTTCTATAAATTAGGCCAATAGAGACCGGATTGTAAGATCTTTGCACAAGTTTTGGATGTACTCGCATGTCCTCCGTAAGGTGCAGAATGACAGTGTTTTATAATGTTTTCAATCTCTTCTTCTGGCACACACCGGCGGAAAATTCCATCAGGACCTCTCTTGAAAAGTAAAGGTTCATCCCAATAATACTGTTTAAGATCATGGAAGAATTTCTTCTTCTGTTGGTAGGTAAGTTCAGGTGGTAAAACGCCTGCAGCGAGGTAATTTACGAAATCGACATACCAAGGCACCGAGGAGACGACTAAGGTGGTTTCCATGAGTTTATCTGGTTCTGTGTCTTCCAAGTGGGAAATCAGTTTATCATACTGGAATTCATCATCGATCGGCACTTGTTCATGTTTAAGATTTTCTAGTCTAGAGAGATGATCTGCTACCACGTTTTCGGTTCCTTTCTTATCTTTGATTTCTAAATCGAACTCTTGCAGTAGCAATATCCATCTCAGGAGTCTAGGTTTAGCGTCCTTTTTGGTTAGGAGATATCTAATAGCAGCATGATCAGTGTATATGATTATTTTGGAGCCTACTAAGTAGGAACGAAACTTGTCTAATGCGAAGATCACTGCTAAGAATTCTTTCTCGGTTGTAGCATAATTCATCTGCGCTTCGTCCAGGGTTCTGCTTGCATAATATATGACGTGGAGTCTTTTATCCTTTCGCTGTCCTAAAACAGCTCCTACGGCATAGTCACTTGCGTCACACATTATTTCAAAAGGTTCATTCCAATCTGGAGTTTGCATGATAGGCGCAAAAATTAATGCTTTCTTAAGTGTTTGAAATGCTTCTAAACATTTTTCGTCGAAGATAAATTCAGCGTCTTTCATTAATAGCTCAGTTAGGGGTTTAGTTATCTTAGAGAAATCTTTAATGAATCGTCGATAAAAACCGGCGTGTCCCAAAAAGCTTCGGATTTCTCTAACAGTTTTTGGAGGTTGAAGGTTCTCAATAACTTCGATTTTAGCAGAATCGACTTCAATTCCTCTTTTGGATATAATGTGTCATAAAACAATTCCTTCTTGTACCATAAAATGGCATTTCTCCCAATTAAGCACTAGATTAACCTTCACACAACGTTCTAATACCCTTTCTAAATTTTCTAAACATTCTTCAAAGCTTTGTCCACAGACGGAAAAATCGTCCATGAAGACTTCCATAATATTGTCCAGAAAATCAGCAAATATTGCCATCATACATCTTTGAAAAGTTGCAGGAGCATTGCATAAACCAAATGGCATTCTTCTATAAGCAAAGGTTCCAAAAGGGCATGTGAAAGTTGTTTTCTCTTGGTCATTAGGATGAATAGGTATCTGAAAGAAACCTGAATAACCGTCCAAGAAACAGAAATGAGAGTGTCTAGCTAAACGTTCCAACATTTGATCAATAAATGGTAAAGGGAAATGATCTTTTCTGGTGGCTTTGTTAAGTTTTCGATAATCGATGCACATTCTCCATCCATATTCGACTCTTTTAGTTATGATTTCTCCTTTCTCATTTTCGACTACTGTGACACCTCCTTTCTTAGGTACAACATGCACAGGGCTAACCCATTTGCTATCAGATATAGGATATATGATTCCTGCTTCTAACAACTTCATAACTTCCTTTTTCACAACCTCGCTCATAATCGGGTTTAGTCTCCTCTGGTGTTCTCTTGAAGTTTTACAATCTTCTTCTAGCATAATGCGATGCGTACAGATAGAGGGACTTATTCCTTTAAGATCAGTGATATTATATCCTAAGGCTGTTGGATATTTTCTCAGAATTTGTAAAAGTTTTTCAGTTTCGGTTTCGCCAAGTTCTGCGTTGACTATCATTGGTCGTTCGAGTTCGGAATATAGGAATTCATACCTTAGATTTTTAGGAAGTGTTTTGAGTTCTAGGGGTGGTTTCCTTAAACATTGTGTAGGATCTGGTGCTATAGCTAAGCATTCACTTAGATTACTACTCAGATTTTCATCGAGATTGTCTTCATTTTCAAGCTCAGCTTCTTTTCTACATTCATCGATGATATCCATGAAGTAACAAGTATCTTCAATTACAGGTGCTTTCAGGAATTGAGAGAGGATACATTCGATTTTCTCTTCACCTACTTCAAAAGTAAGTTTTCCTCTTTTTACATCTATAATTGCACCGGCTGTAGCTAAGAAAGGCCTTCCAAGAATGATTGGGGTAACTTCGTCCTCCCTTATGTCCATAATAATGAAATCGGTTGGTATATAGAATTGGCCAATGCGTACAGGAACATTCTCGAGAACTCCTGCAGGATATTTAATTGACCTATCTGCTAATTGAACGGACATTTTGGTTGGTCTGAGTTCTCCCATTTCAAGTTTCTTGCATATAGATAACGGCATCACACTTATACTGGCTCCAAGATCACATAAAGCTTTATCTATGACAAATATGCCAATTACACATGGAATAGAGAAACTTCCAGGGTCTTTGAGTTTAGGAGGCATTGTGTCTTGAATAATTGCACTACATTCAGCAGTAAGCATGACAGTTTCATTATCCTCTAGCTTTTTCTTATTGGATAGAATCTCTTTAAGGAATTTAGCGTAGGAGGGCATTTGAGTTATAGCTTCGGTAAAAGGAATTGTAACATTAAGTTGTTTCAGAAGATCCACGAATTTCTTGAATTGACCCACATTCTTAGTTTTAACTAACCTTTGAGGGTATGGGATATGAGGCTTATAAGGTGGTGGGGGTACATAAGTTTCATCTTTTTGCGGGTATCTTCATTATTATCTCTCTGATTTTCCTTTTCTTCTTTATCTTTAGTTTCAGATTGTTTAACAGAATTTTGTTGCATAGCTGGGCTATTGTTTCTGGGATCTACAGGTCCATCATACTCTGTTCCGCTTCTTAAGATAACAACATTTGCATGTCCTTTGGGATTAGGTTGAGGCTGTCCAGGAAATGAGCCAGCAGGAGCAGAAGCTGCTTGTTGTTGAGCTACCTGAGAGATTTGTGTTTCTAACATTTTATTATGTGTAGCTAAAGCATCAAGCTTGTTAGATAATTGCTTAATCTGCTCATTAATGTGTATATTCTGATTTTGAACATCCTTATTAGTCTGGGATTGAGTATTATTGGTTTGGGATTGAGTAGCGATGAAATGCTCTATCATGACTTCCAAATTAGACTTCCTAGGAGCATTAGACGTGTTAGGACCATTATTAGGATGATTTGGAATAGCCTTAGGATAACCAGGTGGTGTAGCAGGAGCTTGTCCAGGTGCGTATAACGCGTTGTTATTCTTGTATGAAAAGTTAGGATGATTCTTCCAGCCAGGGTTATATGTGTTGCTGTAAGGATTACCCTGTACGTAATTCGCTTGTTCAACTGGAACTCCTGTTAAAAGTGGGCATTCTGGAGCAAGATGTGATTGAATACCACATAAGTCGCAAGTTTGAGCAATTGCAGCAACAGTAGCTGTGGGAGCGGTGGTAAGATTCTCGAGCTTTTGAGTGAGAGCTTCCACTTTAGCGTTGACTTGATCCAGACTATTCACTTCAACCATGGCACCTTTCGTTTGAGATTTCTCTATACTAACTCTCTCTGTACCCCATTGGTAATGCTTTTGAGCCATGCTTTCGATAAGTTGTCTTGCTTCAGTATATGGTTTATTCATCAGTGCGCCACCAGCTGCGGCGTCTATAGTCAATCTCGTATTATACAAGAGACCATTGTAGAACGTGTGAATGATCAGCCATTCTTCTAAACCATGATGAGGACAAAGTCTAAGCATGTCTTTATAACGTTCCCAAGCTTCAAAGAGTGATTCATTGTCTTTTTGTCTGAAACCATTGAATTGGCTCTGAGCATAGCAGTTTTGCTTGGAGGAAAATATCTAGCCAAGAAGACTTTCTTCAACTCATCCCATGTGGTGATTGAGTTGGAAGGAAGAGATTAGAGCCATGCGCGAGCTCTGTCTCTGAGAGAAAAAGGAAATAGGCACAATCGTATCGCCTCGGGGTTAACACCATTCGCTTTCACAGTGTCTGCGTACTGCACAAACACTGACAGATGAAGATTCGGGTCGTCAGTAGGAGCTCCAGAAAACTGGTTCTGCTGAACGGCGGAAAGAAGCGAAGGTTTTAGCTCGAAATCGTTTCGAGCGATAGCAGGAGCAGCAATACTATTATGAGGCTCTGCTTGAGAAGGAACAACGTAGTCCTTAAGAGGACGAGGAGCAGGATCAGGTAGGTCAGCCATCTTCTTGAGTTCTTCAATGTCAGGAAGTTTGGTCGAAGGAAGGTTGTTGCGTTCTAAATACTCTTGAATTCGTCTTCTTAATCTAAGGTAACGCTTGATATCGTATATAGGTATATGCAAAGGCGCGCCTTGAGAGCGAGTATTTGGCATACACAGAGGGAAAAGAAATAGTTGCTATAGTCTATACTTCGTAATAAAATTACGATATCAACTTAAATAGTCCCCGGCAACGGCGCCAAAAACTTGTTCGCGACTTTATCGTCTAAATTAATCGGGAGACTGCAAGTATACAGCCCTATCGCGTAGTTTTAAAAGATATCGAACCTAAGGGACTATAAATTGAACTAACGTAACCTAAACTACTGTGTAAAGCTATAGCTATCGAATAATTAATTAGGGGAATTTTTGGGTAATAAAACTTAATTCTAATTGAAATAATAATAATGCGAATATCGGTATGTACTTCGTTAACACTAAAGAATCCGGCTTTCCACTGGCTTATTTTCTAAAAATGATAATAATATCTTTTTCAGCAAAAAGTATTTATTCAAAAATCTATTCTCAAACTTTCGCTCTATTGAAGTAAATTATAATTTTAAACACTGATGTATGCTTTCTCTATCCCATTGATTTTAAAATTACTTTTTGAAAATAAATAAAGTTTAATTGGTTTTAAAACACTGTCGCGGTCTTTAAAAACAATACCTAGTATCTACTATCTGATTTTAAACCTCAAACTGTCGCTCTATTGGTTTCTAATCTTAGTCAGTTTATTAGCCTCAAACTTTCGCTCTGTTGGTTTCTAAACCTTTTTTAACAAAATAAATTAGATAACTAAATCAGAAAAAGTGTTTATTTTATAAAATATAATCAAGCCTGTTTGTTCCGGATCCATTCAAATTAACTCGTTACATACCGATATTTAAATAATTTAGCCAGACATACTCATAAAAGCAGACATGAATACATTAAAGGAATTAACATTCGTAAATAAATTCATGGCTAAATAAATATCTCTCATGCAAATAATTAATTAAATAAATTAAAGCGATGTAAATAAGAAACCTGAATTAAATAAATGCTGGAAATAATTCTTGAAGCTTGAATCAATTCGTACAAAATCCCGGTTCTTCAACAGAAATATAATTTAAGTATTTGAAAAGGAACTGGCTGGAAAATAACTGCTGGAAACTGAATTACAATGGAAAATAATAATGCGGGAAGGTAAATTCTGAAACTGGAAAAATAATGCTAAAAAACGGCCCCCAATTTTGATTTCCTGATGTCCTTTTATAGTGGTAGAATGTAACCACGTTTTGAGATATTTTCGTACCACTTTTCCCCAAATTTCTCGTTCTAACTGCTTTGAGTGGAGGTGGTCGTCCCGAGATTTACTCATCCCCTTGACCACGTTGAGACGGGCGCCTCCCACTAAGGGGAGGGTCTGAGGCGGGCGCCTCAATTGTAGGAGAAGAGTTGAGACGTGCGTCTCACTCTTGCACGTGCCTTTAGGGCTTTCTTGCTTGCGTGGGCCTGATTTCGTTTGGGCCCAGTTTGGAGATAATAAACCTTTTGATCCATCATTTTTGCTTTGCACACCCCTTTTCTTCATTTCTTGCATATTTAGTCCAATAACTCTCTTAATTTCTTCACTTTGCTCAATTTGTCTAATTAAAATAAAATACCTGAAACAATAAAAATACCGGCGTAATATGGAAATAAAATGAAATAATTAAATAAAAATACTAACATTATTTATGAAAGTTAAATCAAATATACTATATAAAATTGTGTTATCATTAACCCCTCGGTGGCTGATCTTCACAGGTGGCCCTCCGACACGGGCGCGGTGCACGGCCTTCTGAGCAGTCGAAGTAAACCCCAAGCCGAATTTGTCTGATTTGAAAGGGAAGTCGGGAAGCTGCCCCCAGATAGTGGATCTGCCTTCTTCCATTACTGCCCTAGCATCCTTGAGAGATGACATCCGAGGTGGTGGTCTTGTGATTACAGGGGTTGAGGATACCGCCTTGGTCTCCGCTATTTCTTCAGAGACTTCTTCAAAATGTTGGAAAGGGGTCTCCATGAATTCGCCATCTAACTCCACATAACGAAAGGAATTCAGATGACTAATCATATATTCCTCTTCCCCATGGACAGTTATAATCTTCCCTTGGACGGGGTACTTGAGCATTCAGTGCAAGATGGAAGTGACAACTCCGACATTGTGAATCCAGAGGCGTCCCAACAGGCAAGAATAAGAAGGACGAATGTCCATCACATAGAATGTCGAGTTGAAAACCTGAGTTCCCACCTTGATTGGGATGTCCACCTCTCCATGGACCATCCTCTTAGACCCATCAAAAGCTTGCACCACTATATTGCTGGATTTTAAAGTTAGCCCCTCACAATCTAATCTATCCAAGGCTTTCTTTGGCAAGACGTTTAAAGACGACCCAGTATCAACCAATACATGAGCTAAGGTCGTTCCTCTGCACTCCACCGAGACATGTAGTGCATCGTTGTGTTTTCTTCCTCGGGGTGTCAAGTAAGTATCGGAGAAACCCATGCCATTGTCAGCTGTCAGATTGGCCACACACTCTTAGAATTGATCAGCTGAAGTCTCTTGCGGCACGTGCGCTGTCTTCAGAAATTTGACCAAAGCTTTGGCATGTGCCTCAGAGCACAACAGCAGGGCTAACATAGAGATTTTGGAGGGGGTCTTCCCCAGTTGTTCAACAACATCATAATCACTTTTCTTGATGATCCTCAGGATTTCTTCCATCTCCTTCTTGGATGTCTCAGGAATGACTAGTAATTGAGCCTTCGTCAGGACAGGCTCCTCTTGAACATTCTTTCCTTTTTTCTCAGCAGCGGAAACAGGGATGGGAATTGTATTGTTATCATTGGCGGGTACACTTGTAGGTACAATTACTGGTGTAGGGGAAATCTTTGGAATGACCACGGGTCCAAAGACTGCTGTTGGAGGAGAAATCTCTGGAGAAAAGATTCTTCCACTACGAGTAACCTTGCTTATTCCGGCAATGTTACTGATGTCAGGAGTATCCTCTTCAGAGCTTTCTTCTTCAGCAGTCTGTTCAATCTGTTTGACACCATGGTAGTAGATTTCTCCACCATAGTTCCATGGTACCATTTTATCAGATTTGTATGGGGCTGGCCCGGGCATTGTTATCTTCAACGGAGTAGTCACAGGAGAAGATGTAATCCTAACGGGTTTTTTAGGAACCCTGGAAGGATTGGCGTATATGGTTATTATTGAAAATTCTGGAACTGGAAGGGGTGAAATGGGAGCTTTCTCAAACAAAATTTCCTTGTTATCAATCAATTGTTGGATTCCTTTCTTCAACAGAGGACATTCAGATGGGGAGGACAGGTGTAGCGATAAAAAATGTAGCGGGGTAAATCGGAGATCGAATTATTGATTAATTCGTCTCACAAAAGCAAGAGTCGCCACCGTGCTTTATTGTTTCCAAGGGAAAAGAGGAAAGAGCGAAATAAAACCCTAAATATGCAATGTAAATAATACTTTTTAAAAGTAATAAAAAATACAAGGCGTTTTGGAAAAGAGATCTATGGTTCGGGGGTTGGTTATACAATGAGAAGGTATTAGCACCCAATGTATCTATAGTACTCTATAGGAACCTTTTGAAATATCTGTTTATTAAAATTATTCGTTTGATTTTAAAAAAATGAATCGTTTTGGCCGAAAAGGGGTATGGACGGGTTTTTGAAGATACGACGACCTAATGTCGAAGTTTTGGCTTGAAAGGTATAAGTTGAAAAAGATTGAATATTTGAGGAAAAATTATCCTAAGTTTTAATGAAATGCGAATGTTCGCGTGATTAGACTTGAGGACATGAAGTCGACAAATTTAATCGTTTTTCCCTTTGATTTAAACGTAAACAGAATAAACAAGTAAATATGAAATAATTAAACAGAAAAATTATGCGGATAAGCAACAATTAAATAAAAGACCAAATGGTGTAAATATGCATTTTTGTATTTTTGTTTAATATTAACGAAAAGAAAATGTTTTAATAATTTTCATTTTTTACGCATTTTTAATATGGATAAAAGTAATGAGAATTAATGAAAAATAAAATGTTTTTTTTATATGCTTCTACTTTTTATATGTTTTGTATTAATATAAAAATATTATTTTTAAGAGTTATTGAATGATTTTTAAACTAAATTAAAACTAAACTAAAAAAAACTTCTAACTTAAGTCTAATTAAAAAAGGATACTAAAATTATCAAATTAAATCCTAAAAGTTAAACTAATAAAATTGATCAATTGTTAAAATGTTTTAATTAAAATATACCTCTTATTAATTAAGTCTAATTAATATTAATAAAAACTCTAAAAATGGCTAAAGAAAACAAAATAAATAAAATAAAAAAAGGTATCAAGAAAATAAAAGGGTGAGTTGATAATGTATGGGCCAAAAGGTTTCAAGAGGGCCTAAACAGGGGTAACAAAGAAGGTATGGGGGGTATTATGTAAAATTCGTTGGGCTTAGGCAGGGAACCGGGTCCATTCACATTTTAATTTGTTTTAGGGGTTAAGCAAAGGGTTTCAGTTGAGAAAGGGATTAGGTTCTTGGTTTAACAGCGACAACGCCGTTCGCTTCCTCATGCGTTCTTCTTCGTCTTCCTCGTGCATGCCTCTGCGTTTCCTCAGCCCAAGGCCACCAGCTTCCTCCATTTCCTCTTCCCTCCGACGACAGCGTTAAGGCGACAGAATTAGGTAACAATTCCAATTTTTAATTCGTTAGGGTTTGTTACGATTGCATGTTGTGATTGTCTAATCCGTTGATTCTAACTTCAAGTTTTTTAATGTTTGCTTGAGGTTTTGAAAGAAAGAGAAATGGGACATGTTACCTGGAGACAGAGGAGGAGGTTGTGGTTGCTACGGAGGCCAAGGGCGGACGGAGATGCGGAGGCGCGTTAGCTACTGCTTAGTATCCTGGTACCCTGTCTTTCCTCTTCCTCTATTGCCTTGCTACTGTTGCCTTAGATGCTTTGAACGCTTCTGAATACCTTTGATTTTCTCTCTTCTTCTTCACTGTGATTCTGTACGCTTTTGTTAATGCTTCATTGCCTTGAACTTGACCTATGATGATATGCTGAGGTTTTCGGTATTGGACATTGGTTTCAATGGTTTATGCTTTGTTGGTTTTGAAATGGTGATGGTGTTTGTTGGACAGTAGATGGAAGATTTTTGGTAATGGCTATGGTTTTACTGGTTTTTATGGTGTTTGATGGAAATTGGTTTTACTGGTTTTTATGCAGTAGGCCATGGTTTTTGTTTTGTTTATGGTTTTATGGAATTTTTGGTTTATGACAGTAGGTTTTGAATGGTGTATGCAGGTTCCATTGTTTAGGCCATATGGTTTTGGTTTAGACAGTAGGAATGGTTTATGCAGGTTCTTACTGGTTTTAGGCCATGAAGGTTTGATGGTTTAGACAGTAGGAATGGTTTATGCAGGTTCTTACTGGTTTTAGGCCATGAAGGTTTATGAGATAACAGGTTAAAATGGTTTTGATGTGATTTATGTTATAGCAGGTTTAACCTTTGGTTTGACAGTAGGTTTTGAAAATGGTTTTTGACAATCTTTGTGTTGGAGGCTTCCAGGTTCTTTAGACAGGTTCAACTCCTCTATTTGAAAGAGGGTTTTGTGCTTGTTATAACAACTGTTTGCTTGGTTTATGTTACAGGCTTAGGTTTGAATATTTTACAATATTCTCTTGGCCTTCTGCACATCTGCTTCATATGGTTTGTTTGTATTCCTTTCTTATGCTCCTTTCCTCTTACTGACTGTGTTACTGCAGTTTGTTTTGTATCCACTTCTGCCTAAACCAAAACCTGTAAAACCATGCTTCTTTCTCTCTTATCTCTCTTAAGTACCATTTTATATCAAAATGATGTGTACTTACTGTTCTGAAATTGCATAGGCTGGAACATGATGAGAAAAATGGAAAATATTATGCTTGCAAAAATTGTTTTTAGACTGCACATTTTCTTTTGACTTGCAATGGCACAGTGGAGCCTATTTGTTTTGGACTCTTCCTATGTGCATGGCAAAGGTTTACGTTGGATTTTGTTTGGAATTGAAATGCATGTGCTGTTGTATTATGCATATGATGTTAATTCTGAAATATGCTGTGGACTTTGAAAAATGCAATTAATTTTTAATTATGCAGTTTTAAAAAATAGAAATGAATTTGTGCATGTTTTAAATTGTGCATTCATTTATGAAAATAAAAATTCCTCCCTTTTTTGTGAACCGGGAGAAATCCCGTGATTTGCAAAAAAGGGTAAACTGATTCCAGCCGTTGCTTTTAATGATGAACACTGAAATAATTTTCTGCTTTTAATCATTTATTTATTTCTAACTTTTCTTTTAATTGTTTTTGCAGGTAAAATTAAATGAGCAGACAAAAGCATTGGATAGAAGGTTTAGAATTAGAATCTTAGAAAAATAGTTCTATTTTACTTTAAGCTTTTATGTAATTTGTTATTATAAATATTTTGTAAATAATACAATATTTAAATAACAATTGTAATAAAATAGAATAAAGTGAAATAAAATTCTATTATTTCCCAATCAATTCTTTTTCTTTCCAATTATTTATTTATGGTTTATAATTCTTTAAATTGTATAATAATTGAAAATCAATTTCAATCACTTAAATTCAGAATAATAAACGAATAAATAAACATCATTGATCAATTAATAATTTCAATTATTTAATCCGTTATTCATAATTTTCTAAATTATAATAATTAAAAATAGAATTTCAATTATTTAACTTAGAATGATAAATAATTAAATAACCATTATTGACCAATTAATGAACTTCCTTTCAAATATTTATTATATTATTCATAAATCTTTAAATTATGTAATAACTGAAAATAAATTCCAATTATTTAAATTTAAGATAATAAATAATAAATAAACACTGTCTGAACGATTAATATGCCTCTTTTCAAATATTTATTTTATTATTTATAGATCTTTGAATTATATAATAACTGAAAATAAATTCCAATTATTTAAATTTAAGATGATAAATAATTAATAAACATCATTTAAGTATTGATCAGTTAATAAATTTAGCGTTCAAAAATAAACAGCTCTCGACCTGAAAAAGTTATGAATTTTTAAAAATCAAAAGATCAAAACGCTTGCAATGTAATGATGCAGATGGGAGATGGTATCTTAGGACAAAATTTAGGGTACAACAGTTGCCCCTATTTAAGTTTCTTCTATCCGGAGATATGAAGATTAAAATCTTCGTTTCGACGAGATTGAAGGTACTTAAATACATAATACGCAAATTTTGTCCTAAGATGCCGCCCTTATGTTTGATATGAATGCAGTGATTGAATTCACAGAGAAAGATATTGTATGAAACAAGACAACGCTGGAGGAATCAAACGCCAACAAAACACAGAGACATGGATTATACACTACTGGGGAAACGAGTCATCGACTTCAAACGGCAGACTCTTGACGGCGAAAAAAATTGAGGGAATACGACCTCTGACCCTAACAAAGAAGGCATCTTGCATAGGCTATAAAACAGATTATTGACCCAAAACAGTGAGTTCACAACTCAAGGTCAAAGATAGACAGAGTATTAATCTTGCTGATGATGGATTACCGACTTCTGAAGATAACGATTCATAACAAACTTTCTCTGCGAGATTTCCCGAGATATACTCATTAATGCTGAGATAATATGGTTGTAGATGCGCAAGTCGCTCGAATAAAGAAGCGGCCACTTGCTGTCGTCCAAAGAAAATACCGATAACGTACAAGCTGCTCAAATAAAGAGGCTGCCACTTGCTGTCGTCCAAAGAAAATACCAATAACATACAAG
This sequence comes from Vicia faba, assembly GCA_948472305.1. NCBI lineage: Eukaryota > Viridiplantae > Streptophyta > Magnoliopsida > Fabales > Fabaceae > Vicia > Vicia faba. The sequence continues at coordinate 440,571,232 of OX451738.1, forward strand.
CTGTTCAAATAAAGAGGCTGTCACTTGCTGTCGTCCAAAGAAAATACCAATAACATACAAGCTGCTCAAATAAAGAAGATGCCGCTTGCTGTATTCCAGAAAAATAATAACGTACAAGTTGCTCAAATAAAGAGACTGCCGCTTGCCGCTTTCCAAAATAATAACGCACAAGTTTCTCTTGAAGAGTTGCCGCTTGTCGTTTTCCACAAGATAAAATGACGTACAAGTTGCTCGTGAAGAGCTGCCGCTTGTCGTTTTCCAAAAATAATAATAACGCACAAGTTGCTCGTGAAGAGCTGCCGCTTGTCGTTTTCCGACGATGTCTATGACGTACAAGTTGCTCATGAAGAGTTTCCGCTTGTCGTCTTCCAATAATAATAACGCACAAGTTGCTCGTGAAGAGCTGCCGCTTGTCGTTTTCCAACGATGATAATATACGTACAAGTTGCTCGTGAAGAGCTTCCGCTTGTCGTTTTCCGAAGAGTAACTCAGAAAGAAGTTGCGATGACACTGGAAGAGAATAAAATCTTCGTCAAAGAGAATCATGAATCAGTCCATTCCCGAGGAGATCACATATAAATGTGCAAAATAAATGCACCATCTGTCTAGGTCGCGATTTCACTGGGGAAAATCAATGAGATAGTCTACGCAAGATACAACAACTTCATCCAGGAATAACTAAAGAGAAAACAATCAAACAAGACTCCACCCAATGAGAAAGCAACTCGATTGGGGAATTCATCCTATCCAGAAATGGACGAGGTGATCTAAATCAAAAATCATCCATGAGGATTAGCTCAGTTGGCAAATTTAGAAAGGAAGCACATTTTCTGCCTAAGCTAACCTTCTACTTGGAAAGAAATATGTACGTTATCTGAATAAACAAAATACAACCCAAAAGTCAACGGCAAATGTGAGTATGCGTGCATGATGTAAGTGTGGATGAATAAATGGATGTCATGCTGACAAAACGAACAGAAGGAATATCCTGAAGACGATAATATGTCACAAAAAGATAGATACTCGGCCAATCTTGAAAAAGACGGAAAATAACTGGAACTGGAAACACAAAGCAACGTTGGAGCGTAACACGCCACAAGGCTCAAGTCTTATGAGGAGAAAAGTAGTCAAATCCAATCTTACAATACCAATAGACCACTGGCAAGAGGCAAAGCGTACCATACTTCCGAAATTTCCTAAATAAAGCTAACTGAAACAAATCTTAACTGGAACACTTGGGGAGTCACCAAACTTAGCACCACTAGAACCAAGAGTGTACATAACCAACACCTCATGACGGTTTTAAAAGAAAACAAGCCCATCATGCAAGGATAAATCACTGTACTGTTGCATTTCATGGCTTGACCATCCTTGGAACAACTGTTAATATTCCTTTCATTATTTACGACACATTTTTTTTTTAAAAATAAGAATACTTTAAGTAAATTTGTTTCAAGTATTTCCACAAAAATTAAAATTTTGCCCACAAAAGGTAAATGCTCAAATTTCATTAATAATATGGTAGTTCGCTAACAATGCGACTCCAACGGTTTACAAAAGTTTGGGAAATAGTACATGAAAGGAAAAGGTTACACAAAAACAATGATCGATATTCTCCCTAACAACTTCAAATTCCAAAATGTGCTCAAATGTCAAGACTGGTCTGACCAAAAGCCTGCCTAAGCGAAATACTTCTTGACTGCATCGGCGTTCATGGGACGCGGGAGCTCATCACCGTCCATATTGGTGAGAATCAAGGCACCTCCAGAGAAAACTTTCTTAACGACATACGATCCTTCATAATTCGGAGCCCACTTGCCCCTAGAATCAGGTTGGAAAGATAATATCTTCTTGAGCACAAGGTCACCTTCTCTGAACTCGTGTGGTCGAACCTTCTTATCAAAAGCCTTCTTCATTCTCTGCTGATATAATTGACCGTGACACAACGCTGTCAATCTCTTCTCTTCAATTAAATTCAACTGATCATATCTACTTTGACACCATTCAGCCTCAGAAAGTTTAGCTTCCATCAACACTCTCAGAGACGGAATCTCAACCTCCACGGGGAGTACAACTTCCATACCATAAACTAGGGAAAATGGGTTTGCACCTGTTGAAGTCCGAACTGAAGTACGGTACCCGTGTAAAGCAAACGGAAGCATTTCATGCCAATCTTTATAAGTTACCACCATCTTCTGGACAATCTTCTTGATATTCTTGTTAGCAGCTTCAACAGCCCCATTCATCTTCGGTCTGTAAGGAGAAGAGTTATGATGTTCGATCTTGAACTCTTCACAAAGCTCTCTCATCATCTTGTTATTCAAATTCGAACCATTATCAGTGATAATCTTGCTCGGGACACTGTATCGACAAATGATCTGATTCTTGATAAATCTGACTACCACCTGTCTGGTTACATTAGCATAAGATGCTGCTTCCACCCATTTAGTAAAATAATCGATCGCTACCAAAATGAAATGATGAACATTTGAAGCTTTGGGTTCAATCATTCCAATCATATCAATGCCCCACATAGAGAAAGGCCAAGGTGAAGAGATGACATTGAGGAGGGTCGGCGGCACGTGCATCTTGTCTACATAAATCTGGCATTTATGACATTTCTTCACATACTTACAGCAATCGGATTCCATTGTCATCCAATAGTAACCAGCTCTCAACATCTTTCTAGCCATCGCATGTCCGTTGGCATGAGTGCCAAAGGCCCCTTCATGTACTTCTTGCATCAGCATGTCCGCTTCACATCTGTCTACACATCTGAGCAAGACCATGTCATAATTCCTCTTATACAATACTTCTTCATTGAGGAAGAAACTGCTTGCTAATCTTCTCAACGTCTTCCTATCTTTATTGGATGCCCCAGGCAGGTACTCTTGAGTTTGAAGAACACGTTTAATGTCGTAGAACCACGGTTTGTCGTCGGTAACCTCTTCTACTGAGAACACATGAGCAGGTCTGTCAAGGCGCATAACTCTGATCGTAGGCACATCGTTCCAACCATTCACTTGAAACATGGAAGACAAAGTAGCTAAAGCATCAGCCATTTGGTTATCATCTCTAGGGATATGATGTAATTCCACTTTGTTGAAGAAAGTTAACAATCTTCTAGCATAGCCTCTGTAAGGGATCAAACCAGGATGACGAGTCTCCCACTCTCCTTTGATTTGATTAATCACCAATGCCGAATCTCCGTAAATATCAAGAATCTTAATCCTTAGATCCACCGCTTCTTCGAGACCCATAATACATGCCTCATATTCCGCCATGTTGTTCGTGCAGTCAAACTTCAATCTCGCCGTGAACGGGATGTGAGTACCTCGGGGAGTGACAATGATTGCCCCAATTCCATTTCCATAGGAATTCACAGCTTCGTCAAATATTAAACCCCAACGCGATTCGGGATCAGGTCCTTCTTCAGGTAACGGTTCTTCACAATCTTTAGCTTTCAAGTACATAACATCTTCATCTGGGAAATCAAACTTGATGGATTGATAATCGTCAATTGGTTGGTGAGCCAAATGATCGGCTAAAACACTCCCTTTGATTGCTTTCTGAGTGTGATACTCAATGTCATATTCGGATAACAACATCTGCCAACGGGCTATTCTTCCAGATAAGGCGGGCTTCTCAAAGATATACTTGATCGAATCCATTTTGGAGATTAACCAAGTGGTGTGGTTAATCATATACTGGCGCACACGGAGAGCAGCCCAAGCTAAGGCACAACAGGTTTTCTCAAGCAATGAGTATCGAGACTCACAGTCTGTGAATTTCTTACTCAGATAATATACAACATGTTCCTTTCTTCCAGTCTCATCTTGTTGACCAAGCACACATCCCATGGAATCTTCCAATATAGTCAGGTACATAATCAATGGTCTTCCTTCCACCGGAGGAATCAAAATGGGAGGTTCAAGCAAATATTCTTTGATGCTATCAAAAGCTCTCTGACAATCTTCCGTCCACACACATCCTTGGTTCTTTCGGAGAAGCTTGAAAATCGGCCCACAGGTAGCAGTCATATGAGATATAAACCTAGAAATGTAGTTCAGTCTCCCAAGGAATCCTCTTACTTGTTTTTCCGTCTTGGGTGCGGGCATTTCCCGAATAGCTTTGACTTTATCAGGATCTACTTCAATACCTTTCTGACTGACAATGAAACCCAGAAGTCTTCCAGAACGAACACCAAAAGTGCACTTGTTGGGATTCAGACGGAGTTTGTACTTTCTCAAACGCTGGAATAACTTCAACAAGTGTTCCAAGTGATCTTCCTCAGTCTGTGACTTGGCAATCATGTCATCCACATACACTTCGATCTCCTTATGCATCATGTCATGGAACAAAGCAGTCATGGCTCTTTGGTATGTTGCACCAGCATTCCTCAAACCAAACGGCATAACCCGATAACAGAAAGTTCCCCAAGGAGTAATGAAAGTTGTCTTCTCCATATCTTCTGGTGCCATCTTGATTTGATTGTAACCAGAGAAACCGTCCATGAAAGAAAAGACTTTGAACTTGGCGGTACTGTCGACCAATACGTCAATGTGAGGTAATGGGAAGTCATCCTTTGGACTAGCTCTATTCAGATCTCGATAGTCTACACACATCCGAACTTTGCCATCTTTCTTAGCAACAGGCACTATGTTGGCTAACCATTGAGGATAGACCGATGTAACAAGGAAACCTACATTAATCTGTTTCTGAACCTCCTCTTTGATCTTGTCAGCCATATCGGGACGAGTCCTTCTCAGCTTCTGCTTGATCGGCGGACATTCAGGTCTCAACGGTAAACGATGCTCCATAATATCGTTGTCCAAACCCGGCATATCTTGGTAGGACCAAGCAAACACATCAACATACTCTTTGAGAAGCTCCAACATTTTCTCTTTAACTTCCGGGATAAGCAATGCTCCGACTTTGACTTCCTTTCTATCTTCTTCATCACCCAAATTGACCGACTCTAAAGGTTCTTCAAACGGTTGAATAATCTTCTCATCATGCTCAAGCAAACGGGAAATTTCAACAGGGATCTCTTCATCATCCTCCTCTTCGGCTCTGAACACGGGGAATTCAAAGTTGGGAGAGGGCATAGGATCATTGTTTTCGATGGTTAAGTCATGGATTAATCTGCACACATGATTATGCTTTATTTTAGAAATCGATTTGTGCAAATAAAACAAAAAGTTATTATATTTTCCTATTACTACCAATTAATTTTTTATTGCTATTTCCCAGAAAAAGTGAAAAATAAAACAGTAGTGGACAAAATAACATTTTTATTCATTGAAGGGAAATACTTGAAACAAAGGGCCCAAACATTTCTCTTTTGCCTTGGGCAGAGCAAAAGGAATTATTTTTCATAGCCCGACACAAAATACTCTTCGCCTTGGGCAGAGCGAATTTTTTCAAAGAAAAACAAAACAAAACATTACTCGGAAATGTGCATAACAATAGGAACATCAACAGCTATCCAGTTTTGGCAAGCCAATCCAGGCGTCACAAAATCGGGCAAATCTTCCTCGGAATCATCTTCTACGATAACATCAACCTCAGGATGTATAAACCCTGCACTCCGGAAAACCTCTTGAATCGGACGAACAACCACCTCTTACTTGACTCTCGCAGACACAGGATGAAAACCAAGACCTTCCCCAGACTTGTTCTCGGGCAAAGTCAACACCTGGCCCCATCCTTCGGCCGAACCACTTTCCACCACTCGTCGCGCATCCTCAAAAGAAGAAATGGATGCCCCTTGCTTCTTCACTGCATTCTTAGCAACAGAAAGACCTTGGAACTGGGTTCCAACATCCTCGTCAGCATCAATAAAAGAGAATGATGATAAATGGCTTACCATCATAGCCTGCTCTCCCCCAATCATCACTAGCTTCCCATGCCTCACAAACTTCAGTCTCTGATGGAGCGTAGAGGTGACTGCCCCTGCATCATGGATCCATGGACGATCCAATAAGCAACTGTAGGCAGCACGAATATCCATCACTTGGAAAGTGATTTGAAAAGTATGAGGACCAATTACTATAGGAAGATCCACTTCACCAATGACTGTCTTCCTAGAACCATCGAACACTTTAACAATTACTCCACTGGGTCTCATGGGAGCACCTGGATATGAGAGTCGAGACAAAGTAGTCTTGGGCATCACATTCAACGACGAACCTGTATCCACCAACACACTTGATAAGGTATCATTTCCGCAACTTACTGAGATATGCAAAGCCATATTATGGTTTCTCCCCTCCTCCGGGAGTTCTTCATCACTGAAACCAAGATTGTTACACGAAGTAATATTTCCCACAATTCCATCAAATTGGTCAACCGTCACATCATGATCCACGAACGCCTGGTCCAAGACCTTCATCAAAGCTTCTCTATGGGCACCAGAATCTCTCAGTAAAGCAAGCAAAGAAATCTTGGAAGGAGTTTGCAATAGTTGGTCCACAATCTTATATTCACTTCTCTTGATAAGCTTCAGAATCTCATCATCCTCAGGGTGAGGGATAGGTTCACTGGATCGGCCTATCTCAACCCTTGGTTCAACATTTCTCACTGGAATTTCCGCCGGTATGGGTCTCCTGACTTGAACTTCTGGTCTCTTCAAAGGTACAGCTGCAAAGACACGCCCACTTCTCGTAACTCTACTCACATCAGCAATGTTAACAAAAGACGGTCTTGTTGGTATAGGGACTTCTACCCCCATTCTCAATCATTGTGGCATTATACTTATATGGTACAGCTTGGTCTGAGTTGTAAGGCACAGGACCAGGTGGGTAAATGGTCAAAGGAGCAACAGGTGCAGTCTGACTGTCGTAAACAATCTCTACTGATTCAGGAAAATTGAATTGTGGTATGATAACATTCACTTCATCCTCCGGATTTCTGTCATATGTAATAGTGATAACTCTTTGGTCTAGCAACTTCTGAATATCCTCCTTCACAATAGGACAATCAACCTCTCTTGAACAAAACTCACAAACATCATAATCATGCTGATGCCTAACAAAGGCAAGTCTTCTCAAACTCTGATGTAACCTGATCAACGACTCTCTTATGTGTTCAACTTGAAAAACGCGAAACTTTCCCGGACAACCTTCCACCATATTCACTGAAGATGCCCCATGTCGAGGCAAAGGATTATCTCTAACATTTGGATTAACATCCTTGAAAGACAAGATACCATTCTTAATCAACCTCTGTACGTCCGCCTTCAGAGCAAAGCAATTCTCAAGGTTGTGCCCCGGCGACCCTTGATGATATTCACAAAACTGATCCGCCTTATACCACGGAGAAGTACTATTTGGTGCGATAGGAGGAGGCTTTGTCGTTATGAGATTCTTTCTGATAAGAGCAGGGAACAATTCAGTATAAGTCATAGGAATGGCATCGAACTGCGGTTTTCTGGGTGAACGGTTCTGATTGTTGAATGGATAAGCCTGTTGTCGAGGCTGCTGCTGAAATGGCTATTGTTGAGTTGGTGGGGTTTGATGAGCTGGGGTCATCAAAGCTGGGCAGACAGCCGGAGTGACTGCCGCAACGTGAGAGTAACCTCTCCTTGGTCTACCTGGGAACAAAGCGCTGACATCCTGCTCTTTTCTTTTCGGGAAAACACTTCCAAACTTCTTAGTACTTCTAGACGGACTTCCTTCTTTAACCAAACGCCCTTCACGAATCCCTTCCTCTAACCGCATGCCCATGCTTACCATTTCGGTGAAGTCACTGGGTGCGCTGGCGATCATTCTTTCATAGTAAAAGGAACCTAAAGTCTTCAAAAATATCTTAGTCATCTCTTTCTCCTCAAGAGGTGGACAGATTTGAGCAGCAATTTCACGCCACCTCTGGGCGTATTCCTTAAAAGATTCTCGGTCTCTTTGCGACATTACCCGGAGTTGATCCCTGTCCGGCGCCATGTCAACGTTGTACTTATACTGATGGACAAAAGCTTCGCTAAGATCGTTGAAGTTGCGGATCCGAATACTGTCTAAACCCATATACCACTTTAGAGCAGCACCCGTCAAACTATCTTGAAAATAATGAATCAACAAGTCATGATCATCGGAATACGTAGACATCTTTCTCACGTACATTGTCAAATGACTTCGAGGACACGAATCACCCTTATATCTCTCGAAGTCTGGCACTTTGAATTTTGCTGGAATCTTGACATTCGGAACTAAACAAAGGTCATGCGTGTTCTTCCCAAACAAATCTTTCCCCTTTAATGCTCTAAGCTCTTTCTGCATTTCCTGGAACTGATCTTGAAACTCTTCCATTCTATCAAAAAGACCCAAACTTTCAGCAGGCTCGGCAGGATAAGTAGGTTCATTCAAGTATGGCACGGAGTGGACCACAGGAGCGATAGTTGTCATAACCGGTTGCGGAAAAGGTGTCACAGACGGAATTACTGGCGGCAAGGCAGTTGTCTCTGGTTGAGGAAGAGACAAAGCAGGTTGAAACAAAGGCTGTACGGCAAGCTGATACCCCTCTGGAACAAAGTTGTAAGGCATTCCCCACGGAAAACCTTTCGGCATCTGATGTTGAAGCGGAGAGTTGATTTGAGTCACGGAGGTAGGAACGGTGACAATCTCGGAAACCACTGGAGTTGAAGTCTGAATCTCGGCAGCTGTAGTCGATGGCTGATTCTGAATAGCCACCAAACTTTCCACTAACGCAATTAACTTTTCCATCTCGATACGAAGGGTAGCAACCTCCCCACGAAGCTCATGGTTTTCCTGTTCCAAATCTTCCATTTTCCTCTGACGATTGGCTCGAGTGTCGTATCGGTGAGACAGCTTGACAACCTTTGGAGTGGAAAAAGAACAAGGATAAGACTCTAAAAAAGTGTGAAGTGAAATGTTGAATGATGCATGATGTGTGATGCAAATGACGATTCATTTTAATAGTTTTTCAAGGAACTTCGATAATTTTGCACATATCAATGGTAAAGGAATTTGGAACAACAAAAACTCAATCCATTAATCAAAAGCAGTAAATTACAACTTACAACTTGAAATAACAAAATAATAAATTACAACTTTGGGATAACAACCCAATAATAAAAGCAGTAACTTACAATTTTAGAACATGAAACCCATAATAAAGTAATAAATTACAACTTTAAAGCATGAAGTCCAAAATAAAGCAATAAATTACAACTTTGGAGCATGAAGCCCATAATAAAGCAATAAATTACAACTTTGGAGCATGAAGCCCATAATAAAGCAATAAATTACAACTTCGGAGCAAGAAGCTCTTTTACATAGTTTTACATAATGACATCAATAAAATAAAACTAAAAGCTAAAGATAACTCATAATCATCAGATGAGGGACCAAACACCAACTGTAACTGGAGCTTCTTGATCTTCTCTTCATAAAAGTCTTCCATCTCTTTCTTCTCAGCTACCAGTCGATCAATGATTTCCTTCTGCGGATTAGGAACGAGAGCAACGCTTAACGAACCTTCCTTCTTTCTCTTCCTTTCACTAGCATACTTCTTCAGTAAAGCATCCTTTTGACGAAGCTTCTCATCATGATCAATGAACCAGCCGTCTTGAATAAACAGCAACTCCTCCTTTTCCTTTAACTGTCGAGTCAGGACTCGATTCTCATATTCAGACATATGGTACTTTTCTTTCCAAGCATCCCTCTCGGACTTCATCCTAGCCAGATTTCCTTGGTATTCTCCTATATTCGCGATAGGGATAACAACAGATGATGATGCAACGGTAGGGAATAAAGGTTTCTCAAGTTTATAGGGCATCTTGAGAACACAAGCCCTAGCACGGACCCATTGTAGGTAAGGCTCCAGAGAAACGGCACCTCTATGTCCTAACATATCTCTCCCTTTCCTATGGATATGGCGCCAAGCTCCTTCGATCTCCCTCTTAGCTGCCTGATGATCTTGTCCTTCTTGTAGAAAGAAACCACTCACATGGATGTTGTTTAGCTTATCTCTCATCGGGTACCCAAACTGACGGCGCACGAGAACAGGGTTATAGTTAATTCCACCTCTCGTACCGAGAAGAGGCACGTTAGGAAAAGCACCACAGCTATCGATGATCTTTACCTCGTAGTAAACTCGATTATACCAATCAATGTTGAAATGAGTGAGAGCCATAATCTTTGGCGCCCATCGCGGTTCCTTCTCGAGATCCCAGAAAACATCATACCCAGGTAGATGAGAAACATACCACTGATACAACAACGGTGCACAACAAATAATCATCCCTCCTTGATAAGAGTTTCGAAGATGGATGGAGTAGTAGGTAGCTCCTAGTAGTGTAGGGACCGGATTTCCAATCAAGAAAATTATGATGGCGTTGATATCCACAAACTTATCAACGTTAGGGAACAAGAATAGACCATAAGCGAGTAAAGCAAACACGTCTTCAAAGGCAACAGTATCTTTTATCTCAGCGAAATGACGAGCTTTCCTCAACAAAAACTGCGCAGACAAACCTCGGATCCCCCCTTTTGTAGTCATATTCTCCTCTATCTCTGACTTCTTCAAGTGGGTGATAGTTGCTATCTCGTGAGATTTGGGCTCTTCTTCTAATCCAGAAAAAGGAACACAGTCGGTGATCGGCAAACCAAGTATGTAGGAGTATTCTTCTAAGGTGGGCATCAACTGGTAATCCGGAAAGGTGAAACATCGGTACAAAGGATCGTAGAATTGAACCAACGTATTGAGGATGCCTTCCTTCATCTTGCGCTTCATGAGAGGTATAATAGACCCATACTTTCTCTGAAAATCCGTTGGGTTCTCGATCTTCAGAATCAAACTCTTCAGTTCTTCAATCTCGAGCTCCCTAAAACTAAAGCTTCGAGTGTTTCTCCTTCCAAATTCCATAATAACCTGAGATGTCTGCAAAAATCATTCCGAAGTTCCTTGAAAAACAAGTTTTTCACAAAGAATACCGATGAATGCATGAATGAATGATAATGCAACAGTCACACACAAGTTCACAAACATGGGGTTCAAAGGTTCAACGTTTCAGCATGGAGTCAAGGGTGAAGCCCACCCAAAGGTATGTACTAATGGTTCAATCACACCTGTAAGACAAGGTTCTAAGAGTTCCCAGAGTCTACATTCCTCCTTCGGATATTACCAACGTCTTGATTACTCAATAATTAGCAATATTCTCAAGAGAAACTCGTCTGAGCGTAGCATCGCATAACAACTACTTCCGAATTACTCCGTTATAGTCTCCGCGCTACACCTAAAAAGGCCAAGATGGGTTAGGGTTCTACGGTCCTCAACTTCTCGGGCTCCTAGGTCGAAAATAATAATGTCTTCCCGATTACTCGGTAAACAAATATTAAGTTCAAGAGGGCCTTCCATTGAGTGGGGGATCTCATGCCTCCTTCTTCGGGATTACTCCCTCAAAGTTAACATGATTGTACCACCCGTCCTATTCCTTAAGCGTTACTTAATCCGGGCATAGGATTCGTCCTTTGCAAAAAACCCAAACACCCCAATTTAAACATATAATCAAGCAAATCAAATAATAATAAACAGATAAGACAAATTAGGCTTAACCCACTTAGGGATGGACCAGCAAGAGGTCAATAATTCCCCAGCAGAGTCGCCAATTCTGTAGCGATAAAAAATGTAGCGGGGTAAATCGGAGATCGAATTATTGATTAATTCGTCTCACAAAAGCAAGAGTCGCCACCGCGCTTTATTGTTTCCAAGGGAAAAGGGGAAAGAGCGAAATAAAACCCTAAATATGCAATGTAAATAATACTTTTTAAAAGTAATAAAAAATACAAGGCGTTTTGGAAAAGAGATCTATGGTTCGGGGGTTGGTTATACAATGGGAAGGTATTAACACCCAATGTATCTATAGTACTCTATAGGAACCTTTTGAAATATCTGTTTATTAAAATTGTTTGTTTGATTTAAAAAAAATGAATCGTTTTGGCCGAAAAGGGGTATGGACGGGTTTTTGAAGATACGACGACCTAATGTCGAAGTTTTGGCTTGAAAGGTATAAGTTGAAAAAGATTGAATATTTGAGGAAAAATTATCCTAAGTTTTAATGAAATGCGAATGTTCGCGTGATTAGACTTGAGGACATGAAGTCGACAAATTTAATCGTTTTTCCCTTGGATTTAAACGTAAACAGAATAAACAAGTAAATATGAAATAATTAAACAGAAAAATTATGCGGATAAGCAACAATTAAATAAAAGACTAAATGGTATAAATATGCATTTTTGTATTTTTGTTTAATATTAACGAAAAGAAAATGTTTTAATAATTTTCATTTTTTACGCATTTTTAATATGGATAAAAGTAATGAGAATTAATGAAAAATAAAATGTTTTTTTTATATGCTTCTACTTTTTATATGTTTTGTATTAATATAAAAATATTATTTTTAAGAGTTATTGAATGATTTTTAAACTAAATTAAAACTAAACTAAAAAAAACTTCTAACTTAAGTCTAATTAAAAAAGGATACTAAAATTATCAAATTAAATCCTAAAAGTTAAACTAATAAAATTGATCAATTGTTAAAATGTTTTAATTAAAATATACCTCTTATTAATTAAGTCTAATTAATATTAATAAAAACTCTAAAAATGGCTAAAGAAAACAAAATAAATAAAATAAAAAAAGGTATCAAGAAAATAAAAGGGTGAGTTGATAATGTATGGGCCAAAAGGTTTCAAGAGGGCCTAAACAGGGGTAACAAATAAGGTATGGGGGGTATTATGTAAAATTCGTTGGGCTTAGGCAGGGAACCGGGTCCATTCACATTTTAATTTGTTTTAGGGGTTAAGCAAAGGGTTTCAGTTGAGAAAGGGATTAGGTTCTTGGTTTAACAGCGACAGCGCCGTTCGCTTCCTCATGCGTTCTTCTTCGTCTTCCTCGTGCATGCCTCTGCGTTTCCTCAGCCCAAGGCCACCAGCTTCCTCCATTTCCTCTTCCCTCCGACGACAGCGTTAAGGCGACAGAATTAGGTAACAATTCTAATTTTTAATTCGTTAGGGTTTGTTACGATTGCATGTTGTGATTGTCTAATCCGTTGATTCTAACTTCAAGTTTTTTAATGTTTGTTTGAGGTTTTGAAAGAAAGAGAAATGGGACATGTTACCTGGAGACGGAGGAGGAGGTTGTGGTTGCTACGGAGGCCAAGGGCAGACGGATAGGCGGAGGCGCGTTAGCTACTGCTTAGTATCCTGGTACCCTGTCTTTCCTCTTCCTCTATTGCCTTGCTACTGTTGCCCTAGATGCTTTGAACGCTTCTGAATACCTTTGATTTTCTCTCTTCTTCTTCACTGTGATTCTGTACGCTTTTGTTAATGCTTCATTGCCTTGAACTTGACCTATGATGATATGCTGAGGTTTTCGGTATTGGACATTGGTTTCAATGGTTTATGCTTTGTTGGTTTTGAAATGGTGATGGTGTTTGTTGGACAGTAGATGGAAGGTTTTTGGTAATGGCTATGGTTTTACTGGTTTTTATGGTGTTTGATGGAAATTGGTTTTACTGGTTTTTATGCAGTAGGCCATGGTTTCTGTTTTGTTTATGGTTTTATGGAATTTTTGGTTTATGACAGTAGGTTTTGAATGGTGTATGCAGGTTCCATTGTTTAGGCCATATGGTTTTGGTTTAGACAGTAGGAATGGTTTATGCAGGTTCTTACTGGTTTTAGGCCATGAAGGTTTGATGGTTTAGACAGTAGGAATGGTTTATGCAGGTTCTTACTGGTTTTAGGCCATGAAGGTTTATGAGATAACAGGTTAAAATGGTTCTGATGTAATTTATGTTATAGCAGGTTTAACCTTTGGTTTGACAGTAGGTTTTGAAAATGGTTTTTGACAATCTTTGTGTTGGAGGCTTCCAGGTTCTTTAGACAGGTTCAACTCCTCTATTTGAAAGAGGGTTTTGTGCTTGTTATAACAACTGTTTGCTTGGTTTACGTTACAGGCTTAGGTTTGAATATTTTACAATATTCTCTTGGCCTTCTGCACATCTGCTTCATATGGTTTGTTTGTATTCCTTTCTTATGCTCCTTTCCTCTTACTGACTGTGTTACTGCAGTTTGTTTTGTATCCACTTCTGCCTAAACCAAAACCTGTAAAACCATGCTTCTTTCTCTCTTCTCTCTCTTAAGTACCATTTGATATCAAAATGATGTGTACTTACTGTTCTGAAATTGCATAGGCTGGAACATGATGAGAAAAATGGAAAATATTATGCTTGCAAAAATTGTTTTTAGACTGCACATTTTCTTTTGACTTGCAATGGCACAGTGGAGCCTATTTGTTTTGGACTCTTCCTATGTGCATGGCAAAGGTTTACGTTGGCTTTTGTTTGGAATTGAAATGCATGTGCTGTTGTATTATGCATATGATGTTAATTCTGAAATATGCTGTGGACTTTGAAAAATGCAATTAATTTTTAATTATGCAGTTTTAAAAAATAGAAATGAATTTGTGCATGTTTTAAATTGTGCATTCATTTATGAAAATAAAAATTCCTCCCTTTTTTGTGAACCGGGAGAAATCCCGTGATTTGCAAAAAAGGGTAAACTGATTCCAGCCGTTGCTTTTAATGATGAACACTGAAATAATTTTCTGCTTTTAATCATTTATTTATTTCTAACTTTTCTTTTAATTGTTTTTGCAGGTAAAATTAAATGAGCAGACAAAAGCATTGGATAGAAGGTTTAGAATTAGAATCTTAGAAAAATAGTTCTATTTTACTTTAAGCTTTTATGTAATTTGTTATTATAAATATTTTGTAAATAATACAATATTTAAATAACAATTGTAATAAAATAGAATAAAGTGAAATAAAATTCTATTATTTCCCAGTCAATTCTTTTTCTTTCCAATTATTTATTTATGGTTTATAATTCTTTAAATTGTATAATAATTGAAAATCAATTTCAATCACTTAAATTCAGAATAATAAACGAATAAATAAACATCATTGATCAATTAATAATTTCAATTATTTAATCCGTTATTCATAATTTTCTAAATTATAATAATTAAAAATAGAATTTCAATTATTTAACTTAGAATGATAAATAATTAAATAACCATTATTGACCAATTAATGAACTTCCTTTCAAATATTTATTATATTATTCATAAATCTTTAAATTATGTAATAACTGAAAATAAATTCCAATTATTTAAATTTAAGATAATAAATAATAAATAAACACTGTCTGAACGATTAATATGCCTCTTTTCAAATATTTATTTTATTATTTATAGATCTTTGAATTATATAATAACTGAAAATAAATTCCAATTATTTAAATTTAAGATGATAAATAATTAATAAACATCATTTAAGTCTTGATCAGTTAATAAATTTAGCGTTCAAAAATAAACAGCTCTCGACCTGAAAAAGTTATGAATTTTTAAAAATCAAAAGATCAAAACGCTTGCAATGTAATGATGCAGATGGGAGATGGTATCTTAGGTCAAAATTTAGGGTACAACAACAAGCAAGCATGGAAATCTTGGTCACAACCTGGGAACACCCCAACTTTCAACAAATTCAACTTGATGGTTAGGAGAGGAGTTAACAGTTCATCCACCGTAGAAACAAACAGATCTTCTTCCACAACATTGGCATTATGTCAATGCCTAGGCATTGGAGCGGAGATGACATTTGGTTTTTCAGGAGCTTCAAATTTAACTTCCTTTGCGTCAATCAGATCTTGTATCTTGTTCTTCAGGTCCCAACAGTTGTTGGTGTCGTGCCCTGGACTTTCTGAATGGTATGCGCATCTGGCGTTCGGATGGTAGTGTGGAGAAGTAGTGTTAGGATTTTTAGGGGCCTCTTTCAGCATGGCCAGGTTCAACTTCAAAAGATGTGGTAGGACTTGAGCAGGAGTCATGTTTATCTTGGTGAATTGCCTTACAGGCCTTTCCACCCATTTGCTGGTTATTTCTTGGCTGGTTGTTTCTTGGCTGGTCTGATGCAGACTTTTGAATCATAACGGCCCCCACTGTTGGTCGTCTTTCGGTTCTTCCCTGATTTCTCTGTGCATAGAAAGTAAACACTTCCTTTCTTCCCGTGAAGGGCTTTTTTGTAGCAGTTGAGGCAGACGCGTCCTTCTGAATTTTCCCGCTTCCAATACCGGCTTCCACCCTTTCGCCAGTTAAAATCAACTCAGTGAATCCTGCAGAGGAGCTCCCAATCAGGTGATTAAAGAAAGGACCTGATAAGGTCCCCAAGAACATGTCCACTAGCTCTCTTTCAGATAAAGGTGGTTGCACCCTTCCAGCTAAATCCCTCCACTTTTGGGCGTAGTCTTTGAAGCCCTCATTGGTAGCCATAGCCATACTCTGTAGCTGAGTACGAGCCGGCGCCAAGTCGGCGTTGTATTGATACTGTTTATAGAATGCGGCTGACAAGTCTTCCCAATTATGGACATCTGCTCTCTCCAACTGGTAGAACCAATCAAGCTGCGTTCCTGATAGACTGTCCTGGAAAAAGTGGACCCACAGGTCTTTGTCAGAAGAATGTGGTTGAATTTTCCTGACATAGGATATGAGGTGCATTTTTGGGCAAGACACCCCATCATACTTAGCAAACAGTGGCACTTTAAACTTAGGAGGGATTACAATTCCAGAAACTAACCCTAACTCCTCAAAATCCAGCCCCCGTACTCTTTGTATCTCCATAGCAGCTAGACGTTCTTCCAAGTTTTTGTATTTGTCATCGGCCGGAGGATACTGTTGTTCAGACTAATCCTCACCTTCCTCTTCTTCTGCTTCAGAATCTGATGGCACTGCCGTTCCTTTTCCTTTTCCTTCCCCCTCTTCAGATGTTGATGGGAATTCCAAAGTTCATCTGACTTGTCCTTCAAACCTTATGCCCATGATAACCACACCGACTCTCTTCTTCTTCTTTTTCTCTTTCTCTTTCTCTAGCAGAGTCTTGAGCTCCTCCTGCCCCTTGGCCAAGGTCAAGAGTAGCTGTTGGAATTGTGAATTCTGAGCTTGTAAATCTTTGACTGTTTGTTCAATATCCATCTTGCTGAAATAAACAGCAGAGAGATGAGGAAACTTAGTGTGAAGACTTGTTTATGCATATGATGAATGATATGTATTCATGTAATGCTTTCAAGGATTCAGAAATTCAAAGTTGTTTTAAACAAAAAAGAAACACACGTCATATTAATAAGATAGAATTGTTAGTACATCAATGCCCCTTGGGCAAAATAATACAAAATTCTAAGGTAAAAAGACATTGCGCATCCTCTTTGGTGCAATGTAGGTGTTGAGAGTCTGCTCTTCATGAAGTAGACGAGTGAGTTCCAAAACCTTCTTCTCGCTTGCGTAGAATTGGGCTTCGAAAGTATTGCGCTCTCCCTTGAGCTGTATCCAACTCCTTTGTAGGTCTTCGAGTGATGTTGGCATGTCAGGATGTAGGAGGGTGTATGGAACCTCTCCTTCCATAACATGCTCTATAATCACAGGGAGAATAGAGGGGTAAGGCATCATAAGACTTTAGGCGCGGGTTCGTACCCACTTGAGGTAAGGCTCAAGAGGGATGGAATTCTTGTGTCCTAAGGTCTTACTGTCCACCTTGTTGGGCATCCTCCATGCTCGGATGAATCTCTGACGGAGTCCTTGATCATCGTTGTCAAAGTCAAAAACCAAACCTTGAATCAGCATGTCATGTGGGCCATCCCTTCGGGCATACCCAAACTGTCTCAGAGCCAAGCAGGGATTTTAGGTGATGCCTCCCCTAATGCCTAGTATAGGGACATTAGGAAATTCCCCATAACGGTCAATGATGATAACATTCTCTTTTGATCGAGAACACCAATGAATATCTGAATGTGTAACGGTCATCAACCGTTGTGACCACCTCAAACCTTGCTCATTCTTCAAGACTGATTGGGGAAGATGAGAAATAAACCATCTTTCCAGGAGAGGAGTGCAACATATGAGAACACCTCTTTTCCTCATTGTACGAGTGTGAAAAGAGTGGAGGGTATCCCTAAGCAATGTAGGCACTGGGTTGCGAGACATGAAGATTTTAACAGCACTCACATCTATGAGTTGGTCAGGATTAGGGAACAAGACCATTCCATATATGAGAAGAGCTACAATCTCCTCAAAAGCTTGTAAGTCCAGAGAATTTCAGCAGCTTTGGGCCTTCTCAAATAGAAACTTTGACAAGAATCCTTTTACACCACTTCTAGTTTCCCAATATGTTGTGACATCAGATGAGTGCAAGTTCAGGGCTTGAGCAATCTCTAATGGCTTTGGATCTCTTTCCATACCGTTGAAGGGTAGTTGATTGAGAATAGGAATCCTCAAGAGTTGATAAAATTCCTCCAAAGTGGGCACAAGTTGGTAGTCAGGAAATGTGAAGCAATGATGCAAAGGGTCAAAGAACTGGAAGAGATTTTTCAGCATATCCTCCTCAGTGTTGGTGGTGACCAAGTTGAGTAGACAACCTTGTCTATCGGTGAATGGAGAATTCTCAAGAATCCTTGAAGCTAGCTCCTTGAGTTGTGGAGGAATTCTTACAAGGTTGACTTGGATAGTTTTCCTGCGAAGTGAATCCATAACCTACAAAACAATAACAAAGATGAATCTCCAAAATCCTTGAAATGGTTAGTGGATGCATATGATGCTCATGATGTCCATGATGTTATGCACAAGTATATATGCACAAGAAAATCACACAAGTCCCTAGTTTAGGCTTGCATGGGGTTTCATAGGTAAGTACCCTCTTGAAGTTTAGTTGGCTCAACCTGTCCTAGAAATAGTAACCGAGTTCTAAGGAGCTCAATATCACGGGACTGTTTCCTTGTTCATTGTTTCAATTCAGCCTCTTTACTGGCGACCGAAATATTCCAAGGAACCAACCCTCAATGAGTGTAGTATCGAGTATCTACCAACTTCGGACTGCACCAAAGTCGGTCATCTTACTACATCCTAAAAGGCCAAGTTGGTCAAGTAAAGGTTCTAAAAGTCAATTAATGCTTTATGACATCACTCAGCGGCCCCGTATTCTCTTTGATTGACTAAAAGGCTACCGGTACCCACAAATATGTCGCACTAATATAGCTATTGCTTAGACCATGTCGGTATACCCCGCATAGTTTCCACAACGTATTGCTATCTCCAATAAATGTTTCCCAAATCCGGGTAGAGGATTCAAACCCAAACAATAGAACCAAAGTGTAAATAAAATAAGTCAAACAAGATAAGCGTGTAAAGGTGATCTAAAACCCTAAGGTAACCCCACTTTTAGACATTTCCCCAGCAGATTCGCCAGTTCTGTGATGTGGTGGGAGAACTGACTTGAGGTTTTGCGTTTGTGCTTGCAAATGTCGCGATTAGCAAGAGTCGCCACCGACTTTTCTTTTATCTAAAAGGAAAGGTAAAAAAGCACAGGAAAGACCTTTGAGATGTTTTCTTGAGTTCAGGGGGTAGATTATGAAAAGGGAAGGTACTAGCACCCTTTTCATCCATGGTTTTCCATGGGCTCTTAGTTACTTGTTTAGATCACTTGCTTTGCTTTTACAATTGTTTGAAATGGTGCTTTGTGTGGTTTTGAAAGTATTTTAAAAATAGGTCGTCGTTTAGGCAATCTTTGTAATGATTCTCGTTCGTAAGAATGTATACAAAGATGTTTGTCTTTTGAAAAATGTTTCAATGTTTTGAAAGTTTGTTTGGAAATGTTTTGAAATGTGTGTATTTGTTTTTGAAAATAGCAAGGATTGTTTGCAAATTGATCAAGTAACTAGAAGCATTCTACCTACTCAAAAGTCTTTCTTGTACATTTTTATTCCTTTGACATTGTTGACCTACCATTGTTTTGGTAGACAACCCTATCTTTGGATGTTAAACGGGACGGGTGTGGGTCATCGTATGACCATGATAGCAATATTGCCAAGTATCTTAGCATTTGAGGGACTAAGATCATTTTGTTTTAGGCAACCTTTTGATAGCGTCATCGAGGGACTATGATCTTTTGTTTTATTTTGTTTTACCAAGATACCTTGCATGCATACCATGGCCATTTTTTAGGCAACAAAGTGGGTGAAACCCTAGGGGTGTTTGTGTGTAATGTGTGTCATTTTACATGCATTTTTGTCTTGCAATAGGTCATGCTATTTGTTTGATTTTTGTCTTATCATACAAACCCTAATTTTACTAAACATGGTATAATGCGATAAATTGCGTAAAATAAATCTAAGATATTACAAAAATTATTATGGGAGGGGGGATACAAGTTTTTGAATGGGGATATTTGCACAAAATAAAATCCTAAAATACTATTACAACCCAATTGAATTATTGTACAATAAATAAATAAACAAATATTAAAAATGCAATAAAAATGTAAATATGCAAAAAATGTTTTGTATTTTGTTTTATGTACGAGAGAATAATATTATTTAAGTTCTAAAAATAAGAAAAATAATATTGTTTTTTGAAAGGGGTAAAACCCTAGTTTTTGATTAAAAGAAAATATATGTTCTATATTTATTTTATTCATTTTTTTGTTTAAGAAAAATAATAATAATATTATATACAAATATTAAAAATTAAATGTGTATAAAAATAAATATTTAACGTGTATAAAATAATGAAATAAAATATTAAGTATTTTATTATTTACAAGTTTATTTAAGAAAATAGAAACCACTTGTCAAAATAAACTATTTTTATGTAAAAAATAAATAAATAAAATAAAATAAAATGTGAAAATAAATAAATTATTTTTGGGGATTTTTTATCATTGAAAAAAATAAATGCAAGCAATAAAATAAAAATATGCAAGAAAAATATGAAAATATAAAAAATAAGTCAGGGGGTGTAAAAGTAAAACAGGGGGTGCAAAAAGTAGAAACAAAAAAGGCCAGAAGCAAAAAGCCTAGATGGAGCTTCGTCCCTGTCCTTCAGCATCTCCTTCGCGCGCGTTTATGTCCAATCCTGCAACTCTCAATTCTTTGCACAAAAACAAAAACTTGCAACATAAAAAATGTAGCCTGGAATCTCACGATTCCAATGATATAAAAAACATAATCTAACTCTCAAGGATCATGGAGAATTTCTGTAGCCCTAATTTCTAACCTAATTTTTTCATGAACTTCAAGCTTCAAATTCTCACTACTCAGTTAATATAAATGACAACTATGCATATATACAGCTTCAGCAAGTTAAGGACTACATTTTTGCTTCACAAATCAAAGCTTGAAGATTCCTAAATAGAGAGATAGAGTTTTGAGAAATACCTTGTTCAGCTGAGTTTGGATATGGCAATGTGGGGACTTTGAGTGAGGCCTGAGAATCGTGTGAGCTTCCTTGAAGTTCCCTCAAGCTATTCCAATGCTTAGCTTGCCTTGAGGGTGCTTGAAACACCCTGTAGAAGTCAAGCTGCAACCTTCCCAAGTGAAAATGGTGATGGCTGAAACAGAGCTTACAGATGCAATGTAATGGCTTGGACAGCTTAGGTAGGATGCATGTAAAGTGTTTGAAGTCTTGAGACAAGAAACGAACGAGCCAAAAATGAAATGGCTAGTGTTTTGCAGAAGCTGCCATGTTTGGGCAGAAATTTATGTTTTTTGTGTTTGGGAAGGTTTCAGATGTTGTGCACTCGTGTTCTCCCTTGCAACAAGTTTGTGAATCCCTTTTGAATGATGCCAAGCCCTCCCTTTATCAGATGTACAAGCTCCCTTGACTTTTGCAACTTTTCTTGCTTTTGAAGAAAAGTGAAATGATTATGCTAGCAGGCCTGTACTTGGCTATATTGTGAGCTGCAAGGGTTGGTATACTTTGCTTGTGATCCATGGAAAATTCCTGTACTCAAGGAACAAGTCCAAGGCCCAAGGCTGATAAAGTTGGAAAAGTTAGCTTTATGAAAATGGCAATGTACACTTTTGGCCATTTATGGATTAATCTCTTGTACAATGCTCTAAAGGTGAAAACAAAGGCTTTAACCACTGAGTTGGCATTAATCTATGGAGTGTAGAATGGATTTAGGACCTGTAATGCAAGGTACAAGCATGCTAGGATCTGATTTGCAACTTGAAGCATTGTGAAAATGGCTTGCACAAAAGTGATAAAATGCCATTTTTCACTTCTTCGATTCTCCATAACCACAAATGATCTTGGAGAGTTCTTGGACATTTTGGAAAGCTTGAAACATGCTCTACAATCCATCTTTGAAATGAATTTTGAGATACCTCTTGGAACTAGGTGAAAAATGTTCATGAAGTTGGGTCAAAAACCAGCCTAAATTAGGGCAAATTTTCACTAAGTCTTTTAGTTCATGGACCCTTATTCACAAATTCATAACTTGAGATCCAAGCATATTTTGGGAAAACTTTGTGAATAAAAGTTGTAGATTTCATGGGGGAATACAACTTTCATGTTGGAAGTTTTCTTTGAATCTAATTGCATCATAATGAAAAAGTTGTGGAAAGTTAGGAAAAAATAAGAAATTTTCCATACTTAGAAAAATTCTAAGTTATGAAAATTTTCAAATTAAAACCCTAATTTGCAATTTTAGGTTTCTTGGTCAACAAGTTTCATATTTTGACATATCTTGATGAATTATGACCCTTGGCATTTGATTTTGACCAAAAAGTCAAAGTTTGACTTTTCAGTATACAATTGACTTTTGATCAGTTGACTGCAAAATTCATCTGTCAATCCTATGCATTTGAGATCTTTTGAACTATGTGATTAGGTCAAGTTGATGCCATTGAGTCCTTTAAATCATGCTTTAACCCAATTAGCCATTGGCTAGGTTAAAAATCAGAAATTGCCCTTTCTCAGTAAAAACCCTAATTTTGACCATTTTGCCCTTTTGATGATTTGATCAAATTTCTTGAGGAGTTGTGATCCAAACTTGATAAAATGGTACATATGAGCCTAGAATGTTGTTGTGGATCAAAAATTATGAAGTTTGACTGTAAATTGGCCATGGTTGACTTTTTCCTCAATACAGTTTATTTTTAGGTCAACTGTCCAATTGACTGGTCAAAAATGTGGTTCAAGGCTTGAAACTTGGTATGAGCAATCTTAGGGGTTCAAGATGGTGTATGAAAGTCACATGAAGCAATGATGGTCCAGAAATCCTTGTGCAAACTCAAACCCTAATTTCAGGCTATCAGTGCAAGGTGATGCCTTGAACTGACCAAACCCTAATCTTGTCTTGAGTCCAAGAAGTCCTGTGAGGAAAATCTTGATAAATGAGAGGGAAAATTTTGGGGTACAACACTATGAATCAGGGAACCCCCTAGCATTGGGTGGTTTAGCCTCTCATAGTATTAAAAAGAAAAGCATTAATAAAATTTGACATTACAAAAGGTGAGGATTCTTCGATCTTTAATTGTTATTGCTCATGAAGGAATCTTCGTCTCCAAATCTCTTGAAAGCACCAATCTTTATCGTTCCTAATCTTCTCTAGTCAAAGGTCCCTTAATTAATCGTGGAAAGTCCTCTAAATAGAAAAAACTCTTTTATGTCGGTTGGAAGTACCTAAAACGCCCCCATAACTTAATAGATGGGCAAAATAGAGAGAGAAAAAAATCAAAAATCAACATCACATACCAACACGGTCGCCCGTGTTGGCCTTCTGGATTTTAAGTATCAACTTCAACTTCCACGGGATGCAACACGGCCCGTGTTAGGTAACACGGCCGCCCATGTTGCACCCCTGACCCTCTTTCTTCACTCACACATCCTAACACGGCTCGTGTGGGGTTACACCGCTGACCATGTCAGGCCTCCTGTAGGTGGATTTTTTACTTTCTCGGAAACTCCAAATTTTCGCACTTTTTCTCCCTGAATTGTCCTGTTTTATTCCTCTGACTCTGAAAACACTAAAACGTGCAAACAGATCATAAAATGCAGTAAAATGAAATAAAACACTCGTCAATTAAAAGAAACGATAACTAAAATAAATGCTAAATACTTGTGTAAAAACCACTGATCACTTTGTGTTTGCCAATTGATCCATCTGGATTTAACTTCACCTTGAAAACCCATCTGACACTGATGGTTTTCTTCTCCTTTGGAAGCTCAGTCAACTCTCAAGTCTTGTTTCTTCATATAGCCTAAAGTTTTTCTCATGGCCTTTAACCACACTTTCTTCTTGAGAGCTTCTTCGGTACTTACAGGATTGCAGTCTACTAACATGAAACACTGGACGACTTCACCCTCAGAGTCTACTTTAGTATCTTGCAACATGTCAAACTCTACAAATCTCTTTGGTATTTGTCTGATTCTTTGTGGCCTCTGAACTTGTTCAGAATCTCCTTTTGATTTTGGAATAGTATCATATGTTGGACTTTACTCATAGGCTGGACCACCTTCAGAAGCTCCACCTTCAAAAGCATAACCATGGTCAGAGGTTAGATTACCACCAGAGTCTGGATCATCATCAGAATATGGATTAGAATCAGCTTCATCTTCAGAGTCAGATTCACCTTCAAAGTCTTCTTCAGCTTCAGAGTCACCTTAAGATTTTGAATCATTTTCATAACCTTCAGAATCATCTTCTAACTCTAACTCATCTTTAAAACCTCATTCAGGTTCTAAATCGATTTTAGAATTGGATTAAGACTTGCTCCAATCCCACACTTATGACTCTTTCACATTGACGTCTTTGTTGACTTCAACCTTATTAGTGACTGGACAATAAAGCTTTTACGCACTTATGTGGTGGTACCCAATCAACAATATTACTTTGCTTCTATTATCCAGCTTCTTTCTAGTAACACCTGGAACACATTTGTAACAAACTGAACCAAATACCCAGAAGTGACTCACACTTTGCTTATCTCCAATCCACTTCTCAAAAGGAATAGTTTCCTTCAGCTTCTTTATTAGACACCTATTAAGCACATATGCTGAAGTGGCAACAACTTCTCCCCACAGGATGTGAGGTAATTTCTTCTCTTTCAGCATGCTCTTTGTCATATCAAGCAAAGTTGTATTTCTTCTTTCAGCAAGATCATTGTGTTAAGGAGTGCATGAAGTAGTAACTTCATGCTTAATTCAATTTTCCTTATAGAACTTCTCAAATTCCGTAGTGTTTTACTCACCTCCACCGTCAGTTTTAAGAACTTTCAGCTTTGACCACTCTATTTTTTAGCCTTCACCTTGAACTTCTGAAACTCAGTTAACACTTCATGCTTAAACTTGATGAGTGCTACCCATGTCATTCTTGTGAACTCATCCACAAAAGACATAAAATACTTGTTTCCTCCAAGTGAAGGTACTTTCATCTGGTCCAGACACATCAAAATACACTACTCACAAAGCATGCTTTTCTCTTGGGGATACTTCTGATGAAAATGACAATATAGGTTTCTTGCCTTTCATGCATATATCACATGACTTCTCAGGATTCACAATCTTAGGAATGTCATGTACTATCTTCTTACAGATGCCCTAAGCTTATGAACTCCATATTCCCCAATTTCTTGTGTCATAGCTCACTATCACCTTCAGTGCCTTATGCACTAAGGCATTTAGTTTTAACTATCTCCATATTCACCTTGAACGTTATGTGGCTTCCATGCTCATATTGCATAATCAGCTTCTGATTACAGTCATACAACTTCAAGAGATTTCCCTTCATGATAATTGAGAAACCTTTCTCAATGAGCTGGCATACACTTATCAGATTGCTCTTTAGGTCAGGAACATATAAAACATCTTTGATCAAAATAATTTTACCATTCTTAACTTTGCCTTTGACATTTCCCATACCTTCAGTGTTGAGGTATTTATCATCAACTCATCTGATATTTATCCTCCTTCTAGAGTCAAAATCTATCAGTCGTTGCTTGTTTCTAGTTAGGTAATTTGAGCAGCCAGTATCCATATACCACTAGTCTACCAAATATCTACCATCAAAATCAGAAGCCATCAATAACAGGTTCATAATCAGAGTCTCCTCTAGCTATGTTTGCTTCTTCTGACTTCCTTTCCCTTTCTCTTTTTTTTGACTTCTTTCTCTTGCAATTGATCTCTCTATTTATAGGCAAGAGGTTTTGGAGGTTGAAGGAATCAAATTTGTAAAACAGCATGTTATGGTTTGGTTGGATTGTACATGAGAGTTCGCGTCTTTTCATAGTTCCAATGGGGCATGGCCTGATTTTTAGGAGTGTGTTGTAGGTTTTAGATGGTTGCTTCTTGCTTTGATATTGTCTATGTGCAGAAGAAACCATTGAGAGTCTCAAGGAGTTGACATTGTGGTTAAAGCAATGCTTTTCAAGAATGGCAATGGTGCCTTTATGCCATAAATGGAAAGATATTTTGGACAATGGCTCAAACACTTGGGTAATAGCTCAAGAGTAGGTATAAGCATTAAATTATGGTGATATTTTTAAGTTAGAAGTTCTGGAACACAAGATTATGCAGAATAACATATAGATTGGATCATGTGTTCTTCATCAAAATGACTTGTAATTCAAGAATGGATGTCCAACTTCATGCCCTTGATTCTCCTAGCTCAAGTATGATAAATTCATGCTCTTGAATGTTTTGGAAAGCTTGAAACATTGTCTACAACTTTCATGTTAACCATTTTTGCTAAATCAAATTGGAACTTGATGAAAATTAGCTAAGAAGTTGAGATAAAAACTGACCAAAATCTGTTGAAAATTTCTCTAAGTGTTAGATAAAAATGTCATGACTTCATAGACTCATATCTTCAGATATAAGCATTTTTTGGACATCAACCCTCTAATAAAAAGTTGTAAAATTCATCAATATCTACAACTTTCATGTTGAAAGTTTTCTTTGAATCATCTTGTATCGTGGTGAAAGAATGTCATGAAGTAATGAAATTATCAAGTATAAAAACACTTAGAAAATTTTCTAAGTATTGAAAACTTTGAATTTTTGTGGACTTTCTTGACTTTCTTGATTTTTGATGACCAAGTTTGATATTTTTTGAATGTCTTAATGAATTTTGATCTTTGGAATATAATGTTGACCGAAAAGTCAAAGTTTAACTTTTTATGTATCAGTTGATTTTTTATCAGTTGATCAAAAATTCAACTATCGACCTTTTGATCTTGAGAAATGACTTGAGTCATGAAATTAGGTCAACATGTGGTGTTTGATTCCTTGAAATTATGTTTCAAACTAATAGATTGTGGTCTCAGTGTTTCGGAGGTGATTTTGTCTGATCAATTCTTGAGAATCCTTGAGCATTGGAGATCCTTTGTGAGGAATTATCTTGAGAAAAGAGAGGGAAAATTTTGGGGTACAACAAGTGGGTAAGAACTTTTAATCGCTTTCTCACAGCTCTTTTCTAAAAAATAAACATTTCACACATCACCCTTTCAAAACAAACATTTTTAAACACTTTGTACGTGTTCTTGAGGACTGATACAAGAATCATTACAAAGTTAGTCGTACTTTAGCTCTTTAAAAATATTTTCAAACAAATCACACACACAGAGTAAAATTTCAAAAGTGAGCTAGCGATTAAGAGCCCGTAGATAACTATGGATGAAAAGGGTGCTAACACCTTCCCTTTTCATAACTTACCCCCCAAACTCAAAATCTATCAAGCTCTTTCCTGTTCTTTTCACCCTTTCCTTGTTGGATAAAAGAAAAGTTGGTGGAGACTCTTGCTAACTGTAACATTTGCGGTAAAATGCTAAACAAGTCATTTATCCCACCGTATTACACCTAGGATATCGATCTCAAGGACTGCATGCAGTTATCGAGTTAAATTCGTAGTTCAATTAAACAAAACTTGATATGGGTTTTGGTTTTAAAATTGTCACTTAACAAGTAGCAGAAATATAAAATGGCTTTTCACTGATATGAGGAGCATGCTAGGGATAGGAGTGTGATTTGATTCTTTAATAATATTTACTCTTGATCTCTTCAACAAGTTCATTACCTTCTACTATAGTCTAATTGTTCAAAAACCTTAACAATGGCGGTCCAATCCTAATTGTTAGTCGTGGATCAATCTCTATTTGTACGATAGGAAAGGCATAAGAACATTGAATAATTAAATCAAAAGGAAACTTATTGTATCAAAATAAAGAATTCACAATCAATACATTTGTGAATCAGGGAACCCCCTAGCATTGGGTGGTTTAGTCTCTCATAGTATTAAAAAGAAAAGCATTAATAAAATTTGACATTACAAAAGGTGAGGATTCTTTGAGCTTTAATTGTTATTGCTCGTGAAGGAATCTCCGTCTCCAAATCTCTTGAAAGCACCAATCTTTATCGTTCCTAATCTTCTCCAGTCAAAAGTCCCTTAATTCATCGTGGAAAGTCCTCTAAATAGCAAAAACTCTTTTAGGTCGGTTGGAAGTACCTAAAACGCCCTCACAACTTAACAGATGGGCAAAATAGAGAGAGAGAGAGAGAGAGAGAGAGAGAGAGAGAGAGAGAGAGAGAGAGAGAGAGAGAGAGAGAGAGAGAGAGAGAGAAAAAAAAATCAGAAATGTAAGTGTTTATTGGCAGCAATTTTGGTAAAACAATGACTTGATAATATTTTGCTAAATGTCTTAACATTTGAAGTAAAACTATTTTGAATGATGTCAAAGTAGATGTCTTAACATCTGCCTCCTGAACTGAACTCAGCCCAATATCAATTCATGTTTTCTGTTTCCTGATTTCCTGCGCACCATAATTCAGGATTTGTGACTCATAGGCTACGAAAAATATGGAGGAATATTTTTATATTTGAATTATCTTTATGGATTATATCTTGGCCTATTTTCATGGAAATATTCAAAATATTTGAATATTTGTTTTCAGCCCAAGCCCACTGCTGCGCATATATAAAGACCTGCTTCCTTATTCAGAACTGCAACTTTTTGAAGAAGAATACTTTGTTTCTGTTTTAGAAGTCTAAGGCTTTTTATTTGTAATACACTCTAAGTATTGGTTTAATACTTGAGTTGTTATTTGGGTTGTCAATTGTGTATCCTTCATAAGCTTTTAAGCATTGAATGATTGAAGTCTTTTAAACTTATTATTTCTGTTGTTTCTTAACTGTAAGTGATTGAAGAGATTTGAGGAGGGCCTCACACCTAGGTGGGTCTTAGGTAGAAGTATAGCACGGGCAGTGATTAAGTGATTAGATCGTAAATTGGTTGTTTACTGAGGGTCTATGAATTGATACTATTTAGTGAACTTGTCCCTGGCTTGGTAGCCCCCATAGTAGGTGTTGTTGTACATTGAACTGGGTGAACAATCTCTTGTATTTTTACTGCTTTCGTTATTACTTCTCTTTACTTGTAAATAGATATTTGTGTCATGACATCTCCTTCGACATCACATATCTGATACTAGAATTTCAATTGGTATTAGAGCAGGCATCCTGCTCTTTATCTAGGTGAGATCCAGGGAAGATACTTTTTGGTACTATGGACAAGGAAGGAGGATTTGTGAATAGACCACCCATTCTGGATGGAAGTAATTATGACTACTGGAAATCACTTATGGTTGCCTTTTTAAAGTCTTTAGATAGCAGAGCTTGGAAAGTTGTTTTAAAAGGATGGAAACACCCTGTCAAATTGGGAGAAAATGGAGAACCTACTTTTGAGTTAAAACCAGAAGAAGATTGGTCTAAAGAAGAAGATGAAATTGCTTTTGGAAATTCTAAAGCCTTGAATTCTATATTCAATGGAATTGACAAGAACATTTTCAGATTAGTAAACACATGTAAAGTAGCTAAGGATGCATGAGGAATTCTTCAATCTACTCATGAAGGCACATCCAAAGTTAAGATGTCAAGACTTCAGTTGCTCACCACAACATTTGAGAATTTGAGAATGAAGGATGATGAAAGTATTAATGACTTACATATGAACATTCTTGAAATTGCTAATGCATCTAGTGATTTAGGAGAGAAAATACTTGAAGACAAATTGGTGAGAAAGATGCTCAGGTATCTTCCCAAGAGATTTGATATGAAAGTGACTGCTATAGAAGAAGCTCAAGACATTGACAAAATGAAAGTGGATGAACTTGTTGGATCCCTCCTGACATTTGAATTAAGCATCAATGAAAGATCTGAAAAGAAGAACAAAAGCATAGCCTTTGTATCAAATACTGAAGATGAAGAGGAAGACTGTGATCTGGATACAGATGGAGGAATATCAAATGCCTTAGATATGCTTGGAAGACAGTTTAACAAAGTGATAAAAAGAATGGATAGGAACTAAAGATCAAATGTCAAGAACATCTCATCTGACATCCATAAGTCAAATAAGTTTGGAAGAAAAAGGGCTGAAGAAAAATCCACTTAAGGGAAGGGAGTACAATGTCATGAATGTGAAGGCTTTGGTCACATTAGAGTTGAATGTCCTACATATCTTAAGAAACAAAAGAATAATTTGTCAATTACTTTGTCTGAATAGGACTCAGAGAGTGATCTTGAAGAATCTGCCAAGTATGTTAAAGAATTAACAGGGAAATATGTATATGATGAAGAGTTTAGTGACGGGGAACTAACCTTTGATGAGTTAGCTGCTTCATACAAAGAATTATGTCTCAGAAGTGCAGAAGTGTGCCTTGAAGGGGAGAAATAGAAAGTCCTCATAACTCAGCTGAAGGCAGAAAGGGAAGAGCATTTAAACACTATTTCTAAACTGGAAAGTGTAGTGACCTCCTTGAATTCAAACCTTGATAGAATGGTTAAATATCTCAAAATGTTGAATAATGGGTCTGACACTTTAGATGAAATTCTTCAAGCAGGAAGAGTGACATGAGACAAGAGTGGTCTAGGGTTTAATGAGAAAAAGGAACCAAATTCTAAAGAACCTTCAGTAGACTCCACTCATGCCAAGTCTAAACTAAGGATGTCGAATCAAATGTCTAAACATCATGGCAATAAAGGACATCATGGCAAGAAAAAGTTTAATCACACCAAGGAGAATCCCCGGCCCTGGAGATATCATCACTATGGAAGGCTTGGTCATATAAGGCCCTTCTGGTTCAAGTTGTATGGGTATCCTAAGACTACTCCTCCTCCCAAGGCTGATAAGATTCTGCAAAATGGAAAAAAGAAGAAACAATGGATTCTCAAGTCTAATGTTGCTAGTTTCATAGCTCACACCTCCCTCAGAGTATCAACCAAAGATGACTGGTATTTTGACAGTGGTTGTTCTAGACACATGACAGGTGTCAAGAATCTGTTAGTGGATGTCAAATCTCATTCCACCAGCTATGTGACTTTTGGTGATGGATCAAAAGGTGAAATTAAAGGTGTTGGTAAGCTTGATTGTTCAGGAGTCCCTAAGCTTGATGATGTGTTATTTGTTAAAGGGTTAACAGCTAACCTGATAAGTATAAGCCAATTGTGTGATCAAGGATTCAAAGTTAACTTCACCAAAGAAGAATGTCTTGTGTGCAATGAAAAGAATGTAGTTATTATGAAAGGAATCAGATCTAAAGACAACTGTTATCTATGGGTTCCTCAAGAGTTAAACCTCTCCTCAACATGTGTTTTAGCCAAAGAGAATGAAGTTAAACTATGGCATCAAAAATTGGGGCACTTGCATCTGAAAGGTATGAAAAGAATTATATCTGAAGAAGCAATGAGAGGGATTCCTAAGCTCAAGATAAAAGAAGGAAGGGTATGTGGTGACTTCCAGATTGGAAAGCAGACTAAGATGTCACATCATAAGATCCAACATCTTATTACATCAAAAAATTTGGAACTTCTTCACATGGACTTGATGGGACCTGTGCATGTTAAAAGTCTTGGTGGAAAAAAGTATGTCTATGTTGTTGTAGATGACTTCTCTAGATACACATGGATAAGTTTTATTAGAGAAAAATCAAAAACTTTTGAAGTGTTTAAAGATCTCTGTCAAAAACTTCAAAGGGAAAAAGATAGTCATGTCATCAGAATTAGAAGTGATCATGGAAAGGAATTTGAGAACAACAAATTTGCTGACTTTTTCTCTTCTGAAGGAATAAGCCATGAATTCTCTTCTCCTATTTCTCCTCAACAAAATGGGATTATGGAATGCAAGAATAGAACTCTTCAAGAATCTGCCAGAGCCATGATTCATGCTAAGAAGTTACCCTACCATTTTTAGGCTAAAGCTATTAATATTGCATGCTATATCCATAACAGAGTCACTCTGAGGGAATGCACTTCATCTACCTTGTATGAAAAATGGAGGGGGAGAAAACCTATTGTCAAATACTTTCATGTCTTTGGAAGTAAATGATACATCTTAGCTGATCGTGATCAAAAGAGAAAGATGGATCCAATGAGTGATGAAAGAATATTCCTGGGTTACTCGATAAATAGCAAAGCTTATAGAGTTTTTAACTCCAGAATCAAAGTTATAATGGAGTCAATAAATGTTATTATTGATGATAGAGGATGGAATGTTGAAGAAGATGTCTCAGAAGATGTTGGAACATCTTTGTCTGATATTCCAACAGAATTAAATGACAGAAGTATTGATTCTAATCCACCTCAAGAAGATCCTGAGCCTAGCCATCTCAATAATTGACCTTCAATTAGAACCCAGAGAAATCATCCTAAGGAGATCATCATAAGAGATCTAAATAAAGGAGTTACTACTAGATCAAGAGATGGGATATCAAACTCTTACTTTGTGTCAAAAATTGAGCCTAAGAATGTCAAAGAGGCCCTAACTGATGAGTTCTGGATTAATGTTATGCAGGAAAAGCTAGAACAATTCAGTAGAAATGAAGTTTGGGATCTAGTTCCAAGACCTGAAGGGACAAATGTGATTGGCACTAAATGGGTGTACAAGAATAAAACTGGTGAAAAAGGGGTGATTACTAGAAACAAGGAAAGGTTAGTTGCATAAGGGTACACTCAATTTGAAGGAGTTGACTTTGATGAAACCTTTTCTCCTGTGGCCAAACTTGAATCAATCATACTTCTCTTGGGACTTGCATGCATACTGAAATTTCAATTGTTTCAAATGGATGTAAAGAGTGCCTTCTTAAATGACTATCTGAATGAAGAAGTCTATATGGAACAACCAAAGGGATTTGTTTATCCAAGTTTCCCTAAACATGTTTACAAACTGAAGAAAGCTTTGTATGGATTAAAGCAATCTCCAAGAGCTTGGTATGATAGGTTGACAGAATTTCTTGGTGAGAATGGATACAGGAAATGTGGCATAGATAAAACCCTTTTTTTCAAGGAAGAAGAAGGGAAGATCATGATTGCATAAATTTATGTTGATGATATTGTGTTTGGTAGGATGTCAAATGAGATGGTTCAAAATTTTGTCAAGAAAATGCAGTCAGAATTTGAGATGAGCCTTGTTGGTGAATTAACCTATTTTCTTGGTCTGCAAGTTAAACAAATGGAAGACTCCATATTTTTATCTCAGAGCAAGTATGCTAAGAATATAGTAAAGAAGTTTGGGATGGAAAATTCTAGTCACAAAAGAACTCCTGCTCCCACACATCTGAAGTTGTCTAAAGATGAAAAAGGAGTAAGTATGGATCAAAGTCTTTACAGAAGTATGATAGGCAGTCTTCTATATCTCACAGCTAACAGACCTGACATTTCCTTTGTTGTAGGAATGTGTGAAAGATATCAAGCTGATCCTAAAGTTAGCCATGCCAACCATGTGAAGAGAATACTTAAATATGTGAATGGGACAAGTGACTATGGTATGCTATACTCTCATAGATCCAATTCTGCCTTAACTAGTTATTGTAATGTTGATTGGGCAGGAAGTGCTGATGGTAGAAAAAGTATATCAGGAGGATGCTTCTTTTTCGGAAATAATCTCATATCTTTGTTCAGTAAGAAGCAAAATTGTGTGTCTATATCCACTACAGAGGTTGAGTATATTACTGCAGGAAGCATTTGTTCTCAATTGGTTTGGATGAAATAAATGTTAACAGAATACAATGTCAAACAAGATGTCATGATATTATTCTGTGACAATTTAAGTGCCATTAACATATCAAAGAATCCCATTCAACACAGCAGGACCAAACATATTGATATACGTCACCACTTTATAAGAGAGCTTGTTGAAGAAAATATTGTTTCCTTAGAACATGTAGCCACTGAATTGCAACTGGCTGACATTTTCACTAAGGCTTTGGATGCTAATCAGTTTGAGAACTTAAGAGGAAAATTAGGGATTTGCCTATATGAGGGTTTGTAGAAATTAAGGGCGTGTGGGAATATTACTAAAGTGATATTATATTATTTGTTTTTCCAACAAATAAAATTTCGAAAGCAATCATTACAGGACTGCCTCAAAGTGTTTCCCATACGCTACTGTAGCGGTAGAAATGTTTAAGACTAAGCCATTGGATTGACTAGACTTATACAGATCAAAATAAAAATCGCCACCACGCTTTATTGTTTCCAAAGGAATGGAAAAAGAGCGAGTAACCCAAAAGAGGGGGAAAGATTCTAGGTAAGGGGGTTGATTATGCAAAGGGAAGGCATTAGCACCCTAAACATCTATGGTACTCTGCAGGAACCTCTTTGAAAAGTATGTATATTTTGGCTATAAAATGTTGTATAAAAAATAGATGGTGGAGGTGAGAAAAGAAGTATTTTTTATGATTTTTTTGCACCCTCCGTAGTTGTGAACCTTTAGTGCCTACGTACCACCTTTCATGCAATAGGGTATCAGGGTACACGTAGTTCACCTTTTAAAAATTTTAAAACACAAGTATGTTGGTTAATTTTATGGGATAAGACATCATCGTCATTGTCCGTGTGGAAAACATGCTTACTACCCATAATCATGAGAAAGGGAGAATTTGCATCATCTCAAAGTGAAGGATATGGCTTGGATTTTAAAATCAACAATGCCTCACTCAACACCCAAGTGGAAAATATCACTCTTCACTATATATTGTAGAAGTATAGTTGTTTGCATCACTATAAGGATTGACAAGAGTCCAATCTTTTGATAAAGGTTTTGAAATAAAATCCAAAGTAGCAAAATGGTTTGAAATGAGATTGATTGGCTTTTAGTCTTCTCACAAAAAAATGTCAAGGTATTATTAAATTGATTGAAGTTTATTTATGAAAATGTTTTGAAAATGCATGGACCTAAGTCCAAGTTTATTATGAAAGTGGTTCAAGTTTCCAAAACAAGAAGAGTTTTCAAAAGGAGGAAGAAGATTTTTTTGAAATTAAAGAGGATGGGAGGAGAAGAAGAGACTATCCTAAAGCATAAAGGTAAAAGCTATGGATAAGAACCATCTAACCAACAAGAAGCCAATACTTGACATTATGAGTCAAGATAGAATTCTCATTCCTTGGATTGAAACCAAATAAGCAAAGATACTAGACCTCTTGATAGAACCAAACTTCAAGTGTACTAAGTCTTAACAAAAATTGGGCAGAGTAACGGCTGTATACGGGTGACTTCCAGATTACAACCAAAGAATGTAATCACAATAACCTGTACACAAAACAAACAAATAACCCAATGTCTTGAGGTAAACCTCAAGAACTCCAGACAAAATATCAATTAAGGTCACAAGGTCTCCAACATAGACCAAGGTTTCTAACCCTAATTCTAAGAAGTCCAATACTCCAGAATGCCAAGGATAGTAACAAAATAGTCCAAGTATCATTAAAGTCTTTTTTAGGGTTCATATTGATTATTAGGTGTCTTGGAAAAGAAAAGAAAAACTCAAGTGAGCAAAATAAAAATGACAAGAATATAAATGCTCAAGTGAGCAAAATAAAAATGGCATGAAATGTAATGCTTAAAGTAAGTGGTACATAAAGCATAAAAATAAAAGCCTAAAGTAAAAACAATTTAATAATTAGTATTTAGTTGGATGACCATCTTGAAACTTGCATTTGGAACTCATTAGAGGATTAGTAGAACCAAAGCCTCCACACAACAAATTGCATTTTCTTTTTGTCAAGTATATCATCCATTTGGAATTCTCAAAAGTACCATTTAATGATCAACGATGTTTAAGTGATCTGCATTAACCAAAAGTGTTGTAGATCCATTAGAGGATTGGTAGAACCAAAGCCTCCACACAATGACTCTCAAGATTATTGGATCAAAGAGATTAAATTAACATACTTGGGCTTGCAAATATAGGTTTGGGCCACGAATGATCATTTATTCGAATCGGGACAAAATTTAGCGCTATGTTAAGCAATCGTAAGTGGACTTATATAGAAGTTGCACCTATTTTGAGGCCGGTCAATAGCAATCTATGCACCATTTGTTTTGAGACATGATATAGAGATCATGCTCCAATAATACTTAGTGTAATAAGAAAGGGATGAGATAAAGAAGGGTGAGGGAAAATATACAAACCACATTTGAATTAAATTTTAATCAAACTATTATTAAAATCATTTATCCATTTTTATGGAGTTAAACTCAACACCATGGATCCAATCATGTTAACAAAGTTCATGATCATAAATTCAAACTAAGATCAACCAGAAAATAATCACAAATAATAATACATTTATTATATACATTAAAAAGGGTTTTAAAATGTTTTAAAATAGAAATAAGAAAGAAAAATATCAACTATATTCAAATTAATTAAGAAAAATTAAGCAAGACCATAGAAAAATAAAAAATGGACTCAAATATTTCTCTAAAATTTTTGGTAATTTTTTAAATTCAGAAACTATTTTTAAACTAATTAAAATTGCTCAAACAAATAGAAAATATATCAAAAATAGTAAAAATCAATATAAAATTCCATAAAATTTTCAAAAAGTCATAAATATGTAAAATGATATTTATGAATTTTTTAAGAATAAACAAATGTCAGAAACTATTTTTAAAGTAATTAAAAGGAAGCAAATAATGAAAAAAATATAAAAAATATCAAATTTCAAAATAAAAATGTGAAAAAATAGTCATGAGGTCAGAAATAATTCAAAGTATTTTTGTGAATTTTTTCATAATTTTTGGATAAAAAATAAAAGAGTTATGAATTTTTGAAAATTAAATCAATTAAAATATAAAATTAGAAAATAAAATAAAACCAAAAAGATGTGGGCCATCAGATCATAGTCAAAACGCGTTAGTAAGCTGATCCAATGGATCAGACGCGTTGTGCTTGATATGGACCTTAGTGAGATATGCATATGATCCGAAAAAAGGCAACCAATGAAATTAAAACGTTTGGCACGCTATCATTAGCTGAGACGAGACATGTCATTGTCTTCAACCTCCAGACACCCTACAATGGAGATTTTGTGAGATCCTTCAAATGGAAAAATTAGGATCCCAGACTAGTATCATTGGATTCGTCTCTTCAAGACGATCCTAACACCACCATCGCGCCAAATTTATATAAGGTATGCAAAGAGATATGAATCAAAAACCCAGAAAATAGCGGGCACCTTCAATTTGAGATTTCTCTCTCAATTCTCAATCGATTTAAAAATTGTAAGAAGCACAAGAATCAGAAGAAGGGTATAATAGGTTAGTGCTTTATTTGGATCCAAATGGTGGAGGATTCTACCTTTTCAAAGTTCAAGAAAGAGGCTCTGAAACTGGACTTCTATAGCTTGAATTACGGCTCGTTTTGCTTGGTTTAAGTGCTGGAGAGTTTGTGTGATGCTGAAGGATGATGAATGTGAAAAAAAATGTGGAAGAAAAGGCTTGAATCTCATAAACTGATTTCAAAAATTTAAAGTTCGTGTGAGGTTTTGATATAGTGTATTTGGCTCTCAAAGCTTGAGGAAATGAATGGAGGATGACCATTTATTTATAGGGAATCAAATGGAATGTTCAAGCGTGTGAAATGATGAAGTTTGGAGGGAAATCGTGTGAACCTGATACACGAGCAAGGTGTGATCTGTTTTGCATCAAAACTCATCGAATCGTTGAGTTTTGAGGCTCTAATCCACTTTGTCAACTTGGTTAAACATGTTTAGATCACAAACGCGTGATAATTTGATGTTTAGAAGCCAAAACATGAATTTAAAATTATGACTTATGAAGAAACTTCAGTTTCAAGTTACCAAGTTCAAATCAATGGCATTCTCAGCTCAATGGGTTTTAGGGCATGATTCTTGATGCTTTAGAAATATGAGATTACAAGCTTTGCAATGGAAAAAGAATGGAATCAAATGGATGCTTGAGCTGAAAGTTGTAATGAGTCAAAGTTGGAGGGAAAAGGTTGACTTTCCATACTTAGAAATATTTCAAGTTTTTCTTCAAATGTGACCTATAATGTTTTGCATCCAAACATGGCCTTCCTCTTGGAATTTTCTCTTGACCAAAAAATATGGCATGAAATAGACCTCTTGAATGATATTTTAAAACTTTAACCATTCAAAATATCCAAAACTTGAGAGAGTTATGAATTGTTGAAGTTGGCAAAAAATCATGAAATGACCTATAATCTTTTATATCCTTAGGGCAACTTCCATTCATTTTCTCACTTTTCACATAAAATAAGGTATAAAGTTCACATCCTCAAGATCATTTTGGAAAAAGAATGGTTTCAAGTTGATAAAAATTGACCAAGTTATGATCATTTGAAGTTACACTTGATAAATTGGGGGTTCATCTAGAGGACTTGTAATCTTTCTTCAACATTAAGTTTCTTCCACATGAAAACTCCTTGAAACTTTTGAATGATTTTTTGATAACCCTTTAAAGATAAGGATGTCTTTTGAATCACTCAAAAATACCAAAAGATGAGCAAGATATACTATTTTGAAGTTCAAAACCCCAGCTTCTAGATCAAGAAAATGCTTTGAGGAACTTTGACAATTTTGGACAAACTTCTTGTAGCAGCACTTTTGATTTGTTAATAGAAGTTATTGAGGATGATAATGAGAACTGATATCAACTAAAACCACTTCCATATCTTGAGAATTGAGAGAAATGTGCACTTGTGACCAATGGGAACAAGGCCTTGTCCAACCATGACAACTTCTTCAATCAACCCCTTGTACTTTTGAATAAATCTTGATAACTTTGAAATATGGTGAACCAAAATTATTCTTTCCATGCCATTTCTTCCTAAATAAATTCAATGTTGAGGTTTGAATTTCTCAAGCTTTAATGACTAGGGCATGGAAATAAACTCATGAACCTATGGATCAATCTTGCTAAGCCACATTGCCTTTACCAACATTATTAACAAGTAAGACAAACCAAAATTGCATTTTGTTAATTAAAAAAAGAAAGTAAAAACAAAACATGCATAATCACAAAAGAAAAACAAGTCAAGGTACTCTGTGATCTCTCAAAGAGCAAAGCTAAAGATAGGGAGGAGAACCAAAAGTCCTAATGTGATCTTGTTGTGATTGAATCAACATGGTATGATAACGGGATATTAGGGGCAAAAATTAGGGTACAAAAGCTACGAAATAACATCCTTCTACTTTCACAAACTTTTCATTCTCCTCTACAGAAAAAGAACCCTAGTCATTCCTCATCCTTTTGCTCAAAAATCTTCAAAGATGTCTCAACATCATACATCATCTTGATAGAGTACTTGACATTACTCCTCTAGAAACTATCCCACCTCTTGATAAGAAGGTCAAGAAACCTAAATCATCACCTGCTAATAAATCCAAAGATGATAAAGGTAACTCTCCTTCTGCTACTGACAATAAGACAGAAGAAGAAATTGTTAATTTTGATAGAATCATTAGAAGGCTAGTAGACAGAGTATTAAATGAAGGCTTTGTTGTTCCTGGGATTTCTACCCCTCTTGCTCGTATGCCTCCTCCTGCTGACAAAAGAAATGATCCTAAAAGTGATGCTGCTGGATCATCCACCTTCAAGAAAGATGCTGCTGAAAGAAAACTTGAGAAGCTTGCTACCTCTGCTCTAAAAGAAGTGGAGGAAGAAAATGTTAAACAAGATGTTGAGGAAAATGTTGAACAAGATACTACTGCCTCCAAGGATGCAGAAGGTCAAAATGCTGAGAATGTAGTCAATGTAGAAGAGTTGACTGACATTGAGCTCATTACTAATGTTGTGTTTGGTATTGCAAGAAGACTCAAATCCTGAAAAGTGGAGGATGCAAGTGTCACACCCCTTTCCAAGACAACCAAGAAGAAAATCATGTATGGACCGAAGGTGGAGAAAACACTTAGAAGGGGGGGAGGGGTTGAATAAGTTTCTCTTTTTCTTTTTCTTAAAGGCACAAAAATAAAGGAAAGACAAGGTTATTTTTATCCTGGTTTGTTTGAACTCAAACTACTCCAGTCCACCCGCCAAGGTGATTTCGCCTTTCTCAACAAGGACTTAATCCAATATAATCAACTGATTACAATCACACAACAACTGTTGTGACTAACAATGCACAAGTAACCTTACAAGTGACTCACACCACTAAGACATAAACTAGTCCTAGTCTACTTGAGAATTCTGACCAACCTTGGTCTCTCAAGGAACAATTACAAGATATAAAATCTTTACAGATAGTGAAACAAAGTTTGTTTATAAGAAAGCTATATCACAACTGTGATTTTTCACTAAGAATATTTTAGCACAAAGTGTATGAAATTTGTTTGTGAGCCCAGAATCTTTCACGTAGCTTTTGCTTCTTTTTGAATTTGTCCAGTTTTATTCATAACTTCAATTGTTCAGCGTTTCAGCAATTGTACATTTGTGCGTTTTTGCGTTGGTTGGCTTACAATTAATGTTCTTCTATATACAGCATGAAGAAAGATGACTGTTGCTGCCTTCAAATGGAGAGCATTAAATGTTTGCGTGTTTCCTTGTACTATTCCATTTTCCAATGCACTAGCGTAGACACTTGAGTGCATGTAGCCATCTTTGCATTAAATGAGCAAACAGAACTATGTAAGAACATGTCTCCTGAAGCTTGACAAGACTTGTTAGCTTCTACATTCTTCAGAGTTTGGCTTCACGTCTTGTATTCAGAACATGCTTGCATATCTTCTAAACAATGCTTTGCTTGCTAAGTACTTCTGATCAGCGCTTGCATTCAAATCTTCTGAACAACACTTGCTTTCTAAGATCTTATGAACAACACTTGCTTTCAAATATCTTCTGAACAACACTTGCTTTCTAAGATCTTCTGAACAACACTTGCTTTCAAAGAACTTCTAAAACATAGCTTACACAGAAACTTGCTAAGCGTTAGAAGATGTAATAAAATAATTATCTTACCAGAGTCAGCATCAGCACTTGAGTTAAAATAGATGGTTCTTTCATCAAAGAACTTCTTCATTTATTTTTAGCTCAGCACATCAATATGCTTATGTCAGAACATTATCAGAGACATCATCAGCATCAACACTTGTGCTAAAACAAATGGTTCTTTCATCAAAGAACTTCTTCATTTATTTTCAGCTCAGCACATCAAGATGCTTCTGTCAGAACATTATCTGAAACAGTTAAATACGTTCATCAGAGTATCAAATATATAAAATATAATTTATTGTTATCATCAAAACTCCGATATATGATCAGAACCAGTCTTGTTCTTACAATCTCCCCCTTTTTGATGATGACAAAAATATATTCAGATATGGAAATAAATTTTAATAAGAGATAGGAATCTCCCCCTAAAATAAATATTTCTATTAAGAAAAACTTCCTGAGAATTTTCATCAGAGCTTTGGAATTTTTCTTCTGAGATTTCTTCATCAGGTTCTTTTGAGGATAATCTTCATTTGAAATAAACTTCCAGAGTTTAAATGATACCTGCAAAGTTCTTTAAAGCATAGAAAGAAATCTTGTATTTTGTTAGAATGTTTGACTTAGTCCCATAACTATTAATCAGAGATTAGATCAAAATACTCATTTTCTCCCCCTTTTTGGCATAATCAAAAAGTAAATGAAAAATAGTTGAAGAGCGTAAAAAATTTATAATAAAAGATTCAGAGGTTCAACAAAACAACAAGTGAGAAGGTTTTTTACAAAAATATTTATATGAAGACTTTTCAGAAATAGGTTTTGTAAGAAAGAGTATTTAAAAAAAATGACTTAGCATTTA
Source organism: Vicia faba (assembly GCA_948472305.1). NCBI lineage: Eukaryota > Viridiplantae > Streptophyta > Magnoliopsida > Fabales > Fabaceae > Vicia > Vicia faba. Next base: position 440,613,172 of record OX451738.1, read on the forward strand.
ATGAAAATGAAAAGTGAGGGGAAAGCGTGAGATTTTAATCAAATCAGAACAGTTACCTAGAACTGCGTCATTAGCTTAGCACGCGCGACCTTTCAGAAACACACCAAGTGTTCATCTTCTAAAGATTGCATGGGACAACTGTTTGATCTAATGAACTTCTGAGCTATACTTGAATTGAAACGTTAGAACATTTCAGAGCATTACATATAGCTTCTGATGTAACTTCTCTTCTAACTTCTGAAGATTTGTTAATCAAAGCATTCATAACAGAATATTCTGAAGTCAAGCACAGAAGATAAATACAGTTTTATTTAGGACATAATTCCATACAAATATTTTTCAAAATTAATTTAAATTTATCTTCTGAAATAGGTTTGGTAAAAATATCAGTCCATTGATGGTCTGTTTTTACAAAGTTTAGATTTAAAATTCCCTTCTGAATATAGTCCCTTATAAAATGGTATTTAATTTCAATGTGTTTAGCTTTAGAATGTAAAATAGGATTTTTAGAAAGACAAATAGCAGAAGTATTTTCACAGAAGATAGGAATCTTACTTTCATAAAGATTAAAATCTTCTAGCTGACTTTTCATCCAAATCATCTAAGAACTACATCCAGCAGCAGATATATACTCATCTTTTGTTGTTGAGAGTGCAATTGTTGCTTGCTTCTTGTTGTACCATGAGATAAGATTTTCACCCAGAAACTAGCAGCTTCCAGAGGTGCTCTTTCTTTCAATTCTATCTCCAGTAAAGTCAGCATCACAATAGCCTACTAGTCTGAAATCATTTGATCTTCTGTAACACAGACTCAGATTAGTAGTACCTTTCAGATACCTCAGAATTCTCTTAACATCAGTTAAGTGAGATTCTCTAGGATCTGATTGGAATCTAGCACATAAACATGCGCTGAATAATATATCAGGTCTAGATGCAGTCAGATAGAGAAGGGATCCAATCATACCTCTGTAGAGCTTCTGATCTACTTTCATACTTACCTCATCTTTTCCCAGAATGCATGTTGGATGCATAGGTGTCTTAGCATCTTTGCTTTCTGACATCTGAAATTTCTTTAGAAGTTCTTTGACATACTTCGTCTGATGTATGTAAGTACCTTCTAGAGTGTGGTTGATTTGAATTCCCAGAAAGAACTTCAATTCTCCCATCATGCTCATCTCAAATTCTGCATGCATGGTCTCAGCAAATTCTTTTCCAAAGGAGATATTAGAGGTTCCAAAAATAATATCATCAACATAAATTTGACAAATTAAGATATCATTTTTAAATGTCTTTCTGAATAGAGTTGTGTCCACTTTCCCTTTGGTAAAATCTTTTTCTAAAATAAAATTACTCAGACGATCATACCAAGCTCTGGGAGCTTGTTTTAAACCGTACAAAGACTTTTTTAATTTAAAAACATGTTCTGGATGTTTTGAATCATTAAAACCAGGAGGTTGATGGACATAAACTTCTTATTCTATATAGCCATTTAAAAATGCAATTTTAACATCCATTTGATATAATGAAATGTTATTTTGAACAGCAAAAGAAATTAATAATCTAATAGACTCTAACCTGGCAACTGGTGCAAAGGTCTCATTATAATCAATTCCTTCTTGTTGACTATAACCTTGTGCAACCAGTCGTGCTTTGTTTCTGATCACCTCTCCTTGCTCGTTCAGTTTGTTTCTGAAAACCCATTTGGTTCCTATAATGTTGAATCCTTTGGGTCTTAGAACTAGATCCTATACATCATTTCTGAAAAATTGATTGAGTTCCTCTTGCATTGCTAAGATCCAATCATTGTCTTCCAGAGCTTCATCAATAGAAGTTGGCTCAATCAGAGATACCAATCCAAACAATGATTCTTCATTGATTCTGAGAGAGGATCTTGTTCTGACGGGATCTTTTTTTCTCCCAATGATCACGTCTTCTTTATGAGCTGAAGAGATTCTAGGAAACCTTTTCTGAGTGGTTTGTTCAAAGATTCCGAGATTGTCCAGAGCATTGTCAAGACGGTGATCTTCTGAATCTTCCTTTGCTTCTGAGTCTCTCTTTGCTTCTGAGTCTTTCTTTGCTTCTGAAGTTTCAGAGTTTGAGGGATGATCTTCTGTACCTACAGAAATATCAATTTGATTTGGCTGTTGCTGGCCAAGCTTATCATCAAACCTGACTTTGATTGATTCTTCAACAATCAGAGTTTCTGTGTTGTATACTCTATAGCCTTTTGAGCGTTCAGAGTATCCCAGCAGAAAACACTTTTGTGCTTTAGAATCAAACTTGTTCAGATTTTCTTTAGTGTTCAGAATAAAACAAGTACATCCAAAAGGATGGAAATAAGAAATGTTGGGTTTTCTGTTTTTCCATAATTCATAGGGAGTCTTTTTAAGAATAGGTCTTATAGAGATTCTATTCTGAATATAACATGTTGTGTTCACAGCTTCTGCCCAAAAGTGATTTGCTATATTAGTTTCATTGATCATGGTTCTGGCCATTTCTTGTAATGTTCTATTCTTTCGTTCTACAACTCCATTTTGCTGGGGAGTTCTAGGACAAGAGAAATTATGAACAATACCATTTTCTTTAAAATATTTTTCAAAATAATGGTTTTCAAATTCACCACCATGATCACTTCTGACTTTTATAATTCTAAAATCTTTTTCGTTTTGCACTTGGTTACAGAAGTCAACGAACACGGAATGTGAATCATCCTTGTGTTTTAAAAACTTGACCCAAGTCCATCTGCTGAAGTCATCAACAATGACCAATCCATACTTCTTGCCTCTGATGGATGCAGTTTTAACTGTCCCAAACAGATCAATATGAAGTAGTTCTAATGGCCTAGAGGAAGAAACAACATTTTTGGATTTAAAGGAAGGTTTTGAAAACTTTCCTTTTTGACATGCTTCGCACAGAGCTTCTGAATTGTACTTCAGATTGGGAAGTCCTCTGACTAAATTTAATTTATTTAGTTGAGAGATTTTTCTTAAGCTGACATGTCCCAATCTTCTGCGCCATACCCATTGCTCATCGCTAACAGACAAAAGGCATTTAACATTCTGAGATTTAAGATCTGATAAATCAATTTTGTATATGTTATTATTTCTCATGCCAGAAAAGAGGATTGATCCATCTTTTTGACTAACAGCTCTACATGAATTTTGATTGAAGATAATGTCATAACCATTGTCACTTAGTTGACTTATGGACAGCAAGTTATGCGTTAATCCTTCTAATAATAAAACATTAGAGATAGAAGGAAGGTTACCGTTTCCAATGGTTCCAGAACCAATAATCTTCCCTTTCTGATTACCTCAAAACTTTACGTCTCCTTCAGCTTTAAATTCCATGTTTTGGAACATAGACTTTTTTCCCATCATGTGTCGTGGGCACCCAGAGTCCAGATACCATGACTGGTGTCTCAATTGAGCCGTTAAGGGCATCTACAACAAATATTATTTTATCCTTAGGCACCCATATCTTTTTGGGTCCTCTTGGGTTAGAGTATTTCAATTTTTGTTTGAACTTTTGGTTAGCATAAGAGTTTCCAGAATGTGATGTATATTTTATTTCATGTGTGTGTCCAAACTTAAACTGTTTGTTCAGAGGTTTATAAGAGAAAGTAATCTTAGCAACAGGTTTTAGAATATATGTTTCCTTCCCTTTGGGAGGTTCATATCCAATTCCTCTTCTGTTTTTCCCACTAACTCCATAGATCATTGAAGCCATTTTGCTTCTATCTATGCTCTTAGCAAGAAAAGTTTGAAAGCTATAGTCATATTCTTTCAGAATATCTTTAGAACTTGACACAGAATCTGAACTAGAAATTTTTTGAACATTTTGAATTTCTTCTTTAAGTTTAAAATTGTTTTCTTTGAGTTCAGATTTTTCTGTTTCATGTTTCTCAAGATCAGATGCAAGACTCTTCTTGAGTTTCTTGTATTTGATTTTGAGCTTACTATAGTTTTCCAGAAGTTCTGATATACTTTCAGCAAGTTCATCTCTAGAAAATTCAGAAAATACCTCTCTTGGTTCTGACTCATAATCTGAGTCATCTGCTGTGGTAGCCATTAGAGCTAGGTTGCCGTTCTCATCTTCAGAATCAGATTCATCTTCAGAGGATTCTGAATCGTCCCAGGTTGCCATCATCCCTTTCTTTTTACCAAATCTTTTATTTGGTTTTTCTCTCTGAAGTTTTGGATAATCACTCTTGTAGTGTCCAGGTTCTTTGCATTCAAAACAGATTAATTCTTTTCTATTTGACTTTTTGTGTCCAGAAGATTCTGGTTTATCTTCTGACTTCTTGAAGTTCCTGAACTTCTTCTGTCTGTGCTTCCACGGATGATTGATCCTTCTGGAGAGCAAGGATATTTCGTCTTCTTCTGAAGCAGATTCTTCAGAGTTTTCCTCTTCAGCCTGAAAAGCGTTAGTATCATATTTCTTAATTGACTTAAGGGAAAGAGACTTACCTTTCTTCTGAGGCTCGTGCTCATCAAGTTCTATCTCATGACTTCTGAGAGTGCTGATGAGTTCTTCAAGTGACATGTTGTCCAGATCTTTTGATATTTTGAAATCAGTGACCATAGGTGTCCATCTTCTGGTAAGCTTCTGATGATCTTTTTAACGTGATCTGCTTTAGTGTATCCCTTGTTCAAAACTCTCAGACCAGCAATCAGAGTTTGAAACCTTGAGAACATTGCTTCTATAGATTCAGTTTCTTCTACTCTGAAGGCTTCATACTTCTGGACGAGAGCCAGAGCTTTAGACTTCTTCACTTGAGCGTTTCCTTCATGAGTCATTTTGAGTGACTCAAACATATCATGTGTTGTATCTCTATTAGTGATTTTTTCATATTCCATTTTAGAGATAGCATTTAGAAAAATATTTCTAGCTCTATGATGATTTTTGAAATCAGCTTTTTGTTGTCTGTCCATATTTTTCCTATCAATCTTGTTTCCTTCTGAGTCAGTAGGATGTTTGTAACCATCCAAGACTATATCCCATAAATCACTATCATGACCTAGAAAGAAAATTTCTAGTCTATCTTTCCAATAATCAAAATCTTCTCCATCAAATACAGAAGGTTTGTTGTAACTATTGTTGTTTTGCTCAGTAGCCATTTGTGTTTTCTTTTGGATCTTTTCCTGACACGGTTAAGTGTTGAGCTTAGAGTCAAGCTCTGATACCAATTGAAGGTGGAGAAAACACTTAGAAGGGGGGGGGGGGGGGGGTGGATAAGTTTCTCTTTTTCTTTTTCTTAAAGGCACAACAATAAAGGAAAGACAAGGTTATTTTTATCCTGGTTCGTTTGAACTCAAACTACTCCAGTCCACCCGCCAAGGTGATTTCTCCTTTCTCAACAAGGACTTAATCCACTATAATTAACTGATTACAATCACATAACAACTGTTGTGACTAACAATGCACAAGTAACCTTACAAGTGACTCACACCACTAAGACTTAAACTAGTCCTAGTCTACTTGAGAATTCTGACCAACCTTGGTCTCTCAAAGAACAATTACAAGATATAAAATCTTTACAGATAGTGAAACAAAGTTTGCTTCTAAGAAATCTATATCACAACTGTGATTTTTCACTAAGAATATTTTAGCACAAAGTGTATGAAATTTGTTTGTGAGCCCAAAATCTTTCACATAGCTTTTGCTTCTTTTTGAATTTGTTCAGTTCTATTCAGAACTTCAATTGTTCAGCGTTTCAACAATTGTGCGTTTGCGTTTTTGCATTGGTTGGCTTGCAATTAATGTTCTTCTATATATAGCATGAAGAAACATGACAGTTGCTGGCTTCAAATGGAGAGCATTAAATGTTTGTGTGTTTCCTTGTACTATTCCATTTTCTAATGCACTAGCGTAGACACTTAAGTGCATGTAGCCGTCTTTGCATTAAATGAGAAAACGACACTATGTAAGAACATGTCTCCTGAAGCTTGACAATACTTGTTAGCTTCTATATTCTTCAGAGCTTGGCTTCACGTCTTGTATTCAGAACATGCTTGCATATCTTCTAAACAATGATTTGCTTGCTAAGTACTTCTGATCAGCGCTTGATTTCAAATCTTCTGAATAGCACTTGCTTTCTAAGACCTTCTGAATAACACTTGCTTTCAAATATCTTTTGAACAGCACTTGCTTTCTAAGATCTTCTGAACAACACTTGCTTTCAAAGAACTTCTGAAACATAGCTTACACAGAAACTTGCTAAGCGTTAGAAGATGTAATAAAATAATTATCTTACCAGAGTCAGCATCAACACTTGAGTTAAAATAGATGGTTCTTTCAACAAAGAACTTCTTCATTTATTTTCAGCTCAGCACATCAAGATGCTTCTGTCAGAACATTATCAGAGACAGCATCAGCATCAACACTTGCGCTAAAACAAATGGTTTTTTCATCAAAGAACTTCTTCATTTATTTTCAGCTCAGCACATCAAGATGCTTCTGTCAGAACATTATCTGAAACAGTTAAATACGTTCATCAGAGTATCAAATATATAAAATATAATTTATTGTTATCATCAAAACTCTGAGATATGATCAAAACCAATCTTGTTCTTACATGGACCCCCAAAGCTCGAAAGTAAAGTGGTTCCTCCTTCTAGCAAAAGAAAAACTAGACCTGATAGCTCCACTGATAATGATAATGCTGTAAAAAGATCTAAAAGTAAAAAGAAAGTTGTGGTTGTTGAAGAAGCTGACTCAGACTATGATGTCGAGCAAGATGTCTAGAACATCTCTCCTATCAAAAAGTATGCAAGCAAGAAGATTTCTGCTAGGGTTCCTGATGCTCCCCTTGACAACACTTTCTTCCATTCTGTTGGGAATGCTGAAAAGTGGAAGTATGGGTTTCAAAGAAGAATTGCCCCGGACAGAGAATTGGGAGCTGGTGCTCTGAAATGTAAAGAAATCGTGGAGCTGATATCTTATGTTGGATTAATGAAAACTGTCACCAGGTTTGCCAAATGCTATGAAACTCTTGTTAAAGAATTTATTGTTAATATTCTTGTTAAATGTGCTGATCATAAAAGTAAGGAGTATAGAAAAGTGTATGTTAGGGGTAGGTGTGTAGATTTTTCCCCTGCTATCATAAACAGATTTCTCGATAAGTCTGAAGATGACTTTTGTGAGCTAGAAGTAACAGATAATCAAGTGTGCAGAGCCATCACTGCCAATCAAGTAAGTGAGTGGCCCTTGAAGAACAAACTTCCTGTTGACAAGCTAAGTGTGAAATATGCTATTTTGCACAGAATTGGAGCTGCAAATTGGGTTCCTATAAATCATACTTCAACCATCACTATTGGCTTAGGAAAGTTTATTTATGTTGTTGGAAACAAGAAACTATTTGATTATGGTACTTACATCCTTGATCAGACTATTAAGCATGCAGGAGCTTGTGCCATTAAGATGCCAATTTCTTTTCCTTCCCTCATTTGTAGAATTATTCTTAATCAGCATACTGGGATTCTAAGTGGTAATGATGTAATGTGCAGGAGGGAGTCTTCTTAGACTCTTCATTTTAAGCTTTTTTTTAGGAAAACATGTCCCAGACATTGTTTTGACATCTGCACCTGCTGAAAACAAGACCTCCACAAAGGATGACATGATCAATGAATTAAGGGAAGCATGCAAAGAACTAGATGATGTGATCAGAGTTAGTTTAGCAAGGAAGCTAACTGTGATACAGTGGGAGAACTGACTTGGTATTTTGCGTTTGTGTTCGCAAGTGTTTCGGTTTAGCAAGAGTCGCCACTGACTTTTTATTTTATCCTAAGGAAAGGTCAAAAAGCACAGGAAAGACCTTTGAGATGTTTTCTTGGGTTCTGGGAGTAGATTATAGAAAGGGAAGGTATTAGCATCCTTTCTATCCATGGTTATCCATGGGCTCTTAGTTACTTGTTTAGATCACTTGCTTTTCTTTTCAATTGTTTGAAATGGTACTTTGTGTGTGATTTGGAAAGATGTTTTGAAAAGAGGCCATCGTTGTGGCAACCTTTGTAATGATTCTTATTTGAATGTATACAAAGGTGTTTTTGTCTTTTGAAAGGTTTTCAATGTTTGAAAGTAGGGTTTTGAAATTGTGTTGTGAGTTGTGTTTTGAAAAAATAGCAAGGATGTTTTTGCAAGCTTGATCAAGTAACTAAGAGCTATCTACCCTATTTTACTCAAAGATTTTTCTTATGATTTTAACCCTTTTAACAGTGTTGCTTCACCATTGTATTTGGTGAACAACCTTGTGTTAGGATGTTAACGGGATAGGCGCGGGTCATCGTATAGACCATGATAGCAATAGTGTCAAGTATTTTTTGGCAATTTTCTTAAGGGACTTGATCATTTTGTTTAGGCAACTCAGATAGCGTCATCGAGGGACTATGATCTTTTTGTTTTGTTTTTGTTTTGCCAAAGTACTTGACATGCAACCATGGCCCATTTTTGAAGGCAACAAGTGGATTGTAACCCTAGGGGTGCAAGTGTGCATTGTGTTTGTTTTTCATGCATTGTTATCTTTGGATTAGGTCAAGCTATTTGTTGATTTTATTTTGCATATAAACCCTAGGTCTAATCATGGCATAATTGAAAGCATTTAAAAGTGCGAGAATTTAAATCCTACACTATTACAACATGATATAGGGAGGGGGTACAAATTTGAATCGGGGATTATTTGCAAGAAATTAACCCTAAATTACTATTACAACCAAATTGAATGTACAAGATACAATATTTAAATGTACAATAATTAAATACAATAAATAAATGTTAGATGAAATATGTTATGCAAAAAGATTTTGATGTATGTAAAAAGTATTTTTAAATGTGAAGTGTAAATAAAAAGTTAATTTTAATTATTTTAATATTTAGGGCAAAAACCCTAATTCCATAAATAAATAGTATTATTTAATATTTATATACAATACTATATTAATTTGTACAAAAATATAAGTATATTAAAAAAAAGTATTTTTTTAATATAAAAAATATTAATGAAAATAAAATGTATTATTTTTGTATTTTTTGTCCTAATTATTTAATAAAAATATGTATGTATATATTAAATATATTAAATATATAAAAAATAAATTATTTTATTTTAAAAGAAGTGTGTATATTCAAGAAAATGTTTTCAAATGTAAATAAAAATAATAAATGAAAATAAGCATATTCTTACATATTTTTTAGGTTTTAATAAAAGAATATAAACATTTAAACATTTTTATACTAGTAATAAATAAAATAAATTCCAAATAAATACAAAAAAATTATGAAAATAATTTTTAAGTATTTTTTATGTTAGAAAATAAAATATCAAAATCAAAAATAAAATAAAAATGCAAAAATGACCAATGTACAAATAAATGGGCCAGGGGGGTGAAACTGAAAATGCATGTGTAAAGAGTAAAAACAATCAGGCCCAGCCCAGTCAGACTTCATCTTCTTCCTCTTGTTCACAAAAACGCGTGTTCTGTACATCAATGGCTATCTCCTGATTCTTTGATTTTTTGACAAAACTCATAACATGAAACTTGTAGAGCATCAAACAACGAATTCAAACATATAAAAAACTTAAGCTAACTCTCAAAGACCAGAGAGAATTTCTCTGGCCCTAATTCTTAACCTAGTTTTTTCAAAAAGTTCATGAACAAAATTCTCCTAGCACGATTAATATAAATGCAAACTAAGCATATGTATGGCTTCAGGGCTATGAATACAACATCTTTCATTCACAAACCTAAGTCTAACTATTCCTAAATAGAGAGATAGAAGTTCATGAAATACATGTTTCAGTTGACTTCGAGCTGGACAATGCAACAACTTTCAAGGGTGCTTGAGCTTCTTTTGAGCTTGCCTGAGGTCCAAGGAAGCTTTTCTAATGCTTGGTTTGTTTTGAAACAGCTTGAATCGTGCCATAGAACTCAACCTGCAAAGCTTTGAAACAAAAATGGCAATGTGTGTTAATGGTGTTACAGCTAGCAATGGAGGTCTGGAATAGTTCAGGTGAGTTGAAAGGAAGGTGTTTGAAGTATCTTTGGGAAAAACGCACGATGGAACATGGGGATGGAGATGGTTCGGCAGAGCTTGCCCTGTTTTGCAGAAAAACAGTGATTCTGTGTACAAGGGAGTTTTAGAGGCAAAGGGGTCGTGTTTTTGGCTTGTTAGGAGGTCTCAAACTTGTTTGTAATGTTTGTGTAAGTTGGTTTCTTCAGATGTGAGAGATGGCTTGTATTTTGCAAGTTTCTTCTACTTGAAGCAATAATGTGTATGTTCTCAATGCAAACCTGTACAAGCCCTCTATTATGCTGCACACTTTTCCCTTGGTTCTTGGAATTGGTAGATTGGATCTTGCTTCAGAGATATGGCCCCATGCCTCAAGGATTTTGTTTTGACATAAAGTGCAACTTTACAAAAATGGCATTTTACCTTTTTCCAAATAGGGATTAATCTTGTATGCAATGTCCAAATGACCAAGATAATACCCTAGCTCAATGGTTATGCATTAAATTATGGAATATAAACTGGTTTTGAGGCCTGCAAGTTAGTACCAAGCATGCTGATTTGAAAATGCAAGTTTGTATGAACATGTATTGGTCATGGACAAAAGTGAGTTTTTGCCAACTTCAAGCATTCGATTCTCTCTAACCACAAGGGTGTTTGAGGAGTTCTTGGACAATTTGGAAAGCTTGGAACATGTAATATAATCCATATTTGAAATACAACTTGAAACTCAAAATGGAACTATGTGAAAAATGGCCAAGAAGATGGGTCAAAATCCTGCCTAAATTAGGGCAAAATTTCTCTAAGTTAAAAGTTTTAGGTACCCTTGTTCCAAAAACCATAACTTGAGATACAAGCCTCTTTTGAGAAAACTTTGTGAATAAAAGTTGTAGACTTTGTGATGGACTACAACTTTCATGTTTCAAGTTTTTTTTTAATCCATTTTCATCTTGGTGAAAAAATGGGACAAAGTTAGGAAAAAATAAGAAAATTTCATAACTTAGAAAATTTCTAAGTTATGAAAATTTTCCATTTTAAACCCTAATTTGCATTTTTGGGTTTCTTGGTGAACAAGTTTCATAATTTGACATGTCTTGGTGGAAAATGACTCTTGGCACTTGATTTTGACCAAAAAGTCAAAGTTTGACTTTTTAGTGTACAGTCAAATTTTGATCAGTTGACTAAAAAATTCATCTGGCAATCCTATGCATTTGAGATCTTTTGAACTTGTTGAATGGGTCAAGAAAATGTCATTGATTCCTTGAGTCCATGTGTGATCTTAATTTGCCATTGGTCGGGTCAAACAGTCAAAAATTTCCTTTATTCAATCAAAACCCTAAAAATGACCATTTTGCCCTTTTGGTGATCTGATCAAATTTCTTGTGGAATTATGATCCAAACTTGATCTAATGGTTCATATGAGTTAATAATGTTGATGTGGGTCAAAATTCATGAGGTTTTACTGTCAATTGGCCACACTTGACTTTTTCCCCAATACAGCTGATTTCTAGGTCAACTGTCCAATTGACTGGGCAAAAATTTGAATCAAAGCTTGAAACTTGGTATGGACAAACTTGTGGGTCCAACATGGAGTATGAAAGTCATTTTTGGCATTGTGGGTCAAAACATCCTTGTGCAAACTCAAACCCTAATTTAGGTCAACAGTGCAAGGAGGTGTCTTGAGTAGAGCAAACCCTAGCTTGATCTTAAGTTCCAAGAGTCTTGTGATGAGGAACATTGATGAATATGGGAGGGAAAATTTTTGGGTACAAAAGTTTCCCTTGTTCAATCTTCTTGAACCTGAAGAGTTAGATTGGCAAGTTTGTCTTTCGTGACTCGAAGGTAAAAGAGGATTGGACACTAGAGTGCCCGTAAATTTGCACTCGTCAAAAATATGGCTGAGGGAATGGGCTTAAAGATGCAATTTGGAGATGGTAGAATCTTGTTGGAGATGGGCTTAAAGATGCCATCCAAGAATGTTTGTTGATTTGCAATGTTGTAGGTCAGAAGAATGAGCGTCAAAATGGTATCCATGTTTGGAATGCATTTGGACTGTATATGGAGACTAAGTCTGCATGAGCAAAAGAATGGCGTCCGTGTCTGGCGCGCTGTAACTGTATTTGAACTTTGAATGAATATCAAAATGACTGTCGTGCCTGGAGTGTATCTATATTGTATCTAGGTAACAGAGAAGCGTCTGCGTATGGAGCAACTGTATGCTGGGGATAAACTATGAATGAATGATAGAATGGCAACCGTGTCTGGAGCTTATCTGGACTGTACCGGAAGCTGAGATCGGTATGAGTAGTAAAATGACTGCCGTGTCTGGGGTGTATCCGTACTGTAACTGGGATCTGAATAAGTGACAGAATGACTTCCGTGGCGACTGCACTGGGAGAATCAGACTGCTGGTGTAAAGGCCAGAATGGCATCCGTGTTTGGAGCGTATATGAACTTGTAGTTGATAGTTGAATCTGAATGAGAGATAGAATGGCTGTCGTGTCTGGAGCGTATCTAGTCTGTATCTGATTGCTGAAGTCTGAATGAGTAGTAGAATGACCACTGTGTCTGGGGTGTATCCATACTGTATTTTGACTTGAAGTTCTGAATGAGTAATAGAATGATCGACGTGTCTAGGGTGTATCCATAATGTATCTGAATAATTGTTAATGATAGATTTTTAATCTTATCCTGAAAAGGGTAAAACGTTAGCTAAAACACGAAGTTATATTGCATGATATGTATGATGCAATGAATTGTAATCCATGTTTATGATATATGAATGTAATGGTTATGCATGTAAGATGAGTAGCTGTCTTGCTGAGGAAGATAAATCCTGGTAGCTGGAGATAATGAAATCTTTGACTGCTGTCGGGGAAAATAAATCCATGACCGAATTTGGGGATTCCAAAAATCTTTGATTACTGAAAATGAGAAATCCTTGCTGACTGCTTGGGGAAATTGAGGGAATTTGATCAGTTGGTAATCTGACTTCGCTGGGGAAGGAGGTTTAGATTATTCTGGATCCGCTGGGAATCGGGAGTTTAAACTCTGATAGGAACTTTGAAACTTAACTCGACTGGGGAATCCAGTTTGGAATGTACTGGCTCCACCGGGGGATCGTGAAGCTTAACTCCGTTGGGGGCACGTACTTCGAGGTTTTAGCTTTGTTGAGGATCTGAACAAAGTAATGCAGGGGGTTTCTTCTTGAATGGCATAAAGATATCTTCCTACACCTTCAACTTATCAGTAATTATCATTTCCCAATTTCGTTTTATTTTGTAAGCAGTGATTATATTCAAATGTATATGCCTATTTAACAAAACATTGGACGTTTTCAAATAAAACATAAGTGTAAAAAAGAAAGGCAAGCAATTTTCTGCACTTTCAAGTATACTTGTATTAATTTTTGTAAGTATCTTTGTACAAGGGAGACAGACATCCTAGTAAGAGAATGTTGCCGTAATAATTGAGAAAAAATTTATACAAAAAGAAAGATGGCTATGTGTAACAATTCCATGGGGTTCCCATTCTGCTATAGCCTTCACAACTCTGAGTATTTGTCCATCCGTTGCTTCGTCCGTAGATGATTGGATTGATCAGAAGCTTGGAGCTTGTTGGTGAAGAGATTGTTCTTAAAGTGATCCGCCGAGACATAGTCATACGCTTTAATTCCCTAACTTTTGCCTGGACCGCCCTTTCGGGTTTTTGATCCATCGGGAAACCCTGTTTTGCCCAAGTTGCCCTTTCGGGTTTTCAACTTGCCGGGTGTACAGATTTTTTTGTTTTATCCCTAATTTTTGCCTGAATCGCCCTTTCGGGTTTTCGATTCACCGGGATGCCCATTTTTGCCCAAGTCGCCCTTTCGGGTTTTCGACTTATCAGGTCGTTTTATGTGTAGTATCTTTTGACTATGTCTGCATTCGCAGGGTGCGGCAAGTCATCGCCGTCCATGGTGGTCAGAATCATTGCCCCACCAGAAAATATGCTTTTGATTACAAATGGTCCTTCGTAAGTAGGAGTCCACTTGCCCCTGGGATCACTTTGCGGCAAGATAATCCGCTTGATTACAAGATCTCCGACTTGATATACCTGACGTCTGACTTTCTTGTTGAAAACCTTGATCATGCGTTTTTGATACGTCTGACCATGACAAACAGCAGTAAGTCGCTTCTCGTCGATCAAGTTAAGTTGATCAAACCGGGTCTGAATCCAATCGTCTTCACTCAAACCGGCATCCTTCATAATCCTCAAGGAAGGAATTTGAACTTACATGGGTAGAACAGCTTCCATGCCATATACCAAATGTGATCGGTGGATCTGGAACTGACTGTTTAACGCTGGTTCGCGAAATGTCGCGGAAGCAAGAGTCGCCACCGTCTTTTATTTTCTCCAACATGGAAAGGACAAAAGCACAACAAAATTCCTTATGAGATTATCTCTTGGTTCGGGAGGTAGATTTATAGAAAGGGAAGGTATTAGCACCCTTTCTATCCATGGTTATCCATGGACTCTTAGATACTTGCTCATTTGTGTTTTCAAAAGTGTTTGTTTGCTTTTCAAGTGTGAGTGGGTTTGAAAAAGTTTCGTTTAAAGTTTTAGATCGACTCTTGTATCAGTCCTCAAGAGTGTTTGAAAAGTTGTTTTTGAAAGCTTTTTGAAAAGTGTAGGTGTGAAAAGAAGTTTTTGATTTGTTTTGAATTAGAGAAAGTATCTATGAGTCATCTACCTACCCTAAGGAATTAGGCTGTGTAAATTTCCTTAAGGTAGTGCCATCCCACCATTGAGAGGTAGGTAGCACCACCGTTGGAGGTGTTCGGGTCAATTCGTTTGTTAGGAACAGTGTGGTCACCAGAGCAACAGTAGGACACCTTAGAAGCTACCCTTATGCCATGTTCATGGACATAAGGACTTACTAAAACGTCATATACTCGACGACCACGTTTCGAGGGGCAAGGCAATAGTGAGGCGTACCCTAAGAGTGGTGTGTGAATTTGTGTATCGTTTTCAGTTATGTTTTATCTTGTCATGCTTTTGGTGATCTACGCTTTGATTTTATTTGGGCCATTCATTCTTTCATGCAAAATTTAGCAGTTAAAGGGTGCGGAAATTAAAGTACGGAAAATAAAGTCCTACGCTATTACAAGGCGCGGGTCTATACATCGCCAAATTAACAAAGACCCGTTTTTTAATAAGATGCGGAAAATAAATAAATTTCCTAATTATTATTACAAGGCTTGAGCAATTACATAATATTAAAAAGAAAAATAAGAACAAACGCGAGAAAAGAAATTGGAATCGAATGTGCGAGGGCGTTGGACCCTTTAAAGAAATTAAATGAAATTAACAAATTAGTTAATTATTCAATAAAGGAAAGAAGTTATTTTTTATGGTTTTTGGTATTTATGAAAATAAAGAAAATTAATGAAAAGAAACCCTAATTCTAGATATTTTTAATTATTAAAGAAAAAAAATTGAAGTTTTAACCTAATTTACACTAATTATTTAATTACATGGGTATTTATAAAATAATTAATAATTAATAATAATAATAAATAAGAGGAAATTATTTTATTAAGAAAAGAATAAAAAATTCTAAAAACCTAATTTCTACATATTTTAGTTTATTTAAGAAAAACATTAAAATAAAAACCTAATTTAACTAAGTTGATTATTAAAAGATTTATTTACAAAATATTAATGACTTTAAATATTAAATAAAATATATTTTTTAATTTTTGATTTTTTTGTATTTTTGTATTATGAAAATTAATTTGGTGAATTAAAAGAAAATAATTAAAAGAATTTAAGAAAGATAATCAAATAAAAATAAGTGAGAAAAATGTGCAAACCATGGGGTATTCAGACCCAATTGAGAGGTGTATGCAAGGAATTTAGGCCCATTAGAAAGCTGGCCACGTTGACTTTTCCAGTTTGAATGCTCATTCATGGACTGAGGCACATGGTGGACGCCTTTTGGTAGCCTTCAGATTGAATTTCTGGGCGCGTGGCAAACTAGGAGATGGAGTTGTATGGTGGTCTTTTGATGAAGCGCTGCGTGGAAACATGTTATGAAGAAAAATATGAAATATGAGATGGGGACCTGGGAATCGAACCCAGGTCCCAGTACCTGCATGCCAACACAACAGCCAACTGAACCAACGCACATGTTTGATATTATTGTGGAACGTGATCAATATATGAGAAAACGAACGCTATTGGTATAAAATAAAAAATCACGCGCGAATATTCAAACTACCCAGTCACGTATGAACACGCCAGCTTCGTCTTCATCTCTTTGCCTGTAAACAATATCAAATAGCTGGGGTTTTAAACCCCCACTAAAACAGACCTGCAATAATAGCGATTAGAGCATGGTTAAAAAGAAAAAGGGCGCGAGGTGTGGATTCCATTCATTTGGAGGTCACGATTTCAGTGGTACCAATTTGATTGTCCAATTTTTCCAGATATGTAAAGCCCTAATTCAAGGTTCCTGAAACCCTAAAATACATTAATGGTAACTTTTGACACAGGCAGTATTAATTCAATTAGAGGGCACCAATAGCTTCAGAAGGTTCATGTTAGTGTAAATCAAACATTAAAACGTATGGAAAATGCATGTAAATTCAAATACGAATGTGAAAAATTTCATGAACAGGGCGATGTCATTCTACCACTTCTGGATGTATAGAGACTTGTCTTTGATTGTAAAAGCTTCCTGGGTCCCTTGGCAATGTATTGGAACACTTTTCAAGCCTTGAAACACCTTCTATGTATGAAAATAGTTTTCAATATTTCTTGTGAAAAAGTGCAATGTGTTCTATTGTTCTGAGCGCAGCTTCTGTGTCTTAGGCATTAGGGTTATGTTTGCATATGTATGTAGATGGAATTAGGTTAGAAAAACCAAGCCCAAAGTCTTTGAATCAATGCTTTGAATATTTGATTTTGTCAAATCTTTTCCAATCCTTTTTCATGCCAATTATGCCAAATCATGGAAGATTCTTTCCTTTTTGAATGGTACACGAGATCTTGAGGTCATGATGGATGAAAATGCTGCATAAAAAGATTTGAAAGGTGTGATTTGCTATTTTTTCATATTTAATTTTAATTAAGTGAATTAATAATAATAAAAATTCAAATAATTAATCAAAAATGATAAAATAACTCCATTGGATGTCAATGGGTCGTGCATAGCCTTTGGGTGATGATTCATGGAAGAAATTGAGGCCCATTAGCATTTTTGAGGCATTTGAAGCAAAGTTGACTTTTCAAAATTCCCAAACATTTTCCAACTTCCACAAGGCATATATTGCTCAATTTTTAAGCTTTGATCATGTTCTTGGACATTTTGGAAAGGTCTTGAAGTCCTCTAACTAATGTATTTGGTCCCATGTCATTTTGATTTACCAATATCAAGTTATGATCTTTGACTTAAAGTGCCTTTTTGTTGACTTTTGAAAATGACCTATAATATTGAAATTGATAACTTTTTGTGAGAGAATTTCTTGGACTTGAAGTGTGAAGATGAGTTGTAGGAAATGTCATTCTCTTCAAAATGAGATTTGGGTGGAATTTTTCTGATGAACCATGTGGAAGTTATGCCCTGGTCAATTTGCAGTTGACTTTTTCAACTGTCCAAAAATAGAAACTTTTGCATCTTGAGACTTTTTGAGTCATGCCTTGAGAATCATGATCAAGAATTGATCAAATGATGTTTGTGGCTTCAAAATAATATGTTGACCAAAAATTTTGACTTTTGACTGTCAAATGACCATTTTGCCCCTGCAGTTGACTGTGAAGCAATTAGGGTTTTTGACTGTGCAATTTGATGTTGTGAGTCTTGAAACTTGGCATATGGATGCTTGACAATGTATGTAGGCATGTGGGACTTGTTTGGACCCTTGGAAACTTCAATTTCTTTGCCAGAACCAAAACCCTAATTTTTGACTGTTAGGAGGCCATTGGACTGTGCAACCCTTGGGAGATTTTGAAGCATGATCTTGCCAAATCTTGAAGAATATGGGAGGGAAAATTTTGGGGTACAACAGTTGCCCCTGTTCAATCTTCTTAGACCTGAGGATGTAGATTGGTTGGCGTGCCTTTCGTAATCCGAAGGTGGAAGATGATTAAACACTAGAGTGCCCAGAAATTTGCACTCACATGGTAGAGTGTCGGCAGTACGATGGTGGGAACAGGCTTATAGATGCCATTTGGAGACTGATGGGTAGGAGGATGGGCTTATAGATGCCATGTTGAGAGGTGATGGGTAGGGGGGCGGGCTTATAGATGCCATCTGGGTGTCGATCGCGTAAGAGATTCCTTAGCGAGAACTTGCGTACCTGAAAAAAGAAAGATAATTACCTAGCCTGTTACAGGAGTTGACCTTAAAATTCTTTATATAGACGCGCCCTGGCTGGATACAGGTATGGAATCTTTAAACTCTTCAGACGTGCCCTGGCGAAATACAGGAATCGAGTCTGGAGCTTCAAAAGGTTTTTATTGATAATGATATGATGAATGAATCAGGGATGGTTACTACCTCAACGGGACGATGAGAGAACCTTGGACGATTACTACCTCAACGGGACGATGAGAGAACCTTGGATGATTATTACCTCAACGGGACGATGAGAGAACCTTTGGGCGATTACTACCTCAACGGGACGATGAGAGAACCTTGGATGATTACTACCTCAACGGGACGATGAGAGAACCTTGGATGATTACTACCTCAACGGGATGATGAGAGAACCTTGGATGATTACTACCTCAACGGGACGATGAGAGAACCTTTGGGCGATTACTACCTCAACGGGACGATGAAAGAACCTTTGGGCGATTACTACCTCAACGGGACGATGAGAGAACCTTGGATGATTACTACCTCAACGGGACGATGAGAGAACCTTTGATGATTACTACCTCAACGGGACGATGAGAGAACCTTGGATGATTACTACCTCAACGGGACGATGAGAGAACCTTTGGGTGATTACTACCTCAACGGGACGATGAGAGAACCTTTGGGCGATTACTACCTCAGCGGGATGATGAGGGAACCTTTCAGACGTGCCCTGGCGAGATACAGGAATCGAGTCTGGTAATGCTAGTCGTCAACAGATACACCCTGGCAGGATACAGGGATCGGATCTTCGAACTCTTCAGACGTGCCCTGGCGGGATACAGGAATCGAGTCTGGTAATGCTAGTCATCAACAGATACACCCTGGCAGGATACAGGAATCGGATCTTCGAACTCTTCAGACGTGCCCTGGCGGGATACAGGAATCGAGTCTGGTAATGCTAGTCGTCAACAGATACACCCTGGCAGGATACAGGAATCGGATCTTCGAACTCTTCAGACGTGCCCTGGCGGGATACAGGAATCGAGTCTGGTAATGCTAGTCGTCAACAGATACACCCTGGCAGGATACAGGAATCGGATCTTCGAACTCTTCATACGTGCCCTGGTGGGATACAGGAATCGAGTCTGGTAATGCTAGTCGTCAACAGATACACCCTGGCAGGATACAGGAATCGGATATTTGAACTCTTCAGACGTGCCCTGGCGGGATACAGGAATCGAGTCTGGTAATGCTAGTCGTCAACAGATACACCCTGGCAGGATACAGGAATCGGATCTTCGAACTCTTCAGACGTGCCCTGGAGGGATACAGGAATCGAGTCTGGTAATGCTAGTCGTCAACAGATACACCCTGGCAGGATACAGGAATCAGATCTTCGAACTCTTCAGACGTGCCCTGGCGGGATACAGGAATCGAGTCTGGTAATGCTAGTCGTCAACAGATACACCCTGGCAGGATACAGGAATCGGATCTTCGAACTCTTCAGACGTGCCCTGGCGGGATACAGGAATCGAGTCTGGTAATGCTAGTCGTTAACAGATACACCCTGGCAGGATACAGGAATCGGATCTTCGAACTCTTCAGACGTGCCCTGGCGGGATACAGGAATTGAGTCTAGTAATGCTAGTCGTCAACAGATACACCCTGGCAGGATACAGGAATCGGATCTTCGAACTCTTCAGACGTGCCCTGGTGGGATACAGGAATCGAGTCTGGTAATGCTAGTCGTCAACAGATACACCCTGGCAGGATACAGGAATCGGATCTACGAACTCTTCAGACGTGCCCTGGCGGGATACAGGAATCGAGTCTGGTAATGCTAGTCGTCAACAGATACACCCTGGCAGGATACAGGAATCGGATCTTCGAACTCTTCAGACGTGCCCTGGCGGGATACATGAATCGAGTCTGGTAATGCTAGTCGTCAACAGATACACCCTGGCAGGATACAGGAATCGGATCCTCAAACTCTTCAGACGCACCCTGGCAAGATACAGGAATCGGATCTTTAGTTGCGACTGTTGATGGTAATCATCTTGGTATTAACCTTTGTCCTGAAAAGACAAAACGTTAGTTATGGTAATGTCATGATGTATGACATGCGAGATGAGATTGTATGTTTATGATGCGTATATGCATGCTGTAATGTATGAAAATGCGATGTTTATGAATGTATGTTTTCTTCTTAGGAAAATAAATCCTTGACGGATGCCGGGAAGTTAAATCCTGGGCTGATGTGAATAGTGTTTCGCTGTTTCCGCTGGGGAGTGATGGTTGCAAGAATACCGGTAGGAGAAGATAACTCCGTTGGGGAATAAACTTGGCGAATAGATTACTCTGCGGGGAGAAAATTATTCTAGCGGTCTTGCTGGGGAACAATACTCTGTGGGAAGAGAGGTACTCTGTTGAGAGGTTGATGGTAACCTCGCTGGGGATACCGTTGTTATGTTGGAAGTTTTAATAGACTCCGCTGGGGATAAGAAGACTTCGTCGATGACGATCTTTCCGTGGCTTTTGGCTGAGGATAACCCAGTTATATCCTGGTAGGGAAATAACCTTTGAATAAAGCCGGGAGACGCGTTCGTGCTCTGCAGGGGGGAAGCTTCCAGAATCTACTGGGGATAAGCTTCCTGCTGGGGAGATGGATTCCACTTTCCTGGGGAAACTTGGATTGGACTCTCCTGGGGGAAATTTTTTAGATATATTGGGGAAGTGGCTCCGCTGAATGTCTAGTATACCGCCGGGGAACAATCTTAGATCAAGACTGCCGGGGATGCTTGTTAGGAATGTCTGTGTACTCTGCTGAGGAATGTTGAGATCTGTTGGAGGATACCTAACTTCCTTAAGGCTGACGGGATAACTCTGCTTGGGGAGAGTGTATTGACTTGTCGGCTCACTCTCTGGGGAGTTAAGAGATCTTGGTTATGTTCTTCAGCTGAACCTACCTTGGTACCTTGGTGGACAGAGTAACTAGATCGCTTTAGACAACTCTTATTGCCCTAGTTTCTGAGGTGAGAGGAGAGGGTACTTGTGGAGGTGCTTGTTGACTGCCGTTTGACAAACCTTTTTCTGATACGCAAGTGACGAGATGGCGGGACACAGTCGTACGCTTTGATCCCTAACTTTTGCCTGGACCGCCCTTTCGGGTTTTCAGTCCACCGGGATACCCATTTTTTCCCAAGCCGCCTTTTCAGGTTTTTGACTTGCCGGGTGTACAGATTTTTCATTTTCATCCCTTATTTTTGCCTAGGTGTGTCAACCTAGCGGGTCTTTGATTACGCGTAGTATTTTTTCGACTATGTCCATGCTCTCAGAATGTAGGGAGTTGCCCCTGTTAGAAGTGCTTTGCCATGCCACCAGAAGATGTTTGATCAGGCAAGATTCGTTGTTGGAATGCCCCCAAGTGACTCAGGCGGAGATTTGCCCCAGGCTGTTTGGCCTTTGAGAGATTTTCTGAATCTTGATTGGACTGCCCCAGATAATAGACCATGGTCATGTCTGCCCCTTGATTGGAAGTGCTTCTTCCATTTGAGCTTTTGTTGAGAAGATTTTGTTTACTGGATATTCGTCGTGCGAATTTCTCTGCTGTTCAAACAAGAAGTCATATGCAAACACTGTTATATCAAAATGCAAAGCTTATGTTTGTCTTGAAGATTTTGAAAATGCATTCTTTTTCATAAAAACAAGTGAATTTTTTGTAAACAGTGATGTCAACTCGTTATTTTACCGCAAGCCTTAAGGAGTCAGGATACCTTTTGTAACAGTATGCTTTCGAATTAACCCATGCTTCAGCTAGGACTTTTAAGGGTTGTAGCGTGGCCTGGTTCATGGTTTAAGAAACAAAGGATAAAGGCTCAAATTATTTGTACCCACCCTCTCTTCGTGATGTTCTTCAAACCTAAGCTCAGTTGATCGTGCGTTAGACCTTGTTTGAGTCTTTGTCCTGATGTTCCAATGATGGTTCAGATATTGATGATTTATTCTGAATAGGCAGTCATTTTTTGTTTTTGTTGAGGGTTTGTATGACCTCTTTCTTTTTGATTTCGCTATCCCTAAATTTTGCCTGAACTGTTCCTTTTGTGATTACAGTCAGCAGGATGCCCCAGTTTTATAAGTCTCCTTCGTAGGTTTTGACTTATTGGGTTTTTATTTTTGAGATATAATGACTGCCTATCCTTATGATTATTCGGAATCATCACTGTCTTCTTTTTTTTTGTAAGGACCTCTTTGGTGCCATTTGTTATGCACTTGGATCAACTGAGAGAACTACCCTGCCCCAGGTTATAATTAAGGGTTTTAATTTTCGAAAAGAAAAACTCTTACTTCTTTGGCTCAAAGGGGTTGACGAGGGATTATCTTCCTTATTACTCCAGTGTTTAGGAATTGAAACAATGCCTGTACCTCATCAGCGGGGTCCGTTCAAAAGCATACTGTAGAGTTCGTGGTATCGTTTTCGTCATCCTCCCTCAAGAGGCTTAGGATTATGAATTGAGAGTTGACATCAAAAAAATGAAAGCAATTTTAAACATAGCGAATGCGAATATATTGATTCAAAGCAGACATATGCGATGCATTAATGAAATAACAACGTTTAACATGAGTAAATGTTTGAACAAAAGAAAATTACAACTTGAAAATCCTAATGAACAAAAGTCTTTTCATCTCAGGGCTTGTTACTTCAACTGGTGAATCCTGTAGGGATGGTAGAAGCACTCATCCTGGCCATCTTGGGTGAATTCCACAGCTCCTTCATCAATCAGGTCTTGGATCTTGTTCTTCAAGGTCCAACAATCATCTGTAGCATGCCCCGGGCTGTCAGAATGATAAGCGCAGCGGGCGTTGGGGTTATACCTTGAAGGTGTCCTATTGGGATTCTTAGGAGGGTCCCTTAGAGTTACCAAATTCAACCTCAACAGTTGTTGTAAAGCTTGAGGCAGCGACACGTTGAGCTTGGTGAATTGCCTTTTGGGCTTGTCTGGCTGAAGCTGGTGGGGTTGATGCTGAATTTGTAACACTGAAACCATTTGAGGAGCTCTTCCCTTGTCTTCTGGTCTCAAAGGTGGTTGAATGATGACTGGCTCTTCAATCTTAGATGTTTGCCCCAGTTGGTTACCCCGAAGCAGTTGGTTGACGAGAACCCCAAGCTCTTCTTGTCTTTGGGCTAAGCCTTGAATGATAGTCACCTGTCCCAGCATCCGGGCTCTCATTGCATCCACCTCAGCTTGCAGATGTTTCAGCCGTACGTCCTTATCATCCTCAGCACTGTTCCTGACCAAAGTCCCCATGAGAAGTGTTCTCGGCTCTTCCTGCCCCTTGGATAGATTCAGGAGGATTTCCCCGAACCGAGTCTCTTGAGCATGAAAGTCCTGGTTGTATTGTCGGGAAGCCATTGCTGAAATAAACAGCGCAGATGGTAAGTGACCTGTCAAAAGGGTACCTGTAATGCAATGATATGTATGATATGTATGCAATGTTTTCAAGGACCTCGCGGGGTAAACAAGAAATTTGTTAGAATTGTAGCTTGATTGAAGGAACTTCATGTTGTTGAGAGTCCTTCTTCAAGAGTCAAGGCTCACCATATCGAGTGGGTCATAGCCCCTGACTCAAGTCATCATGTCTGGTTTTGACTTCCAAACAACCTTATTTAGGGGAACCTTCTTCAAGAGTCAAAGCTCACCATATCAAGTGGGTCATAGCCCCTGACTCGAATCATCAACCTGGCTAGAGGAAAATAAATCCCCTTTGCCCCTTGCTAGACATTTTGGTTCATCATGACCTGCATCACAGACCCTTAAGATCCTTGAAATGGATTAGTCCTTATGTAGGATGTATGCAATGGTATGATGGCATGATGTTATGCTATACGTGGTGTAATGTAGGTAAACCCTGTTATAAGTCCAGATTTAGGACTGTAAACAAAACCTGCAAGAAACTCAAGTGTTAGATAACAAGCATGCAAGTAGTCAAGTTTGAGAGCACACAAGTCACACCAGATAGCCCTTAGAGTTTAGGCCAGCATGGGGTCTAGGTATTACCCTCTTTCAGTTTGTTGGTTCAGACCTGTCCTATCAGAAGTAACCGGGTTCTAGAGGATCCCAATATCACTGACTACCCTCAATCGGTCATAACTCCAGCATCGCAATCTTTTCTTGCGGCCAGAACCATCACGAGAGTTTAGCCTCAATGGGCGTAGCATACTGCTACTGTTCTATTGGCCAAGTTGGGTCATTTAAGGTTCTAAGGTCGGTTGGTGCTTAATGACTCCTCAGAAGACCCATATTCTCCTCGTTGCAACACAAGGGATATCGGTACAGACCAAGGTGCCACACCAACGTAGCCACTGCTTCACCCATGTCGATTTACGCCGGACAGGTCCCTCACAGCTTATGCTACCTATGAGGGTATCCCCAGATCCGGGTTAGGATCTATGTAACTCCGATGCAACCCACATTTTTAAAGCAAACAAGTCAAAGCAATTGAAAACACAGTTATGAACTATCCTAAGGTACACCTCACTTTATAAGATCTCCCCAGCAGAGTCGCCAGTTCTGTGATCGATGGATCTGGAACTGACTGTTTAACGCTGGTTCGCGAAATGTCGCGGAAGCAAGAGTCGCCACCGTCTTTTATTTTCTCCAACATGGAAAGGACAAAAGCACAGCAAAATTCCTTATGAGATTATCTCTTGGTTCGGGAGGTAGATTTATAGAAAGGGAAGGTATTAGCACCCTTTCTATCCATGGTTATCCATGGACTCTTAGATACTTGCTCATTTGTGTTTTCAAAAGTGTTTGTTTGCTTTTCAAGTGTGAGTGGGTTTGAAAAACTTTCGTTTAAAGTTTCAGATTGACTCTTGTATCAGTCCTCAAGAGTGTTTGAAAAGTTGTTTTTGAAAGCTTTTTGAAAAGTGTAGGTGTGAAAAGAAGTTTTTAATTTGTTTTGAATTAGAGCAAGTATCTATGAGTCATCTACCTACCCTAAGGAATTAGGCTGTGTAAATGTCCTTAAGGTAGTGTCATCCCACCATTGAGAGGTAGGTAGCACCACCGTTGGAGGTGTTCGGGTCAATTCGTTTGTTAGGGACAGTGTGGTCACCAGAGCAACAGTAGGACACCTTAGAAGCTACCCTTATGCCATGTTCATGGACATAAGGACTTACTAAAACGTCCTATACTCGACGACCACGTTTCGAGGGGCAAGGCAATAGTGAGGCGTACCCTAAGAGTGGTGTGTGAATTTGTGTATCGTTTTCAGTTATGTTTTATCTTGTCATGCTTTTGGTGATCTACACTTTGATTTTATTTGGGCCATTCATTCTTTCATGCAAAATTTAGCAGTTAAAGGGTGCGGAAATTAAAGTACGGAAAATAAAGTCCTACGCTATTACAAGGCGCGGGTCTATACATCGCCAAATTAACAAAGACCCGTTTTTTAATAAGATGCGGAAAATAAATAAATTTCCTAATTATTATTACAAGGCTTGAGCAATTACATAATATTAAAAAGAAAATAAGAACAAACGCGAGAAAAGAAATTGGAATCGAATGTGCGAGGGCGTTGGACCCTTTAAAGAAATTAAATGAAATTAAAAAATTAGTTAATTATTCAATAAAGGAAAGAAGTTATTTTTTATGGTTTTTGGTATTTATGAAAATAAAGAAAATTAATTAAAAGAAACCCTAATTCTAGATATTTTTAATTATTAAAGAAAAAAATTGAAGTTTTAACCTAATTTACACTAATTATTTAATTACATGGGTATTTACAAAATAATTAATAATTAATAATAATAATAAATAAGAGGAAATTATTTTATTAAGAAAAGAATAAAAAATGCTAAAAACCTAATTTCTACATATTTTAGTTTATTTAAGAAAAACATTAAAATAAAAACCTAATTTAACTAAGTTGATTATTAAAAGATTTATTTACAAAATATTAATGACTTTAAATATTAAATAAAATATATTTTTTAATTTTTGATTTTTTTGTATTTTTGTATTATGAAAATTAATTTGGTGAATTAAAAGAAAATAATTAAAAGAATTTAAGAAAGATAATCAAATAAAAATAAGTGAGAAAAATGTGCAAACCATGGGGTATTCAGACCCAATTGAGAGGTGTATGCAAGGAATTTAGGCCCATTAGAAAGCTGGCCACGTTGACTTTTCCAGTTTGAATGCTCATTCATGGACTGAGGCACATGGTGGACGCCTTTTGGTAGCCTTCAGATTGAATTTCTGGGCGCGTGGCAAACTAGGAGATGGAGTTGTATGGTGGTCTTTTGATGAAGCGCTGCGTGGAAACATGTTATGAAGAAAAATATGAAATATGAGAGGGGGACCTGGGAATCGAACCCAGGTCCCAGTACCTGCATGCCAACACAACAGCCAACTGAACCAACACGCATGTTTGATATTATTGTGGAACGTGATCAATATATGAGAAAACGAACGCTATTGGTATAAAATAAAAAATCACGCGCGAATATTCAAACTACCCAGTCACGTATGGACACGCCAGCTTCGTCTTCATCTCTTTGCCTATAAACAATATCAAATAGCGGGGGTTTTAAACCCCCACTAAAACAGACCTGCAATAATAGCGATTAGAGCATGGTTAAAAAGAAAAAGGGCGCGAGGTGTGGATTCCATTCGTTTGGAGGTCACGATTTCAATGGTACCAATTTGATTGTCCAATTTTTCCAGATATGTAAAGCCCTAATTCAAGGTTCCTGAAACCCTAAAATACATTAATGGTAACTTTTGACACAGGCAGTATTAATTCAATTAGAGGGCACCAATAGCTTCAGAAGGTTCATGTTAGTGTAAATCAAACATTAAAAGGTATGGAAAATGCATGTAAATTCAAATACGAATGTGAAAAATTTCATGAACAGGGCGATGTCATTCTACCACTTCTGGATGTATGGAGACTTGTCTTTGATTGTAAAAGCTTCCTGGGTCCCTTGGCAATGTATTGGAACACTTTTCAAGCCTTGAAACACCTTCTATGTATGAAAACAGTTTTCAATATTTCTTGTGAAAAAGTGCAATGTGTTCTATTGTTCTGAGCGCAGCTTCTGTGTCTTAGGCATTAGGGTTATGTTTGCATATGTATGTAGATGGAATTAGGTTAGAAAAACCAAGCCCAAAGTCTTTGAATCAATGCTTTGAATATTTGATTTTGTCAAATCTTTTCCAATCCTTTTTCATGCCAATTATGCCAAATCATGGAAGATTCTTTCCTTTTTGAATGGTACACGAGATCTTGAGGTCATGATGGATGAAAATGCTGCATAAAAAGATTTGAAAGGTGTGATTTGCTATTTTTTCATATTTAATTTTAATTAAGTGAATTAATAATAATAAAAATTCAAATAATTAATCAAAAATGATAAAATAACTCCCTTGGATGTCAATGGGTCGTGCATAGCCTTTGGGTGATGATTCATGGAAGAAATTGAGGCCCATTAGCATTTTTGAGGCATTTGAAGCAAAGTTGACTTTTCAAAATTCCCAAACATTTTCCAACTTCCACAAGGCATATATTGCTCAATTTTTAAGCTTTGATCATGTTCTTGGACATTTTGGAAAGGTATTGAAGTCCTCTAACTAATGTCTTTGGTCCCATGTCATTTTGATTTACCAATCTTAAGTTATGGTCTTTGACTTAAAGTGCCTTTTTGTTGACTTTTGAAAATGACCTATAATATTGAAATTGATAACTTTTTGTGAGAGCATTTCTTGGACTTGAAGTGTGAAGATGAGTTGTAGGAAATGTCATTCTCTTCAAAATGAGCTTTGGGTGGAATTTTTATGATGAAACATGTGGAAGTTATGCCCTGGTCAATTTGCAGTTGACTTTTTCAACTGTCCAAAAATTGAAACTTTTGCATCTTGAGACTTTTTGAGTCATGCCTTGAGAATCATGATCAAGAATTGATTAAATGATGTTTGTGGCTTCAAAATAAGATGTTGACCAAAAATTTTGACTTTTGACTGTCAAATGACCATTTTGCCCCTATAGTTGACTGTGAAGCAATTAGGGTTTTTGACTGTGCAATTTGATGTTGTGAGTCTTGAAACTTGGCATATGGATGCTTGACAATGTATGTAGGCATGTGGGACTTGTTTGGACCCTTGGAAACTTCAATTTCTTTGCCAGAACCAAAACCCCAATTTTTGACTGTTATGAGGCCATTGGACTGTGCAACCCTTGGGAGATTTTGAAGCATGATCTTGCCAAATCTTGAAGAATATGGGAGGGAATATTTTGGGGTACAACACCAAAGAAAATTGAGTTGCCCCTGTTGAAGTACGTGTCGTGGTACGATATCCATGCAGAGCAAACAGTAACATCTCATGCCAGTCCTTGTAGGTGACTGTCATCTTTTAAATGATCTTCTTAATATTTTTGTTCGCGGCTTCAACAGCACCGTTCATCTTCGGTCGGTAGGGAGATGAATTGTGATGATAAATCTTGAATTGTTCGCATAGAGCGATGATCATAGTATTGTTCAAATTGGTACCGTTGTTTGTGATGATCCTGTTGGGGATACCATACCGGCATATGAGGTTCTGCTTGATGAAGCGGGCAACCACATTCTTTGAACTGAGGCACAGGAAGATGCCTCGACCCATTTAGTGAAGTAATCAATAGCCACCAAGATGAAGCGATGTCCATTGGATGTCGTGGGCTTGATCTCTCTAATCATGTTAATGCCCCACATTGCGAATGGCTAAGGAGCTGTCAGAACGTTGAGAGGAGCAGGAGGAATATGTACCTTGTCGGCGTAGACTTGGAATTTGTGGCAGGTACTGGAATGTTGATGACAATCAGCTTCCATGGTAGACCAGTAGTAGCCTGCCCTTAGAATCTTTTTAGCCATTGTATGCCCGCTCAAATGGGTGCCAAATGTGCCACTGTGTATCTCGATCATGATCAACTTTGCTTCAACCTTGTCCACACAACGAAGCAGAACACAATCATGATTGCGCTTATAAAGGATGCCATTGCTTAGGAAGAACTTGGTAGCAAATCTCCTTAAGAACTTTTTGTCATTGACGGAAGCATCTGCTAGCTGATTTTCTTCTCGCGGGAAATGCTCGAAGGTAATCTGCTCGAAATGTGGCAACAACGTCAAGACATGTTCTTGGTATGGGATAAGATTAGGATTTTTGGTGTCCCACTCTCCTTTGACTTGACTGATAACCAAAGCCGAGTCCCCAAATACGACCAAAGATTTGATTCCCAAGTCTATAGCAGCCTTGAGACCAAAGATGCAAGCTTCATATTCATCCATGTTGTTGGTACAACTGAAACAAAGTCGGGCAGTGAAGGGTGTATGGCAACCTTCCGGAGAAATGAGTACCGCACCGATACCGTTTCCAAGTGAATTTGAAGCACCATCAAAGTACAGGATCCATCGGGATCCTTGTTCAGGTTCGTCATACGGTCTGTTACCTTCGATGTTGTCCAAAGTCATGATGTCCTCGTCAGGGAAGTCGAATCTCATAGATTGGTAATCTTCGACGGCTTGATGAGCTAGATGGTCAGCTAGTACACTCCCCTTTATAGATTTTTGGGTAGTATACTGGATATCATACTCAGTCAGGATCATTTTCCATCTAGCGATTCTTCTAAATAAAGCAGGCCTCTCGAAGATATACTTGATTGGATCCATTTTGGAAATCAGCAAAGTGGTATGAGTTAACATATACTGCCTTAGTCGGCGAGCAACACATACCAAAGCGCAACAATTTTTCTCGAGCAATGAGTAGCGAGTCTCACAGTCGGTAAAATTTTTGCTAAGGTAATAAATGGCATGCTCTTTTCGGCCAGACTCGTCATGTTGGCCCAGCACGCACCCCATTGAATTATCCAAAACAGTCAGATACATGATTAATGGCCTTCCTTCGACGGGTGGCATCAGAATAGGAGGTTCTAGTAAATACTCCTTGATTTTATCAAAAGCAACTTGACAATCATTGTTCCATTCAACTACCTGATCTTTCTTCAACAGTTTGAAAATTGGCTCACAGGTAGATGTCAGGTGAGAGATGAACCTCGCAATATAGTTCAAGCGTCCCAAGAATCCCCTAACCTCCTTTTCAGTACGGGGGGCAGGCATTTCTTGTATAGCCTTTACTTTAGCTGGATCAACCTCAATGCCCTTGTTGCTGACAATAAATCCCAGAAGTTTACCAGACCTAACTCCAAAAGTGCACTTGCTTGGATTCAGTCTGAGTTTATACTCCTTCAACTTGGCAAACAGCTTTTGCAAATGACCAAGGTGTTCTTCTTCTGTCTGTGATCGAGCTATCATGTCGTATACGTAAACTTAGATCTCATGATGTATCATATCATGAAATAAAGCTACCATGGCGCGTTGATAGGTTGCCCCTGCGTTCTTCAGTCCGAACGGAATCACTTTGTAGCAGAAGGTACCCCATTGCGTGACAAAGGTAGTTTTCTCCATGTCCTCGGGGGCCATTTTAATCTGGTTGTAGCCCGAGAATCCTTCCATGAAGGAAAAAACCTTGTGTTGAGCTGTGTTGCCAACCAAGATGTCGATATGCGGTAGTGGAAAATCGTCTTTAGGGCTAGCCCTGTTTAAATCTCGATAGTCCACACACATTCTGACTTTGCCGTCCTTTTTGGGTACAGGCAAAATGTTAACAACCCATTGTGGATAGGTTGTAACAGCCAGAAAGCCAGCATTGAATTGCTTCATTACCTCAGCTTTAATCTTCTCGGACATGTCAGGCCTCATTCGGTGGACCTTTTGCTTGACCGGTGGAAAATCCTCTCTTGTAAGGAGACGGTGAACCACGATATCTGTGTCTAGCCCTGGCATGTCTTCATAAGACCAGGCGAAGATTTCAACGTATTCGTTCAACAATTGTACTAAGCGCTCCTTGACATTTGGTTCCAGGTTGGCACCCACTTTTACTTCCTTCCGGTCTTCCTCTGTCCCCAAGTTGATGGTTTCTAGCAACTCTTCATGAGGCAAAATAGCCCGCTCTTCTTGTTGCAAATGTCTGGCTAACTCTCCCGACACTTCACAATCTTCGTCAACTTCGTACTCAGCATGATTGACCAAATCTTCAGAGTTATCGAAGGCTAAAGCAGAATAGTCACCCATGGAATCCGAAGTGGATGGGTACCTGCATTCGTGAGTGTGGGTGTGTGTAAGGGATAACCATCCTTAAACAAACAAAAATGCAAAAGGAAAGAAAATGAATAGTTTATAGATGAAAAACGTCCAATGATTCATTAAAACATGGCATATGATTATGAAGAGAATCAAGCCCTTACAAATGGACCTACATGCCCCGAGAAAGGCATGAGGTGAAAATAGTGTGCGAATTGTTTTAGTTATTACATACCATAAAAATGGGAAATTGTTCAAAGATAAAATTACTGGTTGATAAAGGTGATGGGAACAAAATCCTTTGCTTCCCAGTTTCTCAAACCCCCTTCGACGGTCGGAAAGATCCAATCTTCAAAGTGGCTCTCTTCATCTTCATCTTCTACAGCATTGATTCCATGGTGTGAGATCTTGACGGGCGGCCCTCCTGCCTTGGAGCGACGCATAGCCTTTTGTCCTGCAGCAGTAAACCCTAAACCAAACTTGTCTGTCTTATGGGGAAAGTTAGGCAATTGTCCCCATATTGTACTATTCCCTTCTTTAACCACAGCCTCTGCATCCTTGAGAGATGCCATCCTAGATACATGCTTGGGAACGATAGGCACCTCAACCATTATCTTTGCAACTGCTACCTCAGGAGACACTTCCTCGAAATGCTGGAAAGGAGTTTCGATGAACTCGCCATCCAACTCCACATAGCGGAAGGAATTGAGATGACTTATAATGTATTCTTCCTCACCGTGCACTGTTATAATCTTACCCTTAACAGGATATTTCAGCATCTGGTGCAAAGAGGAGGTAACTGCCCCAGCATAATGGATCCACGGTCTTCCTAACAAGCACGAATATGACGGACGGATGTCCATCACGTAGAAGGTGGAGTTGAAAACTTATGTGCCTACTTTGATAGGAATATCAACCTCTCCATGAACCATTCTCTTGGAACCATCAAAAGCCCTAACAATGATGTTACTAGGCTTGAGAGTCAGTCCTTCGCAGTCCAAACGGTCTAAGGCTTTCTTTGGAAGCACGTTCAAGGAAGAACCAGTATCAACTAAGACATGGGCGAGAGTGGTTCCCCGGCATTCAACTGAAACATGTAACGCATCGTTGTGTTTCCTTCCTTTGGGAGTTAAGTCAGCATCGGAAAAGCCAAGGCCATTATCAGCAGTAAGACTGGCCACACATTCCTGAAACTGATCAGTCGAAGTCTCTTGGGGAACATGTGTCGCCTTCAAGAATTTGATTAGGGCCTTATCGTGAGCCTCAGAACAGAGCAGAAGAGCCAACATTGAAATTTTAGAAGGGGTCTGCCCTAACTGTTCCACAACGTCGTAGTCACTTTTTCTGATTATTTTCAAGATTTCATCCATTTCTTTCTGAGTGGTTTCGGGGATAACCACGGCATGGGCCTTCTTCCTGACAGGCACTTCCAGTATCCCCTTACCCTTGTCGTTAGTTTCAGCAGATGGTCTTACTTCAGGAGTATCTAACTCTTCAATCACTGGGCCCTGCACAGACAGTCCAACAGGTACAGAAGCTTTCAAGGGTCCTAAAACTGCTCGAGGGGGAGCAATCTCCGAAGAAAAGATCCGGCCACTGCGGGTTATCTTGCTTGTACCCGCAATGTTCCTTACATCAGGGTTTTCTTCTTTAGAAATCTCTTGGACTGTCTCGATTTGTTTGACACCATGGTAGAAGATTTCTCCCCCATAGTTCCATGGTATCGTTTTGCTTGATTGGTACGGGACAGGTCCCGACATGGTGATCTTTAATGGTACACATTCAGAGTTGGGTGTAATCCTGACAGGCCTTTGGCAAGCCTTGGGAGGATTATCGGAAATGGTTATGATTGCAATATCGTTGGTTGAAGTAGTAAAAGTAGCAGGAGTAACAGTATTGAAGGTATCAACAGGGGTTTTCTGGAAAAGTATCTCTTGGGTATCCATCAGGCGTTAGACACCTGACTTCAACATTGGGCAATCACCTCGTATGTTTAAACCAAAATAGCAGTCTTTACCACAACCAGGAAAGATCACGGCTCTCAAGAAATTTTATTTAATCACAAGTAACGGCGTCAGCAGGTCAACAACATCAGTAACATGAGTGTCCTCCATAACAGCATGAATATTGTGGCTGTGCTTGGGCATCGGAGTAGATATAACATTGGGCTTCTTAGGAGCATCAAATTCTACTTCCTTAGCAACAATCAGATCCTGGATTTTGTTCTTAAGCGCCCAACAATTATTGGTATCGTGCCCAGCACTGTCGGAATGGTAAGCACACTTGGCAGTGGAGTGGTAGTATGGAGAGGAGGTGTTAGGGTTCTTTGGCGCTTCCTTCAAACTGGTCAGATTCAGCTTCAACAAATGAGGAAGTACCTGAGCAGGCGTCATGTTGATGCGGGTGAACTTCTGTTATGGCCTTTCCACCCGTTGTTGATTAGGTCTCGACTGATTGTTACGAGGTTGATCATTTGACGAGTTTTGAATCATCACAGCCCCTACAGTCGGCCGGCGCTCAGTTCTTCCCTGTCCCTTCGAGAATACACAGCATATGCTTCCTTCTTGGCTGGGAAGGGTTACTTAACAGTCGTGGATGCGGAAGCATCCTTTTGAATCTTTCCACTCTTAATACCGGCCTCAACCCTTTCGCCGGTCAAAATCAGTTCAGTAAATCCCGCAGAAGAACTTCCGATCAGATGATTGAAGAAAGGGCCAGACAGGGTTCCCAGAAACATGTCAACTAACTCCCTATCTGATAGCGGTGGTTGCACCCTTCCCTCCAGATCACGCCACTTCTGGGCGTACTCTTTAAACCCTTCATTGGAAGCCATTCCCATACTTTGTAACTGAGTACGAGTGGGCGCCAAATCAGCATTGTGATGATACTGACGATAAAAAGCAGCTGCCAAGTCTTCCCAATTATGAACCTCTGATCTCTCGAGTTGATAAAACCAGTCTAACTGAGTGCCAGACAAGCTGTCTTGGAAAAAGTGTACCCAGAGGTCTTTATCGGATGAGTGGGGTTGGATTTTTCTGACATACGACCTCAGGTGCATCTTTGGGCAAGACAGACCGTCGTACTAGGAAAATGTTGGCACCTTGAACTTGGGAGGGATAACAATCCCAGCTACCAGCCCTAGTTCTTCAAAATCCAATCTGGGCACCCTCTGCAACTCCGTAGCTTCCAGTCTATCTTCAAGGTTCTTATATTTATCATCCGCTGGTGGATACTGTTGTTCGGAGTAGTCTTCGTCTTCTTCCTCTTCCTCCTCTTCAACTTCAGATTCAGAAGGCACAGCAGTCCCTTTCCCTTTACCGACCCCTTCGTCATACGTTGAGGGGAGCTCGAGAACTCTCTTGGCCTGATGCTCAAATCTTCTTCCCAAAGTGGCTACTCCAGGTCTCTTTTTCTTTTTCTCTTTATTCTTCTCCAACAACACTTTGAGGTCCTCTTGACCCTTTGCCAAGGTCATGAAGAGTTGCTGGAACTGTGAATTTTGTGCCTGTAGATCCTTTACCGTTTGCTCCAAATCCATCTTGCTGAAATAAACAGCAGAAAGATAAGGAAACCTGGCGTGAAGACCTGTTTATGCATATGATGAATGGTATGTTATTCATGTAATGCACTCAAGGGTTCAAAATTTTCAAATTTGTTGCAAACGCACGTCATATTAAGAAGAAATTTGTTAGTACATAAG
Source organism: Vicia faba (assembly GCA_948472305.1). Classification (NCBI taxonomy): domain Eukaryota; kingdom Viridiplantae; phylum Streptophyta; class Magnoliopsida; order Fabales; family Fabaceae; genus Vicia; species Vicia faba. Next base: position 440,648,397 of record OX451738.1, read on the forward strand.
TGCCCCATGGGCGAAATATTACAAAATTCTTAATGTAAAAAGACATTGCGCATCCTCTTTGGTGCGATGTAAGTGTTGAGAGTCTCCTCCTCGTGAAGTCGGCGGGTAAGCTCCAAAACCTTCTTCTCATTGGCATAGAAGCTGGTTTCAAAAGTATCCCGTTCTTCCTTGAGTTGGATCCAACTATTTTGCATTTCTTCCCATGATGTTGGCATGTCAGGATGTAGGATGGTGTATGGAACCTCTCCTTCCATAACAAGCTCTTTGATCAAGGGGAGAATGTGAGGGTATGGCATCATAAGATTCTGGGAGCGGGTTCGTACCCACTTGAGATAAGGCTCAAAGGGGATGGAATTCTTGTGCCCCAGTGTCTTACTATCCACCTTGTTAGGAATTCTCCAAGCTCTGATGAACCTTTGTCGAAGTCCTTGCGCATCGTTGTCGAAGTCAAAAACTAGGTCCATAATCATCATGTCATGAGGGTCACCCTTCCGAGCATATCCAAATTGTCTCAAAGCTAGACAGGGGTTGTAGGTGATGCCTCCCCTAATGCCAAGTAGTGGGACATTAGGGAATTCCCCACAACGATCAATGATGATGAAATTTTCTCTGGACCGAGAACACCAATGTACATCAGAATGTGTAAGGGTCATCAATCGTTGTGACCACCTTAAACCCTGCTCATTCTTCAAAACTGATTGTGGGAAGTGAGAAATAAACCACCTTTCTAGGAGAGGAGCACAGCACATGAGAACACCTCTTTTCCTCATTGTTCGTGTGTAAAATGAGTGTAGGACGTCCCCAAGTAATGTAGGTATAGGATTCCTGGATATGAAAATCTTGACATGTAATTGCAAGCTTCTCAAGTCATATTTAAAGCATGTGTTTTGATGAAGACAACGTGGACATCAAGTTTCAAAGAATGTGCAAAAAGCTTATCAACATCAAATTAAAGTCTTGAAGATTATTGAAGAATTATTAAAGAAATCATCAAATGTCAATATGGTATAAATAATTCTTAAAACCTTGAATATAGATGTTCACAATATGTATTCATCAACATATACATATTCCATAACTTTAACATCAAGAAAAACTTTGTTTGAAATATCTTTCAAAATGTATTTTTGAAAATAAACCTTTAGGAACTGGTTCCTCCCTAACAGGGAACCGGGTTCCAGCTTTTCTCAAAAAACATGTCCCTGGTTTTTGTACCAGGAACCGGGTTGTACCAATAGGGGAACCGGTTCCTGCGTGAAAAATTTGAATTTTAACTTATAACGTTCACTAAGAACCGGGTTCTGTCAGTGTCGGAACCGGTTCCTAGCGAACCAATGCAGCTTTTACTTTGTTTTTTGAACACTTTTCAAGTGGTATCTTTTCATGAATGCATTGCAACTTTTCATATGAATTGGCATGAATGAAGAGGTTCTTACAACTTTATAAAATGCAGAATTTCTTTTTTCAAACAATGTTCAATACTTCAATTTTCAAATTAACAAATATACTTCTTCATTAACAATTTTCTCTTTTACTCACATTTGAATTTAAACTTTCATGTGTTCATAATTTTGTGAAACTTGCCATATACACTTTCATTATCATTTCAAGTTTCATACATACATTGTGAACATTTATATACATTGTTGAGAATTGTTTTTATCTTGAAGAAGAAGATCAATTGAAGATTGATAAATCTCTCCATATACTTCAAAATTAATCATTGTATTACTTAAAGATTTTCCCTTACTATCCAGGATTGTTGGAAGTAAGTGTTGTGATTTGAAGAGGATTGTTCTTCATTCACATTAGTGTTTGTTTGGTCTTAAAGGTGTTAAGAACCTTTGATCACCCTATAGGTTAGATAGTAAGCATAGGCTGTACAATCATTCTAACTATAGTGAAATCTCTTTCGTGTTGGAAAGGGGACTGGAGTACTCTCGGATTGTGAGGGGAACCAGGATATATCACCGTGTTCTTTACTTTTCCGCATTTATCGCTTTCATCACCATAATCGAGAAAAGATAAAGATAAACAAAACCTTCAAACACTTAACCAAAAATTACTACCAAGCATTCTCATAAAATCGAGTAAATTTTTATAAGACCTAATTCACCCCCCCCCCCCCCCTCTTAGGCACTCTGAGACTTACAATTGGTATCAGAGCAAGTTATAGGTAACTTGTTCCTAAAGATCCAGAATGGCTTCCGCAAATCATCAACCAGTTTTCAGAGATGGTGGTAGTAACAACAAGCCTCCTCTATTATGTGGTGAATATTTTGACTTCTGGAAAATACGCATGAAGGCGCATTTAGAAGCACAAGGAGAGGAAGTATGGGATGCTGTTGAAAATGGTCCATTTATCCCAATATCAGTAATCAATGGCATTGGTTCTGTAAAACCCAAAACTGCATGGGACGACGATGATAAAAAGAAAGTTCTCTATGACAAAAAGGCAATAAACCTTCTTCAAGGTGCACTCAGTATGGACGAATTTTTCCGTGTCTCGAACTGCAAGACAGCAAAAGAAATATGGGATACCCTGGTTCAAACTCATGAAGGAACGGCTGAAGTAAAAAGATCAAGGCTAAATACCTTGAGTCAAAAATATGAACTATTTCGAATGCAGCCCGGAGAATCCATTCTTGACTTACAAAAGAGATTTGTGCATTTGACAAATCACTTAAATGCTCTTGGTAAAACCTTGACAAATGATGAACTCAACTTGAAAATTCTTAGATCATTGACTAGGGAATGGCAACCAAAGGTAACGGCAATCTCGGAAAAGAAGAGTCTCTCCGCAATGACTTCCGCTATATTATTTGGCAAACTTCAAGAATATGAAACGGAAAAAAACATGAAAATTTAGAGAAGAAATCCAAAGGCATTGCCTTGAAAGTTGATTCAAAGAAAAGTCAAGATAAAGATGCATCGGAGGAAGATGAAAACTTCTTACTTCTTGTAAAAAGGTTAGGAAAATATTTTGGTCATAAAAATAATCTTCATAATGCTAACTTTGTCAAGAGGAAGAAATTTTATAATCATAAAGATAAAGAAGCCTCCACATCAACACAAGATGTCACATGTTATGAATGTGGAAAGCAAGGTCACATAAAGCCGGATTGTCCAAAACTCTCCAAGAAAAATGGATTCAAATGCAAAAAGGAGTTCAAGAACAAAAAGGCTTATGTTGCATGGGAATATAATGAGATAAGTTCTTCATCCGATTCAGAAAGCGAGGAATGTGCAAATCTAGCATTAATGGCTTCACATCACTCCGACAATGAAGAAGAGGTTAGTAATGAATTTAATCTTTTTGATGATGATGTTCAAGAAGCTATTGATGAACTCTTGAGAGAATGCAAAATTTTATACAAAAAGGTGTCAAATCAAGAAAAAGAACTTCTAAGTTGTTTAGAAAAAATTGACACCATGACTAAAGATTTTGAACTTCAAAAACAGATTTTTACTAAAGAAAAAGAAAACTTTGCATGCTCCAAGTGTGAATCAAATGTCTTTCAAATTGTTCAATTGAAAAGATTCATTGAACGATATGAAAAAGGACAAATAGGATTGGAAGGATTACTAAGCCAACAACGCTATCCTAATGATAAAAGGGGTCTTGGTTATGTGAATTCTAAGAAACCAAGTAACAATTCCACTGTCTTTGTAAAGGCTAGTAATAGTTCCAATCCCAAGAAAGTAGAAAAGAAGCAAGTTGTTCATAATCATCAAAAGAAAAAGCCTAATGTATCGAAAAAGAAAACATTTCCTAAGAAGAAATCTTATCCTTCTAGATATAGAAGTAACTTTGAACCTACTTGTTTTTATTGTGGTATTAAAGGCCATACACCTAATGCTTGCTATGTTAGAAACTTTAGTATAGCAAGTGGGCATTATGTGTGGGTGAAAAAGGGAACTAACTATGAAGGACCCAAGGCAAATTGGGTACCTAACAAAGAATAATTTGTTTGTGTAGGTATGCTTGAAATCCACATCAAATTTTTGGTATCTTGATAGTGGATGTTCAAAGCATATGACAGGAGATGTACACCAATTTTCATATCTAGTACATAAAGCCAAAGGGTATGTCACCTATGGAGACAACACCAAAGGAAAGATTCTTGGAGTTGGAATAGTTGGCACACCTCAATCCATTCAAATTGAGGATGTTCTCTATGTTGAAGGATTAAAGCACAATCTTCTTAGCATAAGTTAACTTTACGATAGAGGGTTCAAGATCAAATTCAACAAAGATGAATGTCTCATTATGGATGAGGCAACCAATAAGGTAAAACTCAAAGGTATAAGAACTAATAATATTTTTATGATTACTTTAGATGATTTGTCTCTGAAGGTACAATGTCTTATGGTAAACAACAATGACGCTTGGTTATGGCACAAGAGGATCGCTCACATTCACATGGAGCACTTGAACAAATTGGTTAAGCATGACTTAGTTATTGGTATACCAAAGATGAAGTTCATCAAGGACAAATTATGTAATGCATTCCAAAAGGGCAAACAGACCAAAACAACTTTCAAATCTAAGAATGTGGTGTCTACTACAAGACCACTACAATTGTTACACATGGATCTCTTTGGTCCATCAAGAACAAAAAGCTTCGGAGGTAATGTATACGCTTTAGTCATTATTGATGATTTTTCTAGATATTCTTGGACTTTGTTTCTTGTGCAGAAAAGTGATGCTTTCAAAGCCTTTAAGAAGTATGCTAAGCAAATCCAAAATGAAAAATCACTAAAGATTGTATCCATAAGAAGTGATCATGGTGGAGAATTCCAAAATGCTCAATTTGAAGAATTTTGTGAAGAACATGGTATCTCTCATAGTTTTTCAGCACCAAGAACTCCACAACAAAATGGAGTAGTTGAAAGAAAGAATAGGTTTCTAGTGGAACTTGCAAGAACAATGCTTAGTGATGCAAATCTTCCTAAATATTTTTGGGCGGATGCGGTTAGTACGGCATGTTATGTTGGAAATCGAGTTATCATTAGACTTATAATAAAGAAGACTCCATATGAACTCTTCAAAGGAAGAAAGCCAAATATTGCTTACTTTCACATTTTTGGATGCAAGTGCTTTGTTCTTAACAATGACAAGGATAATCTCGGTAAGTTTGACGAGAAATACGACGAAGGTATATTTCTTGGTTATTCGCTTTCTAGTAAAGCATATAGAATTTATAATAAAAGAACTTTAACTATTGAAGAATTTATGCATGTATCTTTTGATGAAACTAACCCCTCCAAGGAGGAAGTAGTTGCTTGTGATGATGATGATCCTATAGATTTACCCCCGGAAGATCTTTCAATTGATCGAATTAAGAAATCATCGGAAAATCAAGAAAACATTGTTCAACAAGATTCAAACACCAATGATCTACCAAAAGAATGGAGAACTCATAGAGACCATCCTTTTGACAAAATTATTGGTGACATTAGCCAAGGAGTATCAACAAGATTGAATCTAAAAGATGCTTGCTTAAACATGGCGTTTATTTCTCAAATTGAACCTACCAAAGTTGATGAAGCCTTAGGAGATGATCAATGGATTATTTCTATGCAAGAAGAATTAAATCAATTCGAGAGAAATCAAGTTTGGGAACTTGTTCCTAGACCAAGTGGTAAACACATCATAGGTACCCGATGGGTGTTTAAGAACAAACTTGATGAGAATGGTCTAATTGTTCGAAACAAAGCAAGGATGGTTGCCCAAGGTTACAATCAAGAGGAAGGAATCGACTTTGAAGAAACATTTGCTCCGGTTGCAAGGTTAGAAGCTATACGTCTTTTACTTGCTTATGCTTGTTCATTAAATTTTCAGCTTTTTCAAATGGACGTCAAAAGCGCATTCTTGAATGGATACATCAATGAAGAAGTCTATGTCAAACAACCCCCGGGATTTGAAGACTTCAAACATCCTTCACATGTCTTTAAGTTGAGAAAGGCTCTTTATGGCTTAAAGCAAGCACCAAGAGCATGGTATGATAGACTTAGCAATTTTTTGTGTGAAAAAGGTTTCGAAAAGGGTAAGGTTGATAAAACCTTGTTCATTAAGAGAATCCAAAGTAACACTTTATTGGTTCAAGTCTATGTTGATGATATCATTTTTGGATCGACTAACAAAGAAATGTGTGAGGAATTATCATTGATGATGCAAGGAGAATTCGAGATGTCTATGATGGGAAAGATGAACTACTTTCTTGGACTACAAATCAAGCAACTAGAAGATGGAATCTTCATCAATCAATCTAAGTATTGCAAAGAATTATTGAAAAAGTTTGATATGGACAATTGTAAAGCAATGAATACTCCAATGGGCTCCGGTACATATGTTGATCAAGATGAATCCGGTACTCCAATTGATATTACAAAGTACAGAGGTATGATTGGTTCTTTATTATACTTGACGGCAAGCCATCCTGACATCATGTTTAGTGTTTGTCTTTGCGCTCGCTTTCAAGCAAATCCAAAGGAATCACACCTCATGGCAGTTAAAAGGATCATGAAGTATCTTAAAGGAACAATCAATGTCGGGCTATGGTATCCAAAAGGTAGTACTTGCACTTTAGTTGGTTATTCTGACGCGGATTATGCAGGTTGTAAAACTGATCGTAAAAGCACAAGTGGTACTTGTCACATTATTGGAAATGCATTAGTATCATGGGCTTGTAAAAAGCAAGCGTGTGTTGCTCTTAGCACGACCGAAGTAGAATACATAGCAGCAGGTAATTGTTGTGCACAAATTCTTTGGCTCAAGCAACAACTCCGTGATTACGGACTTGATCTCGGATGCATTCCTCTTCGATGCGACAATACAAGTGCTATCAATATTACAAAGAATCCGGTCATGCATTCAAGAACAAAACATATAGATATTCGACATCATTTTCTCCGTGATCATGTACTTAAAGGAGATGTCGAAGTCACTTTTGTGGATACTCATAACCAACTCGCGGATATCTTCACTAAACCGCTTGCTCGAGAAACTTTCTTCAAAATCCGAAGAGAACTTGGTATCTTGGATGAAGGTGATATCTAATGTTTCTCTTAAGATACACGTCTTAATTTTTATATGTATCTATTTCACTCTTTTTCCCCATCCTTTTTGATGTTAACAAAGGGGGAGAAGAGTATGCATGTATGTTGTTTTGTTTCAAAGAAATTGCAGGCCCAAATAAATGTCAAACTCTCTCCAAAATTCAAAGAATCATGGACTTAGGGGGAGCATACAATTTAGGGGGAGCCTTGCATTTCCTCAACATGTTCGCTACACAAAAAAACATGAACATTTCAAGAAATCGTTTTCAAGACTTGGTTGTCATCATCAAAAAGGGGGAGAATGTAATTGCAAGCTTCTCAAGTCATATTTAAAGCATGTGTTTTGATGAAGACAACATGGACATCAAGTTTCAAAGAATGTGCAAAAAGCTTATCAACATCAAATTAAAGTCTTGAAGATTATTGAAGAATTATTAAAGAAATCATCAAATGTCAATATGGTATAAATAATTCTTAAAACCTTGAATATAGATGTTCACAATATGCATTCATCAACATATACATATTCCATAACTTTAACATCAAGAAAAACTTTGTTTGAAATATCTTTCAAAATGTATTTTTGAAAATAAACCTTTAGGAACCGGTTCCTCCCTAACAGGGAACCGGGTTCCAGCTTTTCTCAAAAAACATGTCCCTGGTTTTTGTACCAGGAACCGGGTTGTACCAATAGGGGAACTGGTTCTTGCGTGAAAAATTTGAATTTCAACTTATAACGTTCACTAAGAACCGGGTTCTGTCAGTGTCAGAACCGATTCCTAGCGAACCAATGCAGCTTTTACTTTGTTTTTTGAACACTTTTCAAGTGGTATCTTTTCATGAATGCATTGCAACTTTTCATATGAATTGGCATGAATGAAGAGGTTCTTACAACTTTATAAAATGCAGAATTTCTTTTTTCAAACAATGTTCAATACTTCAATTTTCAAATTAACAAATATACTTCTTCATTAACAATTTTCTCTTTTACTCACATTTGAATTTAAACTTTCATGTGTTCATAATTTTGTGAAACTTGCCATATACATTTTCATTATCATTTCAAGTTTCATACATACATTGTGAACATTTATATACATTGTTGAGAATTGTTTTTATCTTGAAGAAGAAGATCAATTGAAGATTGATAAAGCTCTCCATATACTTCAAAATTAATCATTGTATTACTTAAAGATTTTCCCTTACTATCTAGGATTGTTGGAAGTAAGTGTTGTGATTTGAAGAGGATTGTTCTTCATTCACATTAGTGTTTGTTTGGTCTTAAAGGTGTTAAGAACCTTTGATCACCCTATAGGTTAGATAGTAAGCATAGGCTGTACAATCATTCTAACTATAGTGAAATCTCTTTCGTGTTGGAAAGGGGACTGGAGTACTCTCGGATTGTGAGGGGAACCAGGATATATCACCGTGTTCTTTACTTTTCCGCATTTATCGCTTTCATCACCATAATCGAGAAAAGATAAAGATTAACAAAACCTTCAAACACTTAACCAAAAATTACTACCAAGCATTCTCATAAAATCGAGTAAATTTTTATAAGACCTAATTCACCCCCCCCCCCCCCCCCCCCCCCCTCTTAGGCACTCTGAGACTTACAACGTTCACATCTATAAGTTGATCATGGTTTGGGAACAAGACCAATCCATAGATAAGGAGTGCCACAATCTCTTCATAGGCTTGTAGATCAAGAGAATTCCAGCAATCTTGTGCCTTCTCAAACAGAAACTTTGCCACGAAACCCTTGACACCACTTCTGGTTTCCCAATGTCCCTTGATGTCATATGGTTGCAAGTGTAAAGCTTGAGCAACATCTTCAGGCTTTAGTTCTTTTTCTGTACCGTTGTAGGGTAGTTGATTAAGAATAGGAATTCTCAGGAGTTGAGAAAATTCCTCCAAAGTGGGTACTAGTTGGTAATCAGGGAATGTGAAACAGTGGTGTGGGGGGTAAAAGAACTGGAAGAGAACTTTGACCATGTCTTCTTCAATGTTGGAGTTGACCAAGTTGAGAAGTCTACCATGTCTTTCACTGAAAGGAGAATTCTCTGGAATCTTGGAAGTGAGATCCTTGAGTTGAGGAGGGATTCTCACAAGGTTGACTTGAATTGTTTTCCTGCGAAGAGATTCCATGACCTATAAAACAAGAACAAAGATGAAGATCCAAACCCTTGAAATGGTTAGTGGATGCATATGATGTTTTATGATGTTTATGATGTATGCACAAGCACATGTACAAGCAAGTCGCACAAAACCCTAGTTTCAGGCTTGCATGAGGTTTCATAAGTAAATACCCTCTTGAGTTTAGTTGGCCCAAACCTGTCCTATAAATAGTAACCGGGTTCTAAGGAGCTCAATATCACTGGATTGTTTTCTACGTTCATTATTTTGGTTTAGCCACTTAACTAGCGACCAAAATATTCCAAGAAAATAACCCTCAATGAGTGTAGTATCCAGGATCTACCAGCTTCAGACTGCACCAAATCCGGTCATTTCACTACCCCTAATAAAAGGCCAAGATGGTCAAGTAAGGTTCTAAGAGTTCATTAGTGCTTTATGACATCACTCAGCGGCCATGTATTCTCTTTGATTGACTCAAAGGCTACTGGTACTCACAAATATGTCGCACTAATATAGCTATTGCTTTAACCATGTCGGTATACCCCGTACAGTTTCCACAACGTATTGCTATTTACCTATGAATGTTTCCCAAATCCGGGTAGAGGATTTCAAGCCCAAACAAGAGAACCAAAATGTAAAGCAATAAAAGCAAACAAGATAAGCATGCAAAGGTTATCTAAACCCTAAGGTTACTCCACTTTTAGAGTTATCCCCAGCAGAGTCGCCAGTTCTGTGATACGGTGGGAGAACTGACTTGGTATTTTGCGTTTGTGTTCGCAAATGTTTCGGTTTAGCAAGAGTCGCCACCGACTTTTTATTGTATCCTAAGGAAAGGTCAAAAAGCACATGAAAGACCTTTGAGATGTTTTCTTGGGTTCGGGGAGTAGATTATAGAAAGGGAAGGTATTAGCATCCTTTCTATCCATGGTTATCCATGGGCTCTTAGTTACTTGTTTAGATCACTTACTTTGCTTTTCAATTGTTTGAAATGGTGCTCTTCAATTGTTTGAAATGGTGCTTTGTGTGTGATTTGGAAAGATGTTTTGAAAAGAGGTCATCGTTGTGGCAACCTTTGTAATGATTCTTATTTGAATGTATACAAAGGTGTTTTTGTCTTTTGAAAGGTTTTCAATGTTTGAAAGTAGGGTTTTGAAATTGTGTTGTGAGTTGTGTTTTGAAAAAATAGCAAGGATGTTTTTGCAAGCTTGATCAAGTAACTAAGAGCTATCTACCCTATTTTACTCAAAGATTTTTCTTATGTTTTTAACCCTTTTAACAGTGTTGCTTCACCATTGTATTTGGTGAACAACCTTGTGTTAGGATGTTAACGGGATAGGCGCGGGTCATCGTATAGACCATGATAGCAATAGTGTCAAGTATTTTTTGGAAATTTTCTTAAGGGACTTGATCATTTTGTTTAGGCAACTCAGATAGCGTCATCGAGGGACTATGATCTTTTTGTTTTGTTTTTGTTTTGCCAAAGTACTTGACATGCAACCATGGCCCATTTTTGAAGGCAACAAGTGGATTGTAACCCTAGGGGTGCAAGTGTGCATTGTGTTTGTTTTTCATGCATTGTTATCTTTGGATTAGGTCAAGCTATTTGTTGATTTTATTTTGCATACAAACCCTAGGTCTAATCATGGCATAATTGAAAGCATTTAAAAGTGCGAGAATTTAAATCCTACACTATTACAACATGATATAGGGAGGGGGTACAAATTTGAATCGGGGATTATTTGCAAGAGATTAACCCTAAATTACTATTACAACCAAATTGAATGTACAAGATACAATATTTAAATGTACAATAATTAAATACAATAAATAAATGTTAGATGAAATATGTTATGCAAAAAGATTTTTATGTATGTAAAAAGTATTTTTAAATGTGAAGTGTAAATAAAAAGTTAATTTTAATTATTTTAATATTTAGGGCAAAAACCCTAATTCCATAAATAAATAGTATTATTTAATATTTATATACAATAATATATTAATTTGTACAAAAATATAAGTACATTAAAAAAAGTATTTTTTTAATATAAAAAATATTAATGAAAATAAAATGTATTATTTTTGTATTTTTTGTCCTAATTATTTAATAAAAATATGTATGTATATATTAAATATATTAAATATATAAAAAATAAATTATTTTATTTTAAAAGAAGTGTGTATATTCAAGAAAATGTTTTCAAATGTAAATAATAATAATAAATGAAAATAAGCATATTCTTTCATATTTTTTAGGTTTTAATAAAAGAATATAAACATTTAAACATTTTTATACTAGTAATAAATAAAATAAATTCCAAATAAATACAAAAAAATTATGAAAATAATTTTTAAGTATTTTTTATGTTAGAAAATAAAATATCAAAATCAAAAATAAAATAAAAATGCAAAAATGACCAATGTACAAATAAATGGGCCAGGGGGGTGAAACTGAAAATGCATGTGTAAAGAGTAAAAACAATCAGGCCCAGCCCAGTCAGACTTCATCTTCTTCCTCTTGTTCACAAAAACGCGCGTTCTGTACATCAATGGCTATCTCCTGATTCTTTGATTTTTTTTGACAAAACTCGTAACATAAAACTTGTAGAGCATCAAATAACGAATTCAAACATATAAAAAACTTAAGCTAACTCTCAAAGACCAGAGAGAATTTCTCTGGCCCTAATTCTTAACCTAGTTTTTTCAAAAAGTTCATGAACAAAATTCTCCTAGCACGATTAATATAAATGCAAACTAAGCATATGTATGGCTTCAGGGCTATGAATACAACATCTTTCATTCACACACCTAAGTCTAACTATTCCTAAATAGAGAGATAGAAGTTCATGAAATACCTGTTTCAGTTGACTTCGAGCTGGACAATGCAGCAACTTTCAAGGGTGCTTGAGCTTCTTTTGAGCTTGCCTGAGGTCCAAGGAAGCTTTTCTAATGCTTGGTTTGTTTTGAAACAACTTAAATCGTGCCACAGAACTCAACCTGCAAAGCTTTGAAACAAAAATGGAAATGTGTGTTAATGGTGTTACAGCTAGCAATTGAGGTCTGGAATAGTTCAGGTGAGTTAAAAGGAAGGTGTTTGAAGTATCTTTGGGAAAAACGCACGATGGAACATGGGGATGGAGATGGTTCTGCAGGGCTTTCCCTGTTTTGCAGAAAAACAGTGATTCTGTGTACAAGGGAGTTTTAGAGGCAAAGGGGTCATGTTTTTGGCTTGTTAGGAGGTCTCAAACTTGTTTGCAATGTTTGTGTAAGTTGGTTTCTTCATATGTGAGAGATGGCTTGTATTTTGCAAGTTTCTTCTACTTGAAGCAAGAGTGTGTATGTTCTCAATGCAAACTTGTACAAGCCCTCTATTATGCTGCACGCTTTTCTCTTGGTTCTTGGAATTGGTAGATTGGATCTTGCTTCAGAGATATGGCCCCATGCCTCAAGGATTTTGTTTTGACATAAAGTGCAACTTTACAAAAATGGCATTTTACCTTTTTCCAAATAGGGATTAATCTTGTATGCAATGTCCAAATGACCAAGATAATACCCTAGCTCAATGGTTATGCATTAAATTATGGAATATAAAATGGTTTTTAGGCCTGCAAGCTAGTACCAAGCATGCTGATTTGAAAATGCAAGTTTGTATGAACATGTATTGGTCATGGACAAAAGTGAGTTTTTTCCAACTTCAAGCATTCGATTATCTCTAACCACAAGGGTGTTTAAGGAGTTCTTGGACAATTTGGAAAGCTTGGAACATGTACTATAATCCATCTTTGAAATGAAACTTGAAACTCCAAGTGGAACTATGTGAAAAATGGCCAAGAAGATGGGTCAAAATCCTGCCTAAATTAGGGCAAAATTTCTCTAAGTTAAAAGTTTTAGGTACCCTTGTTCAAAAAATCATAACTTGAGATACAAGCCTCTTTTGAGAAAACTTTGTGAATAAAAGTTGTAGACTTTGTGATAGAATACAAATTTCATGTTTCAAGTTTTGTTTGAATCCATTTGCATATTGGTGAAAAAATGGGACAAAGTTAGGAAAAAATAAGAAAATTTCATAACTTAGAAATTTTCTAAGTTATGAAAATTTTCCATTTTAAACCCTAATTTGCATTTTTGGGTTTCTTGGTGAACAAGTTTCATAATTTGAAATGTCTTGGTGTAAAATGACTCTTGGCACTTGATTTTGACCAAAAAGTCAAAGTTTGACTTTTCAGTGTACAGTCAAATTTTGATCAGTTGACTGAAAAATTCATCTGTCAATCCTATGCATTTGAGATCTTTTGAACTTGTTGAATGGGTAAAGACAATTTCATTGAGTCCTTGAGTCCATGTGTGAGCTTAATTTTCCATTGGCCAGGTCAAACAGTCAAAATTTTCCTTTATGCAGTCAAAACCCTAAAAATGACCATTTTGCCCTTTTGGTGATCTGATCAAATTTCTTGTGGAATTGTGATCCAAACTTGATCAAATGGTTCATATGAGTTCATAATGTTGATGTGGGTCAAAATTCATGAGGTTTGACTGTCAATTGGCCACAGTTGACTTTTTCCCCAATACAGCTGATTTCTAGGTCAACTGTCCAATTGACTGGGCAAAAATTTGAATCAAAGCTTGAAACTTGGTATGGACAAACTTGTGGGTCCAACATGGAGTATTAAAGTCATTTTGGGCATTGTGGGTCAAAACATCCCTGTGCAAACTCAAACCCTAATTTAGGTCAACAGTGCAAGGAGGTGTCTTGAGCAGAGCAAACCCTAGCTTGATCTTGAGTTCCAAGAGTCTTGTGATGAGGAACGTTGATGAATATGGGAGGGAAAATTTTGGGGTACAACACTAACTTTTTAAAATATGATCAAAGATCTGTAAAAGTACAACAACTTTGATGATAAAATAAGATTTGAAGGAGGAGATTTTAGTGAGGAGGGAAGTTCTGGCTCATCCAAGTCTACTGGTCCTGAAGATAGTTAGACTATTTGATGTTTATTTAAACCCTTTGTTTATTTTTGGCACTTGCATGTGCTTGACATTTGATTTATATGGTATGTACCTAAATTACTAATACACTCTTGAATGCATCCTTTTATTTGGCATATTATGACTAAAAAGGAGGAAAGAAACTGACCACTGACCATTGACTAACCACTGATTGAGGGGGAGCTTAATACTTGAGGGGGAGCCTCATGTCTCAGAAGATGTTCTGACATATTCCTATGCTAACAGTTAACTGCTAACTGAGTTGATTTTGTTTTGCTTGCTTTACTTATGCTACTACTCTGATAATGCTCTGATAATGTTCTGATAATATGCTCTGATAATTTTTTAGCCAAAATTTGCCAAAGGGGGAGTTTGTAAGTGTTTGTTGGCAGTAATTTTGGTAAAACAATGAATTGATAATGTTTTGCTAAATGTCTTAACATTTGAAACAAAACTGTTTTGAATGATGACAAAGCAGATGTCTTGACATCTGCCTCCTGAACTGAACTCAGCCTAATATCAGTTCATGTTTTCCGTTTCCTGATTTCCTGCGCACCATAATTCAGGATTTGTGACTCATAGGGTGCTAAAAATATGGAGGAATATTTTTCTATTTGAATTATCTTTATGGATTACATCTTGGCCTGTTTTCATGGGAATATTAAAAAGATTTGAATATTTATTTTCCAGCCCAAGCCCACTGTTGCGCATATATAAGGACCTGCTTCCTTAATCAGAGCTACAACTTTTTGAAGAAGAATACTTTCTTTCTATTTTAGAAGTCTAAGGCTTTTTATTTGTAATACACTCTAAGTATTGTTTTAAGACTTGAGTTGTTATTTGGATTGTCAATTGTGTATCATTCATAAGCTTTTAAGCATTGAATGATTGAAGTCTTTTAAACTTATTATTTTCATTGTTTCTTCACTGTAAGTGATTGAAGGGATTTGAGGAGGGGCCCATACCTAGGTGAGTCTTAGGTAGAAGTATAGCACGGGTAGTGATTAAGTGATTAGATCATAAACTGGTTATTTACTGAGGGTATATGAATTGATACTATTTAGTGAGCTTGTCCCTGGCTTGGTAGCCTCCAGAGTAGGTGTTGTTGTACACTGAACTGGGTGAACAATCTCTTGTGTTTTTACTGCTTTTGTTATTGCTGCTCTTTACTTGTAAACAGATATTTGTGTCGTGACATCTCCTTCGATATCACATATCTGATACCAGAATTTCAAGAAATCAGCATCACAGGCCAACACGGTCGCCCATGTTGGCCTTCTAGATTTTAATTATCAGCTCCAACTTCCATGGGTTGCAACACGGCCCGTGTTGGGTAACACGGCCTCCCATGTTGCACCCCTGACTTCCCTCTTTCTTCACTCGCACATCCTGACACGACCGGTGTTGGGTAACACCGGTGGCCATGCCAGGCCTCCTGTAGGTGGATATTTTACTTTCTCCGAAACTCCGAATTTTTGCACTTTTTCGCTCTGAATTGTCCTGTTTTATTGCTCTGACTCTGAAAACACTAAAATGTGCAACCAAATCATAAAATGCGATAAAATGAAATAAAAAACTCGTCAATTAAAATAAACGATAACTAAAATAAATGCTAAATACTTGTATAAAAACCACTAATCACTTTGCGTTTACCGATTGATCCATCTAGATTTAACTTCACCTTAAAAACCCATCTGAAACTGATGGTTTTCTTCTCCTTTGGAAGCTCAGTCAACTCTCAAGTCTTGTTTCTTCATATAGCCTCAAGTTTTTCTCATGGCCTTTAACCACACTTTCTTATTGAGAGCTTCTTCAGTACTTACAAGTTTGGAGTCTACTAACATGGAACACTGAACGACTTCACCCTCAGAGTCTACTTTAGTATCTTGCAACATGTCAAACTCTACAAATCTCTTTGGTATTTGTATGATTCTTTGTGGCCTCTGAACTTGTTCAGAATCTTCTTCTGATTCTGGAATAGTATCATATGTTGGACTTTACTCATAGGCTAGACCACCTTCAGAAGCTCCACCTTCAAAAGAATAACCATGGTCAGAGGTTGGATTACCACCAGAGTCAGGATCATCATCAGAATATGGATCAGAATCAGCTTCATCTTCAGAGTCAGATTCACCTTCAAAGTCTTCTTCAGCTTCAGAGTCACCTTAAGATTTTGAATCATTTTCAGAACCTTTAGAATCATCTTCTGACTCGGACTCATCTTCAAAACCTCCTTCAGGTTCTAACTCGATTTTAGAATTGGATTGAGACTTGCTTCAATCCCTAACTTATGACTCTTTTGCATTGACGAATTTGCTGACTTCAACCTTATTAGTGACTGGACAATAAAGCTTGTACGCACCTGTGTGGTGGTACCCAACCAACAATATTACTTTGCTTATATCATCCAGCTTCTTTCTAGTAACACTTGGAACACATTTGTAACAAACTTAACCAAATACCCAGAAGTGACTCACACTTTGCTTATCTCCAATTCACTTGTCAAAAGGAATAGTTTCCTTCAGCTTCTTTATTATACACCTATTAAGTACATACGCTGAAGTGGCAACAACTTCTCCCCCACAGGATGTGAGGTAATTTCTTCTCTTTCAACATGCTCTTTGTCATATCAAGAAAAGTTCTATTTCTTCTTTCAGCAAGATCATTGTGTTGAGGAGTGCATATAGCAGTAACCTCATGCTTAATTCGATTCTCCTTATAGAACTTATCAAATTTTGTAGTGTTGTACTCACCTCCACCGTCAATTCTAAGAACTTTCAGCTTCTGACCACTCTATTTTTCAGCCTTCACCTTGAACTTCTGAAACTCAGTTAACACTTCATGCTTAAACTTGATGAGTGCTACCCATGTCATTCTTGTGAACTCATCCACAAAATACACAAAATACTTGTTTCCTCCAAGTGAAGATACTTTCATATGGTCCAGACACATCAAAATACACTACTCTCAAAGTATGCTTTTCTCTTGGGGCTACTTTTGATGCAAATGACAATATGGGTTGCTTGCCTTTCATGCATATCTCACATGACTTCTCAGACTTCACAATCTTAGGAATGTCATGTACTAGATTCTTAGAACTCATATGCCATAAGCTTCTGAAATCCAGATTCCTCAATCTCTTGTGCTATAGCTCACTATCACCTTCAGTGCCTTATGCACTAAGGAATTTAGTTTCATCTATCTCCATATTCACCTTGAATGTTATGTGGCTTCCCTGATCAGATTGCATAATTAGCTTCTGATTATAGTCATACAACTTCAAGAGATTTTCCTTCATGATAACTGAGAAACCTTTCTCAATGAGCTGACCTACACTCATCAGATTTCTCTTTAGGTCAGGAACATACCAAACATCTTTGATCAAAACAATTTTACCATTCTTAACTTTGACTTTGACATTTCCCATACCTTCAGCATTGAGGTATTTATCATCAGCACATCTGATCTTTATCCTCCTTCTAGAGTCAAAATCTATCAGTCGTTGCTTGTTTCTAGTTAGGTAATTTGAGTAGCCGGTATCCATATACCACTAGTCTACCAAATATCTACCATTAGAATCATAAGCCATCAATAACAGGTTCATAATCAGAGTCTCCTCTAGCTATGTTTGATTCTTCTGACTTCCTTTCTCTTTCTCTTTTTTTTTCTAACCTCTTTCTCTTGCAATTGATCTCTCTATTTATAGGTAAGATGTTTTTTAGGTTGAAGTAATCAGATTTGTAAAACAGCGTGTTATGGTTTGGTTGGATTGTACATGAGAGTTCATGTCTTTTCATAGTTCTAATGGGGCATGGCCTGTTTTTTAGGAGTGTGTTGCAGGTTGTAGATGGTTGCTTCTTGCTTTGATATTGTCTATGTACAGAAGAAACCATTGAAAGGCTCAAGGATTTGACATTATGGTTAAAGCAATGCTTTTCAAGAATGGCAATGGTGCATTTATGTTATAAATGGAAAGATCTTTTGGACAATGGCTCAAGCACTTGGATAACAGCTCAAGAGTAGGTATAAGCATTAAATTATGGTGATATTTGCAAGTTAGAAGGCCTGGAACACAAGATTATGCAGAATAGCATATAGATTGGATCATGTGTTCTTCATCAAAATGACTTGTAATTCAAGAATGGATGTCCAACTTTATGCCCTTGAATCTCCTAGCTCAAGTATGATAAATTCGTTTCCGTTTGGAGATTGACACAATGAACTATAGATTTTTGCATACCTACCACAACCCAGGGGGTAGATAACATGAGTATAGGCTTGTGTATTTATCACGACCTAGAGGATAAATAACATAAACCTAATAATTCATTATCGCTTAGAGGCTGACATAATAAACTATAGATTTTCGCATACCTACCACAATCTAGAAGATAGATAATACGGGAAAATTTAGGATATGACACCACGTAGGCAATGCTAAAATGCTAAACAAAGCTAACTAGAATCATAAGCTTACACACAGCTTCTGGAACAACAACACAACCTCAGAAACTTTCGCCTCTAAGTTAGAACATCTTCTAATCATTACCTTCTAAACATGAATTACTTCTAACACATTACTCATCACAAATATCTTGATTGCTCTTTTAAGTTGGAAGAGCCTCTGATGATTGAAGAAACAACAGGGTTTAGCAGAGGTTCCAATGCCAAAATTGAAGCGGTGATTCTAGAACAAGATTGAAGATTACAATTGTCAACCAACTTAAAAGTAATTTTGAATTGAGCTTTTCATGTTGTTTCGATCTTGTTGGGCTTTTATCGGTCCAAAACATATTATCTATCATATAAGAAAATCAAAAAATTGATTGTGTACAAGCCGACATGTTTCGATCTTGATTGTGTACACATCTCTCTGTTCTTCCAATTTTTTCCCAATTTTTCCCCAATACGTTGCGCTTAAATTCTTTTCCCATTTCAATCTTCCCACCACCGGCAGCCAGCAATCATGGTTGATTGTACGTTTCAACCCTCAAAATTCAAAACTATTTTCCCTTATCTTTAATTATTTTCCCCTTTTCACCATTCCACTACCAATGTCCCCATGGTCTCTCTCTCTCTCTCTCTCTCTCTCTCTCTCTCTCTCTCTCTCTCTCTCTCTCTCTCTCTCTCTCTCTCTCTCTCTCTCTCTCTCTCTCTCTCTCTCTCTCTCTCTCTCTCTCTCTCTCTCTCTCTCTCTCTCTCTCTCTCTCTCTCTCTACCAGAACCCATCTCTTCGCAATGTTTTATTTGTATTTTCTTTATTTCATCACAATGTTTTATTTATTCAAATTTGTAAATAACTGACCATGACTTAACAAAGCACACAAGTACTTGTGCAAATACACTGATACTGATATGATATGTGCATATGGTACTGATATTGAGTTATTAATTTAAATATTGAATAATAACTTGAACAAGTTTCCTATTGATTTAAATATCTTTGAAACAAATGTGCGTAACAGACCAATACATGTATGAACGAACGATTATCCATACCATAATTCTTGCGAATTCAAGGGTTATTATTTTTTTGTACGATTAAAAAAAATATAAGTATATTTTAAATAATGTATAAACCTGAACACGGGAAAAATATATTTATTTATGTTACTAATATTTATTTATACATTTTTATACAATAATATTTTCAAATACTATGTTATTAATTGATATTTATAAATTAAATGATTGCATTAATATTTTTATGAATAATGTCAAACTTTTTTAAATTTTTTTACTAATATTTTTATTTTAAATTTATTTTTAAATTAAGATACATTATTTTTTAAAATAATATATGAAAAATTGAAATATATAATATTGACGTAAAACAATTTAGATAAACCAATTTTATTTTTCTTTTAAAAATACGTTTTTCTTTTAAAAATAATAAACTTTTTTGATAAAATAATTTTATTTTTTCATATACATTCTGAAAACAAAAGCGTGCGTACCACACCAGTACTCGTACGAACGCATGGGTATCCCACTAGAATATGCCAAAAAATATTTAATATTAACTAGAATATAAAGTTACTTATCAAAATATTAAATATTAATGGGAACATGAAGTTACTCATCAAAAACTTTGAATATTAACGGAAACATGAAGTTATCGATCAAAATATTGAATATTAACAAAAATATGAAATTATTAATCAAATATTGAATATTAACGAGAATATGAAGTTAATGATCAAAATATTGAATATTAACGGAAACATGAAATATTTGATTAAAATACTGAATATTAACGGGAACATAAAGTTATTGATCAAAATATTGAATATTAACAGAAACATGAAATTACTGATAAATTTTTTGAATATTAACGAAAACATGAAGTTACTGATCAAAATATTAAATATTAACGAGAACATAAAGTTACTGATCAAAATATTGAATATTAACGGAAACATGAAGTTATTTATCAAACTATTGAATATTAAAGAGAACATGAAGTTACTAATTAAAATATTGAATATTAACGGGAACATGAAGTTATTGATCAAATTATTGAATATTAACGGGAACATGAAATTTCTAATCAAAATATTGAATATTAGCGGGAACATAAATCAAAATATTGAATATTAACGAAAATATTAAATTATTGATCAAAATATTGAATATTAACGAGAACATGAAGTTACTTATCAAAATATTAAATATTAACGGGAACATGAAGTTACAGATCAAAATATTGAATATTAACGAGAACATGAAGTTACTGATAAAAATATTAATATTAATCGGGATTTAAATTACTGATCAAAATATTAAATATTAACGAGAATATGAAGTTACTGATCAAAATATTGAATATTAACGAGAATATGAAATTATTGATCAAAATATTTAATAATAACGAAAAACATAAAATTATTTATTAATATATTGAATAATAGTAGAACAACTTTAATATTTATTTTTAAATAATTTTTACAAAAATTCTAAAATTAAAATAACATTTATATAAAAATATATTATTAATTCAAATATTTTTATATATTAAAAAATTTATAGACATCGATTTCTTACCTCTTTTAAAAAAATTATTTTATTTATTTTATTTTTATTATATTTTAAAAACAAATTCGTAAATCCTACTGATATAAGTGTCAACGCATATATCCTATTAATTTATATAAAAAAACTATACATATTTTGTTTTAATAAATTATCCATAATTCATAACACGACAATCTTTATATAAAAAAATAAAATAAAAACTTTTTATCATCGCATATTATTAAATGCCTAATGGTCAATTTAGCGTGGGTTGTTTTTTTGGTTTTGACGCAACAGATTTAACGTGTGTTGTTACCGGCTACTTATAAAACATTCAAGGCAACAACGTGTATTCTAGCTAATTGGTGTCGTCGGCGAAGCTTCCGGTTCTGAGTGTTGTTATCAATGGACAGGAGGGAGCAACACCTCCCATATAGTTGCGCTACTACTAGGTAATACACATACCAGTGCTACTTCAAAGAATTATTAAGAAGTAATACTGCATATAAACAGCTTCAACCAATATGTGGTAGAAGGAGAGAGTTAGGTTAATGTGAGTTGAATAAGTGGTACCCAGTGTAGCAAATATGTAACAGTGGCATCTGCAAATTTTCAGAGAGATATAATTTGCAACGTCAATGTAAGAAATGGGAAATGGTAGTTCGTGTAGCTGGATACAATATTATGATATGTCCACCGCTTAGCGACTCTTCTGAACAAGTTGATAAGGATAAAAAGTAACTGACATTGGAAAAACAAGGATGCATCAAGAAAGGTCACTCGAGAAATCAATGGGTATTTTCAGTGATTTCTGGTAAATAATCGCTAGTCTTTTAAACTATCGAATAATCTTATTGACTGTTATTCAATCTCTCTGGTAACTCGCAGGATCGACTAGATTGATCCTAGGATGTATTGGTCATTAGGATAACTCTCATGATAGAACTGGTATTCATGGTTGGTATTTGGAATGTTGTGTAGGTGCTTAACTTACTTCGATTACTCTATTAAAATCTAAAGACATGATCAAGTAAATGTGCGTGAAACCAAATTTCATGAATAAAGTTAAATTGTAAAGACATGTAAAAACTGCATAAAAACATGTAAATGACTTCGAAGCATAAAAACATGTAATGTAAAAGATTCTCTGGAATGTAAAAGATTCTAAATATGAAGAAAGCGTTTAAATGCAAGAAAACAATAAAGTGACTTTAAGTGAAAAAGGTGTTCGAATGATAAAAGCTTAAAGATAAAGGCATGAAATGTACAACAGTTTCTGAAATGTAAAGTATTTGAAGTGAGAAGAAAGCATTTAAAGGTAAGACATTAGTAAAAAGACTTCGAATGAAAATGTTTTAGTGCAAAAGCTTGTGAATGGTATTGACATGAAGATAAAGGAAAGTACTGGAAATGATAAAGAGTTTTTATTAAATCATAAACAACTTGGTGTTATCATACGTACATTGCTCATGCATTCGTTTCCCTAGCCATGTGGTAATTTGAATGTTTACTGAGTTTTTTGTACAATAGATGACACATGAAATCCTAATGCTAAGACTTCTATTTATACTACTTCGACCATAACGGTCTTGCTATAAGATTCTGCCACGTTCAGAACATGCAGAGCAATGCCTCTCTCTTGCTTCCACGCGTCTTCGAATACTCCAGCGCATATATTTCAAATTTCGAGCATCCCGCTTGCATTTGAATTTCAAATGTTTTGGCACTTCTTCGCTTCGAACGCATTTCTTAGACACAGCCTTGTTATCATTTCGAGGCTTCTTTGAATATACTCTCATAATTGTCACTCGAAACCTCAAACTTTGATATGCCCATTCGAAGCACTGCTTCTATCATTTTGAAACATGACATTTTGCTTCATTTCAATCGAAACGTCCAATTTGCTTTGCTTCTAATAATATCATCAAAATCTTCAGCCAACAAAATGCCCCTTTAAAATATGTATTTCGATTCCTTTGAGAAATACTTATTTTAAACATATACACAAGATTTTGATACGACCTTCGAATCATCGTAACATTTATTGCACATGACTCCAGTCACGTCAATCACAACGCTTTTCAGATTCCTTAACCGCCTTGAACCATTTTACAGCATGGTGCAGTTACAAAACAATGATTATCTTTAATCACGCCTATTACCAATATTAACTTTACGCCACCTCTTCATCAAACCAACCCACGACTACCACGTATCACAATCTTACTCAGTGGATGCTTAAACTTCCACATTATAAAAACCCATCAACTTAGTCTTTTCTTTTCTTCCCACTTTCTGAATCTTTTCTCCCTCTTTGCTCACCGAAACCCTAAACTTCCAACATTCTTTCAACAATGTCTTCTTCAACTTCATCTCAACTAAAAAAGGCTTCCAAAAAGAAAGGAAAGACCACAGGAACCACCATGGAAAGCAAGGTTGGCACCTACCAAGGTCAATCTGTCCTTATTCCCCAGATGATCTCAAAATAGAAAGAAATGCTTTATGCATCCCAGGTACTAATTCCTACTAATGCTACTGGAAAGAGGTTAGCTTTAATGGGCCCTCTTACAGTTTTTGAAATTTTAAAAGACACCAGAAAAATTTTCCCAGTTTGTTACAATTTCAAACCTCTGTTTAATAAAATGGACGCCCCTAAGACAATAGAGTCTTCTGGTTCAAACCCCGTGGAAAATCCAATCGTTCCTCCTAAGGACCCTTTTGTACTAGATTATGTAAAGAGTAACTTCAAACCGTTTCGATTTTGCCCCACCTCCGACACAGCCTATCATAACTGGTTTAATAAGGTAGAAGCTAAAAAATCCCAGAAATGGGAAGAATTAGGTATCTACAATTTGATTAAACTGTCGAAACCAGGTTTTACTTATAGCCACCCATTGTTATTCGCGTCCCTATATTTCTGGGACAGTACGTACAATACTTTCCATCTCCCTGGTGGGATGATTACACCCACCTTTTTTGACATAGCAGCCATTACTGGGCTATCACCAATAGGAGAAACATATATCCCTGACAATGAAGAGAATTCGAGTATTATTGACTTCGAAGTCAAGCTAGCTAGCTTTTCAAAGTTTATCAGCCACTATCACACTGAAGGAGACATTGTATCGGATGTAGAACACATTGCTTTCCTTACCTTATGGTTGTCAAGGTATGTCTTTTGCAACAGATCCCTGCAGGTAGCCAGTAGGTTTATTCCTCTAGCTAGAGATTTGCATGAGAATCGGAGGGTGTGTTTAAGCGAATTGCTATTAGTTGATCTTTATGAAAGCCTAAGGTCAGCTGTTTCGAGTCTGAAATCTCACACCTCCAAGAATATCCTGCTAGCTGGTCCTTTCTGGTTACTTCAGTTATGGCTAAATGCCATGTTCGAACCTTCATTATCAACTGCCAACACTATTGCTGAACAAGACCCAGAAATAGTGGATAGAATCATCGAAGGCACTAGGCTGCGAAGACTAACCCCAAACGATGATAAGGATGACTTCAAAGTTCTCTTCTCAAAATATATCATGATTTTCTCCAAGAGGCATAAATTCGAAGAGACCACGGCGCCTTTTGCTTCAAGGACTCATGGACCTTCATGGTTCACCATGGATCTCTCAGAAGCTGTCAAAAGCAAAGAAATTCAAGATGTATGGAGAGCCTTTTTGCTACCCAGACTAATCTCTTCAAGAATTACTCCTGCTAAGAATCAAATTTTCCTTTTCGCTTATCAGCCCAACTTCGTTTCAAGACAATTTGGCTTGTGCCAACTAATTCCTGAACCCCTATTCCAAACGGAAAATGCCATTACCTCTGGGCGAACCTTCAAGGCAAGAGAAGCCAAACTACAGCAGGAACAATACCAAGGCTTCGCCCATTTTGAACTAATAACTTTCGAACCTACACACCTTACAGCAAAGGGGTTTCTGGAATGGTGGACAAAGTTCTATCAGACTTATATGTTTGATACTCTTACTATTCAGCAGAAACTAACTGATGCATTCGATGTGCAGGTACCATCCAAGAAAGGTATGTTCACTCATGCCAAAGAGATTAAAGCTTTTCAAAATTATTTCGAAACTACTTATGATCCCACACACTTGGAATCCACTGTGCATCAAGCGGCTGAGACTTTGAAGGAAAAATTCAAAGAAAAAGTTTCTAAGTTAAAACTTCCTTCAGGGTTGTCACCTGAGGATAGGTATAGGTTGGCATTCAAAATGCATCCACCTAAATTTCCTAGGTTACCTACCTCAGAACTAGCTCTGGCTTGGTTTCCTCCATACCCTTGGTGGTTCACTTGCAAAGAAATGTTCAAACATCTTCAAAAGAAACCAAAGCCATCTGAGACTGTGACATGGGCTCGACATTGGCTCCATGATTTCCCAGGACATCTTCGCTATGACCTTTCTGCCATGTCGATTAAATCTGATCAAGGCACAGGTGCGAATGCTTGGGAAAATCCCAAACGCTTCTCATTTTCTATATTTTTAACTTTTGCCTTAATTGTTTCGATTTTCAGCCATCAGGATAAAGACTGCTGCTTCAAAGTCAAAAGAAGGGAGTGCCTCTCAAGCCTCTATCGAAACCATTGACAATGTGACTCCATCCGAACCAACAACAATTGCTGCAACAACAACAACAATAACACCAGTAATAACCAGTGCTCCAACTCCACAGGTAATCACTTAGCCTTAATGTTCGAATACACTAATGCTTCATGATTTGCATCTAACTTATTGTTTTAAATATTTTCAGACCAACAAACTCCCGCCAACAACTCCAAAGAAACGAAAAACAAACACTACTGGGGAAGACCCCAAGGCTGGAGGGAATTTACCAGCTGCTTCGAAGAAGAAGCAGAAGAAGGATATTTCAAAAAGTGTTGTACCAACTAGTGTCTCTGGATTCGATTCCAGGGATGCTGCTCCCTCACCTAAATCCAAAATTCCACCTTCGACCTCCAACGTAATGTTGGAACGCATAGCTAGCAACCTCTCTTCTGAGAGTCCACATGTAAATTGAACTTTAAATTTTGACAAAATAATTATTCATTACCTTGGTGCATGCTTTTAATATTCTTTTGCCTCTACAGGACATTTCGAATCCGGCTCTTACCACTTCGACTTCACCATCAAAAGCTGCTGCTCCGATCAACTCTTCTCCTCAAGGAGATTCTAACAACCTTGTACAGAACAAAGGTTCCTCCAATATGGCGGTTCTGGCTGGGGCTTCTGAGCAGCAAGATGATCAGAGTACTTCTCCTCCTCTAAAAGAAATAAATGAAGCAACACTTCATGAATCTGCAGAGGCTTTACAAAGAACTTCTCTTCAAAAGTCCCCTCTTGAAACCCTTCAAGAGGATCCAAAGGACACTCACGCTGAAGGAGAGAAAGCCGATTCTGATCAAAGAAACGAAGAATCTACAGAAGAAGGGTCTGAGGAAGGGGATGCCAACGATGGTTCGACTGCTGGGACAGAGTCCAATGCAAATAGCAGCGAAAACAAAGACATCGAAGTGGTGGATTTGGATGACGATGAAGAAGATAATGAGCACGAAACGAATGAAGGGGATGGTGACACAACCAATAAACCCATGGAAGTCGAAATGGAAGTGACTCCCCTGCGTGTGGAACTCCCTCAACCGTCTTTGTCCCGAATGACTGAAGAGGAGCTTGCTCTCCTGAGACGAAATGACCCTATTGGGTACATGAAGGCAAAGCTGGCTCAAAGGGATATTCCACCTGCTAGGGCTGGCACAAGTTCGACTAACCATCCGTTGCCCACAGATGAAAGAATTGTACTTCTTAACATGATCAGGAGAATAATTCTTGATGTGGATTTATTCGAAGTGCTCAAACAGGATAGCACTGCTTGCTACACTATGAAGGAGTTGCTTACAAAAGTCAACCTTGCTACCTGCTCCTTGCCAGTTAGCACTATCTTGTTCGATCTTCAATCTTTGCTGGACAACGTGACTGGGTACCTTTTCCAAGATGAATTTGCTGCCAGAAAGGTTCAAGAAAAACGAACTGCAATGGATGCTGCTTATGAGCATGCCTCGAAACTCTCTCAAGAAGCTGAGGATCAAGCCATGCATCTAAAGCAAGCAAAAACTGATTATGAGGCTCGAGCTGAGTCTATCCTTCTCTGGGAAAGGCAAATTCAGGAACTTCAACAAAAGGTTAAAGAGGCTAGAGAACAACAATTAGCCTACGAAACCAATACTGCTGGTCACCAATTCGAAGAGCTCCTCAACAAGGGGCTTGCAGAAATGGAAACTGCAGAACAACTCAAAGGAGAAGTGGCAACCTTAGAGGGAGCAAGACGTTTTGCTCAACAAAGGCTTGAGTCCTTTCGAAGTACCTTCAACAGATTGAAGAATAATTCCTATTTCTAAATCTTAGTGTTGATTTGATTAAATTTGGTTTTTTGTATGTAATCTTTGAACAACGCCATTTTGGCAAACCCATATTGCCATTTTGGCATTTTTATGATATTCTGATTACGTTGTTACTATTCGAATCTCCTGCAGGCGTGGCTTATATTTCTTTAAATATTTCCCATTAACCTTTAGGATACGTTTATCATCCATCAGTTCTTCGATTTCATATGCATTGTTTGAGAATACCTTTAGTATTCGAAAAGGCCCTTCCCAATGAGGTGACCATTTACCTAACGTTTTATTTTTCTTGTCCATGGGCAATATGACTTTCCAGACTAAGTCATTAATAATGAATGCTTTTCTTTTCACCCTTTTGTTATATGTCCTGGCCACTCTTTCTTTTTGTCTCATCAAGATTTCCAATGCATGTAATCTAACTTCGTCCAACTCAACTAATTCATTCATCATCATCTCCCAATATAATGCAGCTGGAATTTCGTTTTGTCTTTGAATTCGAACTGATTGTAGATGAATTTCTACTGGCAGCACTGCATCATGACCAAATGTGAGTTGGAAAGGCGTGGTGTTAGTAGCTTCCTTAGGAGATGTTCTACAGGCCCATAGTATTTGGTCCAAAGTTTTGTGCCAGTTCCTTGTCTTTTTACCAATATGTTTCTTGATTAACCCTATTATAACTTTATTAGCTGCTTCGACTTGACCATTTACTTGAGCATAATATGGCGTTGATGTTAGTAATCTAAACCCCATTTCTTGGGCAAATTCTTGCATTTTTCTACCAATAAACACAGAGCCTTGGTCTGTGGTTATGCTCTCTGGCAATCCGAACCTATAGATAATGTGTTTCTGTATAAATTCAATAATAGCCTCTTGATCAGCAACTATTAATGGTACTGCTTCGATCCACTTGGTAAAATAATCTATTCCTACCAAGATATATTTCTGTCCTTTAGACGAAGCAGGATTTATTTCTCCTATTAAATCCAATGCCAATCCTCTAAATGGCCATGGTTTGATGATTGAATGCAACTCACTTGCAGGGGCATGTTGAATCCCTGCATGTTTATGACATTCCTCACATCCTTTAGCAAAGTCTATACAATCTTTGAGCATGTTGGGCCAATACATGCCATATCGAAATAACAGCCATTTCATTTTATGACCTGCTTGATGTGCCCCACATGCCCCATTGTGGACTTCTGACAATGCTAAGTATGCCTCACTTTCTCCTAGGCACTTCAATAATACACCCTCTTGGGTCTTTTTGAACAATTCGTTCCCCATGAGGACATATGATAATGCTCTGTATTTTGTCTTCCTATCAACATTCAGAGTTGGGTTTGTCAAATAACTCACCAGTGGACTTCGCCAGTCTGCATCTGATAAAGTGTTTATGGCTAATATTTCGAATCCCTGTTTCTCAGCATAACCCAATTTCATACTCTCTAGATCTGATGGTGTGAATCTAGTAGCCATAACTCTACCCCTTAATTCAACTAAATCCTCAAAGTTTTTGGCAGAAACTTTATAACCTGAAGCCAACTGTGCTAAGTCATTTGCTTCTTGGTTTTCTATTCTTGGTATATGTTGAATATCCATATATTCAAACTTCCTAAGTAGCCTGTTAACTATGACGAAGTATATCATCAGGTTTTCCTTTATGCATTTATACTCCTTTGTTATTTGCTTGACCACCAATTCTGAGTCTCGTTTAATTTTGACTCTAGTTGCCCCCAATTCCAACAAAGTTTCAAGTCCAACAATGAGCGCTTCATGCTCAGCTTCGTTGTTCGAGCAACGAGGACCATCTAACTTATACTTGAATTTTGTTGGAATTCCTTCAGGAGAAATTAGAAGGACTCCAACACCACTTCCATTTCTGTGGGTCGAACCATCAAAGTATAATTTCCATGGTTGCATTTCGACGTAACTCATGACAGTCGGCTCAACCAATGAATGGTCCACAATGAAATCAGAAATCACTTGGCCTTTCATAGCTTTTAAAGGCATGAAAGTCAAAGAATATTTTGTTAAGGCTAAAGCCCATTTACCAACTCTGCTATGCATTATTGGTTTCGAAAGCATGTGTTTAATAACATCGAAATGAGATGAAACATAAACATCAATAGGCTTTATATAATACTTGAGTTTCATACAAGAAAAGTACAAACAGAGACATAGCTTTTCTAAATTGCTATATCTGGTCTCTGCATCATTCAATACTCTACTTAAATAGTATATGGCTCTTTCGATTCCATTGCTATCTTCTTATGCTAACATACTACCTATACTAACTTCAGAGGCAGATATGTATAATCTCATGGGCTTTTCCCATGAAGGTGGAGACAAGATTGGAGGCTGAGAGAGGTATCTTTTTATCTTGTCAAATGCCTCCTGGTGGACTTCGTTCCATTCGAAGGCTTGACCTTGCTTTAAACGAAGCAACGGAGAGAAAGCTTGGGTTCTTCCACTCAGATTCGAAATGAACCTTCTGAGAAAGTTAATCTTCCCTAGCAAAGATTGCAACTCCCTTTTTGACGTAGGTGCTTTCGTCTCCATTATGGCTTTGGTTTTGTTCTGGTTGATCTCAATTCCTTTCTTGTGAACCACAAAGCCAAGGAAATCTCCAGCCTGCAGAAAAAATGCACATTTAAGGGGATTCATCTTTAAGCCATGTTTTCTCATTCGTTCGAATGATTGGCTCAAATGATGCAAATGTGTTTTTGTAGATATAGATTTGATGACTATATCATCAATATACACCTGCATAAAGGTTTCAATGAAATCATGGAAAATCGAATTCATTTCCCTTTGATAAGTTGCCCCAACGTTCTTTAAACCAAAAGGCATCACCACCCATTCGTAAGTGCCTAAAGCTCCTGGGCAACGAAATGCTGTCTTGGCAACATCTTCTTCAGCAATAAAAATATGATTATACCCAGAGTATCCATCTAACATACTCAAATATTTGAACCCTGCAGCAGAGTCTACTAGCATTTCTGCCACAGGCATGGAGTACTCATCCTTAGGGGTTACAGTGTTTAAATCCCTAAAATCTATGCAGATTCTCAAAGAACCATTTTTCTTAATAACAGGTACTATATTTGCTAACCATTCGACATACCTTGTGGTTCTGATGAATCTGCAACGCAACAACCTTTCGATCTCAGCTTTAATCTTCGTGAGAACCGCTGGTGCGAATCTTCTAGGAGTTTGCTTGATGGGCTTCTTGCCATCCTTGATTGGAAGTCTGTGTTCGACTAACTCCCTCTTTAAACCAGGCATTTCGTCATAATCCCATGCGAAGCAATCTTTGTTTTTCTTGAGGACTTCGATCACTTCCTGCTTGAGGCCTGGGCTAAGTTTTGCACTTATGTAGGTTATTCTCTTCGTGTTTTCATCCCCTAAGTTTACTTCTTCGAGCGGATCCTGCGCCAACATTTTGGCACCTGAGTCTATGGGGTCCCTTTCGAAGCCTAAGGGTTCTTTATCATAGATGGCGTCCAGCCTTCGATCTATCTCAAGTTCTTTAAAGGGTGAGCATTTCGAGCCATCCCCACTTATTTCGTTCATCTTTACAGCCAGTTTATTCATTTCAGCCTCTAAGGCCGCCTTTGATTCGTTCTCAGCCATATAGGCTGAAATCCTTTCGAAAAAGGAGGACTCAGTCATGAGTAAGGTTGTCGAAGTCCCAGCCTGCCGGCCGTCTTTGTATAGTATTTTCGACTCCTTCGTCATCATTGATTATTCTTCTATCCCAGTATAGGCCATCATGGCGAAGGGTCATATAGTAGTGGGCGTTTCTGGTTTCGTTGATTTCATCATTTGGGACACAAGGAGCAATCTTTGCCAGATGTTTGTCATAATTCCTCTTGTCAACTAAATTGATTGTTGACATGAAGTAACTCTGGTCTGCTTCAATGTTTTCCACGATCCCATCTTCTCTCCATAGAACTAATCGCTGGTGCATTGACGAAGGAACTGCCCCTACGCCATGGATCCACTCCCTTCCCAGCAACAAGTTGTAGTTGGCCTTGGCTTCGATCACCATGAACATGGTGGGCCTACAACTTGAGCCTATTGTCAGGTCCAATTGAACCACCCCCAGTGTTTTTCCCACTTTCCCTTCATAATTGGATAGAACCATATTGTGGGGCTTGATGTCTCCTTCGCGTATTTCTAACCTTTTCAGCATGAAGTGGGGTATTAAATTAATTGCAGCACCCCCATCCACTAGAACCTTATTCACGCCATGGGCACCAATTTTTGCCCGAATAAATAGTGGCTTAAGATGGTTCTTCATAGCTGGTTCTGGAAGTTCGAAGAACGCATTCTGCTCCTCGACATCCCCATTGTCCATCACATAGTAGCACACAGGCCTATGCTTCATCAGGTATGTGGTATCTTCTTCCTCATTGTGATACGGTGGGAGAACTGACTATGAGTTTGCGTTCGTATTCGCACTTGTGCGGTTGAGCAAGAGTCGCCACCGACTTTTTATTTTATCCTAAAGGAAAGGTTAAAAAGCACAGCAAAAACCTTTTGAGATATTTCGTGGATTCGGGGGGTAAATTATGAAAAGGGAAGGTATTAGCACCCTTTTCATCCATGGTTATCCATGGGCTCTTAGTTACTTGGTTTTTAGATCACTTGCCTTGATTTTCGATTGCTTGAAAATGGTGCGTGTGTGTGTGTGTTTTTGAAAATGTTTTGGAAGAAGATGCCTTGTATTAGGCTACCCTTGTAACAATTCTTTACTCGAATATTTTACAAAAGTGCGTATCTTTTCGAAAAGATGTTTCAAAGTGTTTTTTGAGAGTTTGTTTTGAAAGTGTTTGTGGAATGTGGTTTTTGAAAAGAAGGCAAGTGTTTTTGCAAGTTGATCTCAAGTAACTAAGAGTTTTGTCTACCCTATTGTACTCAAAGGTTTTCTCTATGTTTTCAACCCTTTTTAACAATTTTGTTCCACCATTGCATTTGGTGGACAATCTTGCGTTTAGGAAGTTTGTTCGGGACGGGCGCGGGTCATCGTATGGACCATGAATGCAATGATGTCAAGTGTCTTTGGCAATTTGCTTTGAAGGGACTATGATCATTCCATTTAGGCAACATTCGAAAGCGTCATCGAGGGACTTATGATCATTTGAATTTGTTTTGCCAAAGATACTCGACATGCAAGCATGGCCCATTTTGGAAGGCAACATGTGGGATTACCCTAGAGGGTGCAAGTGTGATTGTGTATTGATTTCATGTATTTGTCTTGTATTAGGTTATCTAGCGTTTGATTTTATGTACATGCAAACCCCACGTCTAACCATGGTATAATTGAAAAGCGGTAAATTGCGGAAATGTAAAGTCTACGCTATTACAAAATAAGTATCCGGGAGTGGGGGTACAAATTTACAAATGGGGATGAGACTTTAGGAATGTAATGTCCAATAAGTTACAACCAAATCGAATTTGCGATTAAATGTAAATGTAACGAATATACCAAATAAGCAAATGTGTATAGGGGCAATGTAAATGTATTGTGTAAGTGTATGTGTATACGTGTATGTATATTTGTATATGTAATTATTTACAGGTTAGAGATGTGAAATTGAGTGTGTATTAAGTATTATTTAACTTAAAGAAAAATTAAATGTTTATTAATCTTTGATTGGTGATCTTGCATTATTTAATATATACAAAAAAAAAAGAATGTTTTACTTAAATGTTTTAAATTCTAATTAAATTATGTATAAAAAATGTATCTTTATTTATTATATACAAAATTTCTTAAGAAAGGAAAATGTATTTATTTAAAAAGAATTTATGTACAAAAGATATTTTAATTAAATGTTTTAAAGTTATGTATATTGAAAAATATATTTTAAAAGCGTTAAAGTATTAATGTAGCATTAACCTTAAGAAAAATTATATTCTATGTATATAAAAGAATAAAAGAAAAGGTAAGTTTAAATATAGAGAAAAAATATTTTTATAAGTTTCTATATAGACCAAATTAAAAATGTTGTTAGTGTAAAAAATACTATGTTTTGTTAATTTATTAATTAAAATGATACGTTTTTAAAAGAACTAAATGAAAGCATTTGAATGGGCTTGGGCCCAAGCAGAAAAGAGAACAAAGAAAAGAAAAGGGGGTATACTAAGTAAAACAAAAAGGCTTGGGCGTTGAAAAAATATGTTAGGCCCAGAGTTCTGAAACAAATGTTTAGGGTTCATTGTTTTTGTTCAGTTGGGACATTGGCTTAGGGTTTTGAGAGCGACAGAAGCGTCGTTCGTTCGTTTTCATCTTCTCCGATCGTTCTGAATGCTGAAATGCAAACCTCCGCCCAGAGCCACCATGCCATCTCCTCCTCCGTCTACCCTCCTCCATGGGTCATTCACGTTAGGTACAGAAGTTTGTTTTCATTCTCGTTCCGAATTTCTTTTCGTCTTGCATGCCATGGTTTTACATTTATTTGATTTTTGTTTACTGATTTACACGAGGTTTTGAAGAAAGAATGAAAAAGATTTTACCTTTGCGAAGGAGGAGGAAGGAGGCACTTGGAGGCTTGACGAGCGGAGGGTTTGCGCGATGAGATTGGCTTTTTGGTGACCCTGGTATTTCTATACTCTTCCCTTAGGCTTTATGATGTTGACAAAATACCTGAAAGCCCTTTTTTTCTTCTTTCTCTTGTCGCCTTGAATGTGTCTGTACGCTTTTGTTGTCTCTCTTCTTCGTTTCTGAATTGCCTTGAATGTGCTTCTTTGGTTGCCTCTTGATTACCTTTTGATTGCCTATGATGTTGCTTCTGTATCTTCTTTTACTTATCCCTTAGTTGCCTATTTCGTATGCTATGCCCCTTTGATTTGCCTGTGATGTTGCTTTTTCTGAGGCTCGCCTTGAATGTGCTTCTGAACGTTGGTTGCCTTTGGAATGTTTCTGAACGTTATCCCTTTTGCCCAATGATGGTGCTCTTCGGGGGCTTGAGGGTTACAGGTTGCCTGGGTAAGTTTTGTTGGTTTTTGAAAGTTGACAAGGCTTTTTAGAGGCTTTAATGTTTGATGGTTAAGACAGGTTTAATGCTTCAGGTTTGATGCCTTAGGTTGATGGCCTCAACAGGTTATGATGCTGGATGTTTGACAAGGTTTATGTTTGAAATGGCAAAGCTTTTTGAAACTGGGTGGGTGTTCTGGTTTTGCTCTCTTAGTATCTTGCAGGTTATGGTTTATGCCTTAAAGGTTTTTACAGCTTAGGCAGGCATGATGCTGAGCCAGGTTTGATGCTTCAGGTTGGATACTTAGGCAGGTTTTTGCTTAAGGTTTTTGCTTAAGGTTTTGAAAATGGTAAGGCTTTTTGATATCTTTTTTCTGTTGGAGTTTTTGAACTTTTTTTCTTTAACTTGGGTGAAAATTCTGGTTTATGGGCATATGTTGGTATGGCTTGTGGTGAGAGTTAGCAGGTTAATGCTGGCTTTTTGGTTTTAGTTGACAAGATCCAAGGTTTTAGACAGGCCTTTTGGTTATGTTGAGTTTGATGGTAGGCAGGACAGAGTTAAGGTTCAGTAGGCTTGGCCTGGTTTTTATGTTTATGCAGGGGATAAAGGCTTCAGCAGTTTTTATCCTTAGGCAGATATGAGGCACCAGTTTCATGCTTGTTGGTTTGATCCTCTTTTCTTTATCCACTGTGTTCAGTCTTTTATATTTCTCTTCCTTCCTGCCTAAAGCCTAAAAACCTGCTCTCTTTTTTTCTTTTTCTTCTCTCTCAGTACAGTTTATATATTTAATATGTTTGTGCTGTACTTTTTGTTCTGAAAGGGCCACCTTATTTTGGGAAATGATGAAAAGAAAATGGCTTGCTTGCATAACAATTTTTCTCTGCATTCTTGTCTCTTCTTTTGACAGCTTTTGTACTTTGTATCTTTTGATATCTTTGCCAAATCTTCTTTTCTTTGACAGCTTGGGTAGCCTTTTGGCATTTTGACAGCAAGTTTGAATTTTTCAATTTGGTTTGAACTTGGAGTTTTGAGATCTGAACTTATGCAGTTTGACACTTTTTGAATTGTGCAATTTTGACTTTTGTGCATTCATTTTTTAGCAAATAAAAATTCGTCCCTCTTTGTGAACCGGGAGAAATCCCGTGATTTGCAGAGAGGGCTAACTGATCCCAATCAGTGGCCCTTAATGATGAACTGTCTTTTATTTATCTGTCATTATTTATTTATCTGCTTTTTGACTTTTCTTCTTTTCTTTTTGCAGATGAATATTTGGATGGAGAGGGGTATTAAATGAAGAATGAAGAATTTAGAAAAAATGGGATAGTTTCATTTTTTTTATTTAAATTTAAACTAATGTAAAATCATTGTTGTAAATAAATTGTAAACAATAATTGTACGAATAGTTTAAAAATAAATAAAAGTTTTTATTATCCAATTAATTCTATTTCCTTTATTGTTTATTTATTATTTAAAATTCTTTGAATTAAAATAATTGAAAGATAAATTCCAATCACTTAATCTCAGAATAATAAATAATTTAAATAAACAATGCTTTAGCAATTTACTCAGTTAAACCTGGCCTTTCCAATATCCAAAGCAAAGCAACAGTTAATCAAAACACTGATCAGGCGCATTCCCTTTTCACTGATTTTTACCAAACATTGTAAATCCAAACTGCATGGATCTTTTGACTGGTTCAATCAAACGAACGTGAATTCAATCCGAATGCCTTCTTTTATTGATTAAGTCAAACAATGCGAATTCAAACCAAATCTCGGAATAACTTGCAAAGTGCTGTAGAATTTAAATCCTTCTGAGAATATGCCCACAAAAAACCCTAATTCCTGATTAAATGCCAAAGAACGTTCGCCTGATCAAAATTGAGCCAAAATCAACCAAAACCCTAAGCCAACTGTGTGGAACATTCCAGAGCCCTGAAAATCAATGAAACCCTAATTGTATCCTGACTGACGAGAAAAGTCTGTTCGACCGATTCTTGAGCCAGTTTAAAAAAATTAGGAAACGCCTGAAGCTGCGATTTCTTGTGAAAAAATGCGAGGGCAAATTTTGGGGTACAACACTCATATTCATCTATTTCAGTTTCATGTCCAAATTCACAGGGAAGCACAGATACCACGTTGCAATTTAGGTTGAAGGAAGACTCCTCCTCTGATTCGAAGTTATCCGTTATCATATCTTCGTCCTCTTCTGGACCTGGAGTGTATTCCTTTGGTTCATCTAGTTGTACTTCAGAAAAGAGCCTCCTATTAACTGGGGGTTTGTCTTCAGTTTGATTTTTTGGTGTGGGTTTGTTGGTGCTAGATTCACCTTTGTTCTTTGTTGAAGTTGCCCCTTTATTTGCCACAGCTTCCCTCTCAGCCTTTCGAATCCTCTGTTGCCTTCGCCACTGGGATCTTGACATGGGGTTTCTTCCTTTGTAGTTCTCTAATCTTACCTCTTCCCTCTTTGCTATATTGAATTGCCTTCTGTATGTCATAGCGTGGCGTGCGTTTCGTTCGGTGTTTCTCCATTTGTCTTTGCCTTTGTCATTCCTGACTTGCAGCCATCTGTCTGTTGGCACTTCAGCAGGGAGTTTGAACGTCACTCTTCGAGCACCCTTGGGATGAGGACTATCAGGCCTTCGTTGTTTGTATTTGCTATCGAAACGTGGGCCCGTCTGAACAGTTTCTTGATGGTTCCAACAAGGGGCGAAGGGAATTGTTTCGAAGGCTCTGGCCATGCCTTGATCATACACAGCGGAACACCTTGGGCATATCAAGCACTTGGTTGCCCCTTTGTAGCAGCGAAACACAAATTCCAGCAAACTTTCTCCAGCCTTAGGATAACACCTGAGTAGTTGGTTATCCTGGCGCCAGTTGTTGCCAGTTCGTGCCCTCTGTACCCTTTCGAAGTTCGCAGCGATTCTCTGATTGCAGAGGATGCTGCACCTAGGGCATAATATCATTCATGTATCTCCTTTGTGGCACATCATGAGGTAATCCTTGAGACTAGCATCTCCAGCATGATTATCCTCCATTTTATACTTCTCTTTTTCTAAGTATCTTGCTACCTCCTCCATCTCAGAGCGAGGTCTCTCCATATCCACCATGTTTACCTCAACATCCTCCCCCTTAGCTTCGTCATCTCCCCATCCTGTGGGTTTTATATCTTCAATGTGGACCTTAGAACTCTCTGGGGCAGAATATTTGACCAAATTGTCAAATTTTCCACTGGGTTACCCTAAAGTGTCCCATATTTCTTTCTGAGGGGAGGTTGGCTTCGTGATTTGGATTTTCTCCAATTCCAGCCTCAGGCCTTCAGTGACCTTTGTCAATTCTTGGTTTTGGGTTTCCTGGCCTTCAGTAGCCTGGGTTTCTTTTGCAACAGCTAAAGGTGCTGCTTCAATCGAAGTCTCTGGCTGCTTGTGGACGTCTTCAGTGACCTCCCTATTGACTTCGACTATCACCCAGCTTTCGCTTTCAGTACCTTTCTCTCCTATTGGGGCATCACTTTGGTCAGCTTCCACCATGTTAATCTCTCCAACGCATGCAGGCTCGGAGTAATTGGTGTCTGCGACGTCCAAAGGATCTTCGTCCACTTTCATTTTTGCTTTATCAGCAAACTTCAGTCTGCCATCTTTAATTGCATTCTGAATTAGGTCCCTGAAAAGAAAACACTGTGAGGTTTTGTGGCTTAGGAAGCTATGATATTTGCAAAATCCTCTTTTCTTTCTTTGATCTAAAGGAGGTATTTTGACATTTGATGGCACAATGAGTTGGCCATCTTTGACAAGTAAATCAAAAATCTCGTCACATTTAGTGACATCGAAGGTATAAACCTTCTTTGGGAATTTGTCACTTTTCTCATTTTCAACAATTTCTTTCCCTTTTGTGGGAACTAATAATTTGCAGGAGTAAGGTGGTGCCTGTTTTAATTCAGCGAGGTCGATTTCGACCTCTTCGAATTCGAATTCAGGATAATCTTCTGTTTCCTCAGTTCCAACATAGGAGATCCTTTCCTTCTTGTTATTTTTAAAGACTCTGGCCTTTTCGGCCTTTAGCCTTTTGACCTGTCGAACCCTATCGGCTAACTGAGCCATATCCCTCAAATATTGAGTGTCTAGTTTCTTTCGAATAGAGTAATCCAAGCCACCAGCGGCCATTTCGACTAACTCATGTTCAGGCACTACTGTGTAACATCTGGATTTCAAAAGCCTGAATCTATTCAGATAATCATCTATGGGTTCAGTGAATTTTCTCTTGACACTGGCTAATTCCTTCAAACTTATTTTTGACTGTCCCATGTAAAACTGTTCATGGAATAATCTCTCCAAAAGAGCCCAAGTATCAATGGACCCAGGAGGCAAAGTGGTGAACCATGTGAAGGCGTTTTTAGTCAGGGAACTTGGGAAATATTTGATCCTGAGGTCTTCATTATTGGCTATATCTCCCGCTTCGGTTAGATATCTAGCTATATGTTCGACTGTTGACTCATTGGTATCCCCAGCAAACTTTGTAAACTTAGGGACTTTATATCCCCTTGGTAAATCAGTATGCATTATGTAATCTAATATAGGGGAAGCATAATTTGGCCTTCTAATTCCTGTGTTGAGGCCATTCTGGGCCATGACTCTCTCTATCATGGTGGTTAAATTATTTTCTGCCAAGATGTTATCGTTTCGAATTCTATGAACGACTGCATCAGCATCTTGATTTCGACCCACCATGACAACCCCCCTAGGTTGTTCTTCTCGAAACTCTGGGACTTCCAGCCTTTCGACCCTTGCCCCTGGTTCCATAATTTCTCTTTGTGGGCCTTGGATCATTGGGGCTTCTAGCCTTTGTGCCCTTGCCCCCAAGTTAACTTCTTCTCTGGGTGGTCTATATGTTGGGTCGTTAGCAACTTGTTCCATAATAGGTACGTTCGCTCGAACTCCCACCTAATTCTTCCTACGCCTCTCTGGGGGAGCAAAGAAATCTGCTATTCGACTCATGTTATCTGCGTTTTCTCTGTTTGTTACAGTCATATTCTGCACTATTGGGGCAAATATTTCCTGCATAGTTTTTGCTAATACCCCTATCATATTATGGTTACTGTCATCCATCAATTGCCTAAAAGCCAACTGGTTTTCTGTGGTTAAAATGGGCATTGCACTATAACCCACTGACCCTTGGTTATTTGTCATAAACTGATTTTCCCCAGACCCAGACCCTAATTGTGGTGATGAATTTGATGTGGAATTGTGTAAACCTGCCATAAAAGATGTTGGCATTCCATAAGAGGAATTTCTGGTTCTATTACCATCGAAACCGGGTGGTCTAGTTAGTGGGGTGGCGAAATGGGTTTGTGTCCCTGATGGTGGGATGAATCCCCCAGGATAACCAATGGTTCTAGTATTTCCTAGGATCGAACTATTAGTTGATATGCCACTTATTCCATTAGTGGCTATATTACTGGTAGAGGATGCGACAGACTGTGCATTCGAAGGGATCACATTAGATGTTCCCATCGAAGCGGACATATTAGTGTCTGTTGTATGTGGGGCATTTTGTTCCCCTTGTTGATTGTCAGAATTAGACATCTTGTTCAAACGTTTTCTTCTGGATAAGGGTTGGTTGTTGTTGGTTATTTTACCACTTCTTAGGTTCATAAAACAACAAACTTATCACTCAGAGGGTATTTTTACAATGGTTAAGTCCCACCAATTTCTATTTTGTTCTAAGTTCCGTAATTTCCAATTACTGGTCCCACCGGGTGTGCCAATTTGTTTCCAGTGATTTCTGGTAAACAACCGCTAGTCCTCCAAACTATCGAATAATCTTACTGACTGTTATTCAATCTCTCTGGTAACTCGCAGGATCGACTAGATTGATCCTAGGATGTATTGGTCATTAGGGTAACTCTCATGATAGAACTGGTATTCGTGGTTGGTATTTGGAATGTTGTGTAGGTGCTTAACTTACTTCGATTACTCTATTAAAATCTAAAGGCATGATCAAGTAAATATGCGCGAAACCAAATTGCATGAATAAAGTTAAATTGTAAAGACATGTAAAAACTGCATAAAAACATGTAAATGACTTCGAAGCATAAAAATATGTAATGTAAAAGATTCTTTGAAATGTAAAAGATTCGAAATATGAAGAAAGCGTTTAAATGCAAGAAAACAATAAAGTGACTTTAAGTGAAAAAGGTGTTCGAATGATAAAAGCTTAAAGATAAAGGCATGAAATGTACAACAGTTTCTGAAATGTAAAGTATTTGAAGTGAGAAGAAAGCATTTAAAGGTAAGACATTAGTAAAAAGACTTCGAATGAAAATGTTTTAGTGCAAAAGCTTGTGAATGGTATTGACACGAAGATAAAGAAAAGTACTGGAAATGATAAAGAGTTTTTATTAAATCATAAACAACTTGGTGTTATCATACGTACATTGCTCGTGCATTCGTTTCCCTAGCCATGTGGTAATTTGAATGTTTACTGAGTTTTTTGTACAATAGATATGACACACGAAATCCTAATGCTAAGACTTCTATTTATACTACTTCGACCATAACGGTCTTGCTATAAGATTCTGCCACGTTCAGAACATGCAGAGCAATGCCTCTCTCTTGCTTCCACGCGTCTTCGAATGCTCCAGCGCATATATTTCAAATTTCGAACATCCCGCTTGCATTTGAATTTCAAATGTTTTGGCACTTCTTTGCTTCGAACGCATTTCTTAGACACAGCCTTGTTATCATTTCGAGGCTTCTTTGAATATACTCTCATAACTGTTACTCGAAACCCCAAACTTTGATATGCCCATTCGAAGCACTGCTTCTATCATTTCGAAACATGACATTTTGCTTCATTTCAATCGAAACGTCCAATTTGCTTTGCTTCTAATAATATCATTAAAATCTTCAGCCAACAAGGGGCCGGACGTATTTAAATACAAAATTAATTATCTCTATTGTTGTAAAAAGAATAGTACAATATATAATTCATTTAAATTTATTAGGAAGTAAAATGTGTTGTCTCTATTTCTTGTGTGAGCGAGAGCCGTCATATCTTTTGGAAGTTCTTATATCGAAGAAATTAAACTCTCAACAAGGAATCAGTACATA
Source organism: Vicia faba (assembly GCA_948472305.1). Taxonomy (NCBI): domain Eukaryota; kingdom Viridiplantae; phylum Streptophyta; class Magnoliopsida; order Fabales; family Fabaceae; genus Vicia; species Vicia faba. Next base: position 440,690,089 of record OX451738.1, read on the forward strand.
TTATGCTAAGAAGAAATTTAAAATGTTATAAACCATAAGATAAAAGAGATAAGTCAACTGATTAAACAAAATCGACCCATCTCATCGGGGAAAGAAACTGATAAAATCATTATTAATAATAAAATTGAATATCTTTGTTGTTTGTCAGTTTTGCAGGAAAGGAGCGGCGATCACGCTTGGATACTGGATTTGAGTTAAGTTTCATCCGGCGACACTCCTCCTCCGAGGGTCGAGTAATGGATCAGGGTTAAGTCTTTGTTGGCTGTGCTCTCCAATGCAACTCGGATCGAGTTTACATTCCTCCTCCGGGAGTCGAATACTTTACCAGATCAGGGTTAAGTCCCTGCCCGTTGCGCTTCCCAATCCAACCTGGGTCGAGTTTACATTCCTCCTTCGGGAGTCAAATACTTTACCGGATCAGGGTTAAGTCCCTATCGAATGGGCTCCCCAATCCAACCCAGGTCGAGTTGACACTTCTTCTCCGAGAGTCGAGTACTACAACGTCACGCCCCGTGTCTCTGGCATCGCTTAAGACGGTTAAGCCTTCGGGCCTCTGAACTGCACCTAAGTCGGTTAAGCCTTCGGGCCTCTGAACCGCACTCGGTCACGCCTTTGCGCCTTTGACCCTACTCTATAACATCATCCCACAAGGGGCTCTATCGTCGGTCACACCTTCGCGCCTCTGACCATATTTCAACTTCAACTTCCCAGGGGGTTTGAACATTGGTCACGCCTTCGCGCCTCTGACCAAATTAGAAGAGTAATGCACGATATTTTACACTGACAAGAGATATACCTCAATAAGGTAAGGCTCGAATGCGGCTAGATTGAAGACTATTTCTAACCATTAGATATCTGGTTGAACACAAATAAAATTGTCCGGGATGACTCTTGGTCAAAATGTTTCATCTTGTTCCAACAAGCCTCGCGTTTGGGGGATTATATAAGCATCCCGATTAGGAACATAAATTTTACTTACGAGACGGGAGGACAAAAGTGCATACAGAAGCATAAATATATAAATGCCACAAGGGGCTTAAATCTTGAATATTGACAAAATAGTTTGAGTCAATAAAGCATGAATCATGACTATATAGACGCATCAATGGTCTTCAGGGATCATGAGAAAATAAAAACTTAGGAGCATCTCAAATCTTCCATGACTTGGCTGAAATAAAAACACAAATTACTAATAGGTCGGATCCAACTGGGGCTCTCTGTAGCCGATTTTTCAAGTCAACTGCAGAATTTTAAACAGTTCTCTTTACCGAGCTCTTCGGCCTGGTGCGTCTAAAGATCGGGGGGCTTATGTACATACTAAAAATACTTAAGCCGACTTGCATATCAGATAGGCAAGGCTAGGAATATGGTAAGAAGGATGACGAGAATTAGGGATGACCGCATGAAGTCGGATCCTACTAGAAGGCATACCTAGTCGAGAATCTACAAGTCGGATGTCAGCAAGTCGGGGTGAGCAGGGTGATAGAGCTCGTGTTGTGCCAGATCGAGCAAGCCGTGATGCCATAATGGTTCAACAGTTAGAGAAATATGAATGGATGTTCTTAGATGCTACATGAGATAATAAACATCATAAAGGCAACACCAATAGTTACAATCTCATCATTATGCAAGACTCTAAGGGCCACCTCTTAATGAGGTCAGGTCATAAACACAAAGGTATAAATAGGGACTCCCACCTGAGGGATAGGCAAGACAATCTTCTTGAGTATATACTCACCGTCGTAATGTAGCTCAAATCCCTTAATCTAAACAACCATTTCTGCCAAACATACATAGAGTATCACATACACACAAATACCTCACATATACAATTGCAACCTCGCTGAATTAACTTCTGAAAGGTGGTCCAAACATGTTTTACAGAAATAATATATATATATATATATATATATATATATATATATATATATATATATATATATATATATATATATATAATTTTTTACTTTTATATTATTCTCTATCTCCTTTAATATTGATGTCTACACTTATTGTATTCGATGTCGTATTAAAACTTGGATTTTTATGAGTGTAAATAACACATCATCAATTTATATATGTAAGGTTTTTATGAAAAGAAAAACAGTTCGACTTTAATTATTATTAGTTTAAAATATTTTACTGTAATTGTTTATTAAATTAAACTATTATAGAATTTGTTTAATATAATAATTAAACTATATATATATATATATATATATATATATATATATATATATATATATATATATATATATATATATATATATATATATATATATATATATATATATATATATATATATATATATATATATATATATATATATATATATATATATATATATATATATATATATATATATATATATATATATATATATATATATATATATATATATATATATATATATATATATATATATATATATATATATATATATATATATATATATATATATATATATATATATATATATATATATATATATATATATATATATATATATATATATATATATATATATATATATATTAAAAATAGTGTGGAGATGCATGCCCACCATCTTCTAATTTAAATCGGAGAACTTGTTTGAACACCGTCTTCATTCAAGATTAATCGGTACTTTTCATTTATTTTCTTTTCTTTTTCATTTCTCTATTAATCATGTTAAATCTGAAGTGAATCCACCATGTATTCTATCATGTCAACTCATTAGTGTTATTATCTCTTATCTTCAATTTTTAATTTTTGTTAATCGAAAATATTTTATGAATTGAAATTTGTTATCATGTATGTTCGATCTTAGTGTTAGACGGAGATTAATAAACATATCTATTATTTCAAAATAAATTTTAAAATGAAATTGGAATAATTCTATTAAATATCGCTTAAATAGTTGAAAAATTTTGATTGCTTTACCCCTTATTTTCCTAATTGCAGAAAATCTAGGGTTTCACTATTGACGAAACTTGTAAATCGCTTTAAATTTAGTTAATGTGATTGAATTTGTTTTTCTTTATAGATCTAGCACATTTAGGTATTATATAATAAATAAATATTAAGGTTTTTAAGTTTCATTTTCTTATGAGATTGCAGAAAGAGTTATCAACTCAATAGACGTGAAGTAAGGTGAAAAGTGAGCTCAGATTAAACGTCACTGATTCAAGCAAAGAAACGGTGACCACATTTAAGTATTCTAATGCTTCTCTTATATTTATTATTGTTAATGCTTGTTAAAATTATTTTGAATTTTGATATGTAGTGAGATGAAAATACATAGTTTATTTTTTCTTAATGATAAAGTGTTTGTATCCAATGTCATGAAGATTTTTAGGACTTGGATCATCGTTCTCTTTCTCTTTTTCTCTCTATTTTCTTTATTTCTCTCTTAGTTTCACTCATACACTCTCTCTTTATTTTAAAATCATTTTGATTTAGAGAGAGAATGAAATTAAGAGAGATAGAGAAATGAAAGAGAGAAAAAAGGAGAAGAGATGATCCAAAATGAGATTTTTAATTAAAAAAATCAATCATCTTTAATCAAAATATTGACTCTTGATTGTTGGTGATTTTGTATCACCAATGTATTTTAGTAGTAATGTGATTTCTAAAGGCCGATGCAATTATGCGTTAAGTTCGGAGACGAGTTAGGGAAGTGCGGAGTGCACGCTCGTCGAGCCAATGCATAATTGAATACGAATAATTGAAACGGGGTTCCAAGGGGCGAAGCCCCTGGCGGGGTGCGGGGCAGCGCCCCGTGCAAAAATTTTGAATCCTTTCCCCAACGGACATAACTGTTTCCCAACTGACATATTCGTTTCGAACAAATATGTCTCTTCGTTTCAATTATTGTTCTCCTATATAAGGAGTCGTTCGGCCTCGGTCTCGTACACAGAAAAAAAACGCATCCATCTCTCTATAATTACAATTCGTTTTCTTTTGTCGGAAACAAAATTTCTTCGAGAATTATCCCCACAAAAATTTCGTGAACCCAGACAAGAATAGGGTCGAAATACTTTGTTCGGAAAGTGTACGAACACGATTTTTCGAAGTTATCCAGGATTATCACACCCTAAATATCTAACATTGATATCATTATTAGGTTTGGAAAAATACAAAATATGTGAGGATCAATGTCACATTGTATTATGAAACACCTTAGAATCATGGCACCATGGTGAAAGCACACACATTCAACACACATATGTATCATGAATATTACATCATTCATCTAAATTCTTAAGACATTTAATACATGAATGATTTCACTTATATATATTAGTAACACATATTTTTTATTTCATATTGAATTCTTTTATACACATTAACACTCAATTAATCTCTTCTCATCTTATTCGCTATGATAGTCACGTAACATGTCGACATGCCGGGGTCCAATACGTATAGTATTCATCCTCATGGTGATATATTTTAATTGGATTTTGATATCATATTAAGATGATACTCTTTTAAAAAAAATTCTAAATTTAATTTTTCACTTGTTTTCAAGTAAAAAAATTATTTATTAAATCAGGGACATCTATTAAAAAAAAGGTTAAAGATAGTATACTGTCAATATTAATATTTTTAAATTTAAAATATAATTTAATTAGATACACATCACTAATTGATTAATAATATAAAAATATTTTATACTGTTATTGTATACTTTTTTTTCATTAAAAAAAGATTAGTAGTAATTTGGTCTTGATAGTTGTGTACCCAATTTCTCAAAAAGTATAAAATAAATTTCATATGGAATTTTTATTTTTGTTTTCTTAATATTTAATTTAGAATACTTGTTAGCATTTTCTACATTTTCGGAAACTAAAGTGATTATTATCTTAGTATAGTATCGATTATTTAAAAATTCTATTATTACCTTGATCATGTTCAATTTAATTTCACTCAACATATGAGATTTAGGTTGAATAAAGATAGAAACTTATAAGTAAGAATAAACACTTAAGCCGTTTCTTCTCTCACGCACACAACAATCTTAATTTCTGTCACATTAAGAGAAGATTATTATTCGCTGATTTTTTTATGTACTTAGTGATTGATTTTGATTACCTTGTTCTTGAGCCTCCATTACATAAAAAAACAAAAACCACCTCAATCATAGTACAAATCGAACACAACACATTTCGATACTCCAAGAATCCCATTTTTTTCGTTTTACGTAGAATCGACCGTGCAAATTCAATCCTCGAAACCCTTTCTTTGTTTTTTTCTCAATTATTTTTCTTTGTTATTCTCAAACGTTGTGGAAACTGTCATGTTTTGGTGACATGCACCATGTAATTACGTGAATATGGATGAGAACAAGTGCTTACGTGTGTGTCTTTTTCAGAAACAGGTATTATTATAAAAGACAATAACAATGGAAGATGGTTCAATCATGAAATATGAAAAGGTCTCGCCATTCTTCACGTGTATTTTGTGTGATCGAGTTTTGAGGAATGCCACCACAATTTCTGAATGCTTAGATACTTGTAAGTTTTTTTCTACCTATGCTTGAAACTAGGTTTTGATTTATGTTGTTTTTTCATGTTTACCTTTTATGTGATGAATGTTTTTCTTTTCCATTTTTATCAGTTTGCAGGGAATGTATAGAAAGGAAGATAATTGATGAGAATCTAAATCATTGTCCAATATGCAATGTAGACTTGGGATGTTCTCCATTAGACAAACTAAGGTATCGATATGAACCCGACTCCTCTTATTGCAATCTATCTAAGCGTGTCTGGTGTCTAATACGTGTCCGTGTCTCTCATTGTTTGGACATTGAAACGACACAACACATGTGGTTAAATTCAATTATTTCATTTTCTCATGTTATATTCCTGTTGTGACGCGTTTGTGTCGTAATAAGTGTTTGTGTTGTGTCAGTGTTTCATACAGTGTAGCAAATCGTTTTGTTTCTAGTTATACCTTTTGTTGAGTTTTCTTGAACTTAACTCGCTTGTATATTATATTGGAAATGGAAATCTACAGGACAGATAATAATAAGATAACAATGATTAGTAAAGTTCTGACCTCTACAGAAAAACATTTGGGGAATGTTGCTTCAACTCAAGTAGTTAGCAATAAAAGGAAGAAATCTCAAGTCTCTTTGAAATCCTACGCCAAAAAGGCGAAAAGAGATTCAAAGAAAATTAAGAAAGAGGTGAGAAAAGGAAAGCAGATTCAGCAAGAGGCAAAGCAGCTGCAGGAAGAACTTCCTATCACTCCACAGGAACCAAAAACTCCTGCTTCTGATATCGCTGTTGCAGCGGATGTTAAGAAAGACGCGGAACAACAACGCGGAATAGAAATTTTGGATGAAGTTTCTACAATTCTATCTGCCAGAAAAGCAAAAAATGTGGCAAGAAAAAAGTTTATCAGAACTGAATTAGATTCTACTTCTCAGCCTGACAAAGTTCATCCAAAATTTCATGGTGGAAATAATGATGATAATCGCCCTCAGCTTGAAACATTCACTGAGACTCCAAAAATCAGATTTAAGGTAAAAGTGTAACTTTTTTTCTGGTCCTCTATTCTTTATCTGAATTGTGTATCAGTGTTGTCAATTGCGGATTATAGAAATATCAGTTTGTTCAAATTCCATTACGTTGCAGCGCTAAAATGCTGATAGCCGCTATTTGACAATGTAGTCTTAATTTAACAACATTGTTGTATACTATGATTAGCAGAGTTTTTCAAAACCAGAATCATCAAACCAGCAGACAGTGTTCAAGAATGTTTCTAGGGACAAAGCTGAGTTAAGGAAAGAAAAAGCTGCTGTTAGCGAGCCGTTGAACTGGTTTGTGGAAACTACCAAAGCGGACAATTCTCTTAATAACACCCCCCAGCAAGGAAATGGTGTCATCCCAATGCTTGTGGACTCTAGTGACAGCGACTCTCGTAACGTTTCTAAGGCTGCTGTTAACAAGCATTGTAACCACCAAACAGAAGCAGGTGGCGATCAAAATGAGTCTGGTCCATCAAAATCAAGTTCCTTGAAGTTTAAGATTAGAAGGGTGGACACAACCCAAGAAAAGAGAGTGAGATTTTCAGAGGACTTGAACCTCCCTGCACCACCTGAAGTTGAAAGCAAAAAAGACTTGGGTCCTGTCTGGTTCTCCTTGATTGCTTCTAAGGATCGGTATGACTACTTTTCATGTCTCGTTAATATTCATCTCCTGAAAACTCGTATCATATATATCATATTTGAATTTCTTGATGCAGAGAACTCGGTGCGCTGCCACAAATATCTTCTCATTACTTAAAAGTCCAGTAAGTTTTTTTACTTTCTTATCCTTAACTGAACATGTTATGTGTGACAAACAAGATTATAAAACTTCTGTTTCTTTGGTAAAGAGGCACTTTTAAATATTCACTAGGACAGTTCAAGAAAAGCCTAAAACTCGATTTGTGTCACTAATTTTGATCAAACTCCGTTCGGTTTCCTTCCCAAACCGAACCAAAAACAGATTCCTATATAGCGAAATAGACTCTTCTTCTCACTAATCTTTACCTTATTGTTTATAGGGATGGAAGTTTAACTGTTTCATATATCAAAAAGTATCTTGTGAAGAAGCTTGATCTTACTAGTGAAGCTGAGGTATGTTGTTTTTCTCACTTTATTATGAACCAATGTATTACGACTTTTTGAGAAACTTATTGTTAATTTTGATTATTTACGCTTATACTGTTATAGGTGGAGATTTTATTAGGAGGGAAGCCAGTTTATTGTTCAATGCAGGTGCAAAACTTGATGGAGCTGTGGTTGGAAACAATGTCAAAGAAAGAAATGATTGAGACATCTGTTGGAAGTTCAGCTGAGGATTTTGTTATGGTCCTTTCTTATGGTAGAAAGGCTTGAGATGAGGATTCATACATGAACTATTTAGACATCTTTGGATTCAATTTTTACAGGGATTAAAGTGATTTTAGAGTTATATACTTGATTTTTACATGTTTAAATGTTATTGGTTAGAAGTTATTTTGGTTTCGGAGTTTTTTCTTAGTTTAAGATAGAATTTTGAGCTTTAGACTCTTGGAAGTAATGTTTAGCTCCAAATTTATCATTCAAATACTTTTTTTTTACTTGCAGCCTCACATATACTTTTATATGTGTCTTTGATTTTTTTTCCAATAGAATTTGGATATTCTCTATAGGGATTAATCTTTCGAGACAGAGAGGACCACAACAAACAATTAAGTTTTCTCTTTAAAAAATTTAATATTATTGTATATTCAGAACTGTATTTAAACTCAAGACATTTGATTAAGTTGAAAAAATTTCATTACGATTTTATTTGATCTCATCCAAATACTATTGGTATATCTGACTTTGACCTATGCAACACAACTTTGCTTTTGTTTTTAAAAGAAAACAAGAAAGTAAGGATTTTAGCAAAGGTTTGATTCCTTTTTGACACAAACTTATTGATTTTGTCACTTATTAAATACTTAACAATGTTGAAAAATGTGATCAATTAAATTTTGTAGGTGGTTAAAGAATATCATATGTATATTTTCAACCCTAATTTCTTGACACAAAATTGTCTATTCTTTATTAAATGATTAATGGAGTTTAAATAAATACATGATTAATTGCATTTAGTAGATTATTTATGAATATTTTGTATATGTAAAATTTAGAAAACTGATTTTTTGACACATAACACCATTTGTTTTTTCACCACATAATTAAGCATGTTCTAATAGGTAGATTAATGTTATAATTCCATAACCACATAATATATTAAATTAACTAAGTATTTGCATATAATTCACTCTATAATGAACTCGTGTTAACTATAGAGCATGCAGTGAACGATACTATACAATGTCAGTATGTTATCCGAGTATCCAAGTTTTATTTAGAGATAAGCAAATTCGGAGATTTAACAAAGATGGTAAAATTATGGGAGTTATTTTTTTTCACTATAAAGTATTAGAAGTAATTTAATATTTATCATTTGTGAATATTCTCTTTAGGATTTATATGGCATTCTTATTTTTACTACTTTTGTGTATAAATAGGTGTACTAGGTTTCATTTAATACAATCAATCATCTTCCAAACATTTGTGACAGCTTTATAGCATTTATTTTTTTCTCTCTTCTTCCTCAATTTCATCACCTTGCACCAACAAATTGATATCTAGAGCTCTTCGTTTGTTCTGAAATTCTGGGAAACACGAGTGATAGTGAGTTGTGTGTTTGATTTTTGGTTCCGGATTTCTGTTGAATCTTGAACAAAAATCTGAACAGAATCACACTGATTTTATGGGTTTGGGAAACACTGAGTGAGAATCTGAGATCCGAGTTTTTCTGCAAGGTTTAAGATGAGTGGAGGCAGTAGTTTGAACACTAAACTTCCAGTTTTTGATGACAAAAGCTGGAACAGATGGATGATACAAATGTGTGTGCTATTTGGTGCTCATGATGTTCTGGATTTTGTTACTGAAGGTTATGTTCCAGTTGCAGCAGATGCTACTAAAGAACAAAGATTTGCAGAAAGTGTTACGAAGAAGAGGGATCAGAAAGCTATGTTCTATATCCATCAGTGTGTGGATGAAAGTGTGTTTGAGAAGATTGTTGATTCGACGACGTCGAAAGAGGCATGGGATATACTGGTCAGATGTTATGGTGGTAACGCGTCAGTAAAGAAGGTAAAACTTCAGTCCATGTGAAAGCAATATGAGAATCTCAACATGAAGAACAGTGAGAAAGTTTCTGAGTACATCTCCAGAATGATTCTGATCACTAATGAGATAAAAGCTTGTGGAGAAACACTTTCTGAACAGGTAATCGTAGAGAAGATTCTGAAGTCACTTACTCCTCAGTTTGATTATATTGTTGTTTCTATTAAACATTCTAAAAATATGGAAACCATGAGAATAGAAGAGTTGCAAAGCAGTCTAGAAGCGCAGGAGTTACATCTGACTGAAAAAACTTTTGAGAGGGAAGTGGAGCAAGCTCTGAAGGCTTCTTTTGTCAAGAAGGACCAGAAGCAGAATAGACGTGGTGATAAATTCCAGAAGTCAGAAACCTCAACTTCTGATGAAAAGAAATATCAGAAGGGAAATGAAAGGTATGCCAAGAAAAAGGTTCAATGTTACTGTTGTAAATAGTTTGGCCATTTTGCCAGAGATTGTAGAAACAAAGGAAGGAAGTCAGAAGAACAAAATATAGCCAGAGGAGATTCTGATGATGAACTTGTGCTATGGTGGCTTCTGATTCTGATGGAAACTATTCAGAAGATTGGTGGTATATGGACACTGGTTGTTCAAACCACTTAACTGGGAACAAACAATGGCTGATAGACTTTGACTCCAGAAGGAGAACAAAGATCATATGTGTTGATGATAAGTATCTTAATGCAGAAGGTATGGGAAATGTCAAAGTCATAGTGAAGAATGGAAAAAACATTCTGATCAAAGATGTTTGGTATGTTCCGGGAATTAAAAGCAATATGATGAGTATGGGTCAGCTCATTGAGAAAGGTTTCTCAATGGTTATGAAGGACAACCTCTTGACGTTGTATGATTCTAATCATAAGCTGATTATGAAGTCTGAGCAGGGAAGCAATAGAACATTCAAAGTGAATGTAAAAATAGCTGAAGCAGAGTGTCTTAGTGCAGAAGGCGCTGAAGGTGACAGTAAGTTGTGGCACAAGAGGTTGGGGCACTTGAACTATAGAAGCTTAGGGCATCTAAGTTCTAAGAAGCTTGTATATGGCATTTCGAATATTGTGAAGCCTCAGAAGTCATGTGATATATGCATGAAAGGCAAGCAACCCAGATTGCCATTTACATCAGAAGTAGTTCCCAGAGCAAAGTATGCTTTGGGAGTAGTACATTCTTATGTGTGTGGACCATTTCCAGTATCTTCACTTGGAGGAAACAAATATTTTGTGTATTTTGTGGATGAGTTCACAAGAATGATATGGGTAACACTCATCAAGTTCAAGCATAAAGTGTTTACTGAGTTCCAGAAGTTCAAGGTGAAGGTTGAGAAGTAGAGTGGTCGGAAGCTGAAGATTCTGAGAATGGATGGTGGAGGTGAGTATAGCTCTACAGAGTTCCAGAAGTTCTGTGAGGAGAATGGAATAGAACATGAGGTTATTGCTCCATATACTCCTCAGCACAATGGTCTTGTTGAAAGAAGAAACGGAACTTTGCTTGATATGACCAGAAGTATGCTGAAAGAGAAGAAGCTACCTCACATGTTATGGGGAGAAGTTGTTACCACGTCAGCATATGTTCTGAATAGGTGTCTAACAAAGAAGCTGGAGGAAACTGTTCCTTTAGAAAAGTGGACTGGAGACAAGCAAAGTGTTAGCCATCTGAGGGTGTTTGGTTATGTATGCTACAAACACGTTCCAGAAACTAGAAGACGAAAACTGGATGATAAAAGCAAAGTAATGTTACTGTTGGGGTACCACAATATAGGTGCCTATAAGCTTTATTGTCCAGAGACATTATTGTAAAAGAGTCAGAAACATGGGATTGGAACAAGCTTCAATCAGATTCTGGTGTAGTGCCAACACCAGAGTTAGTTTTTGAAGATTCTTCAGAAAGTTCTGAAGATGAGTTAGAGTCAGAAGATGAATCTGAAGACTCTGAAGATGAGTCAGAATCTCAGGGAGATTCTGATAGTGGATCTGATTCTGATGATGATCCAGAATCTGGTGGTGATTATATTTCTGGAAGGGAAAACTCTGAAGACATAGGGTCTGGAGGACAAGCTTCCAGAAGTAACTATGAAGGTGGTAATTCTGAAGGAAGTAGTTCTGGACAAGGTCCAGAAGCTAGAATTGTTCTGAGTTCTGGAGAAGCTTCAGAACAAGTTCAGAGGCCACAGAGAATTAGACGAATACCAAGTAGGTTTGCAGATTTTAGCATATTGCGTGATACTGAAGTAGATTCTGAAGGAGAAGTCGTTCAGTGTGCCATGTTAGTAGATTCTGAACCAGTGGGTATTGAAGAAGCTCTCAAGAAGAAAGTATGGTTAAATGCCATGAAGGAAGAACTTGAGGCTATTGAAAGAAACAAAACTTGGAAGCTGATGAAGCTTTCAGAAAAGAAGAAAGCCATCAGCGTCAGATGGGTTTTCAAGGTGAAGCTTAAACCAGATGGATCAATTGGCAAACACAAAGCGAGACTAGTGGCTTTAGGTTTTCTTCAGAAACCTAGGCTAGATTACTTTGAGGTGTTTGCGCCTGTAGCTAGACACAAAACAATCAGACTAGTGATTGCTTTAGCTGCAAACAGAAATTGGCCTTTGATACATTTGGATGTGAAATCTGCATTTCTGAATGGTCCGTTACAAGAAGAGGTTGTTGTACCCCAAAATTTGCCCTCTCATTTCTCAAAGGATCACCCTGGACCCTCAGGTTTGTTCCCATCCAATTTCAAGCCTTGAATTGCAAAGTTTCCAAGAAAGTCATTCACAAGGGCAAAATGGTCATTTGCATAATGAAAAGTCAAACTTTGACTTTTGGATCTAAATCAACTTTCCAGAATCATATTTCATCAAGACATGTTGGAATGTGAGATTTGTTTCATCAAGATATTCAAAAGTCAAAATTACTTTGGAAAAGTCAAATTTCTAAATACTTAGAATTTTTCTAAAGTGTTTAAGAAATATGACAAGCTCAGAACTTCTGATCAGATTATCACCATGATGCAAGCTAATTCTGAAAGAACTTCTGGCACAAAAGTTATAGATTTCAATAAGATCTAAAACATTGCAGAACAGAACTTCTCCTGGAAATGCTGGAATTTCAATTTATAAATGTTCAAAGACATGTCCATGAAACTAAAGCACTCAGCAAATTCTGGAAACTTTCAAGACAGAGTTTGGTCAGAACTTCTGGGCCATTTTTCATAAAGGTTCAGTCAGAGTTTGCAAGGGTAATTCAAAGAAGGTTACAAAGCATATTGTAAGCTTTCTGGAAAGTCTGAGAGCTCCTTCAGAACATGCTGGAGCAAGGAGATACAAAGATCAGAAGTTGGATGTCTATTCTAAGTTACGTTGAAGCTGAACTTCTGATCCAGAATTAAGCAATGATGCAGAATCTCATGTTGCAGGATTTCTGGTTTGATCAATCTCATCGTCATTTAATGCTCACAACCAATTTTGGGTCTTTGTTCAAAGGATTTCCCCACGTGTGGCATATAAGTACCATTAATGTCTTGGAAAAGCAAACTCTTGTACAAGAGTGTGTTGGGCCCATGCGTTGCTTTTACTTTTGAGGTTACCTTTCCTTAATTCTTGCTTACAATTCCAGCTTAGGCGCTGCTAAAGCTGCTAACCACCATACTTGCTTCAAAAACAAGGCAGCACCCTAGCATGTGATGGTTATACCCTCAAAGCTACAAGATCTTTGCCTATAAATTGAGAGCCATTGGCAACTGTAAAAGGGTCGGAAATTTGAGAAAGAAAAAAACCTTGAACCCCTGCTAAACTTCCAAGAGTCCAAAACTGCAAACACAAAAATATAAAACCTGTTAGCTTTTGATTCTTGCATTCAAACTCCATTTTTCCTTGAGTGTTTCTTGATCAGAACCATCCATACAATTTTTGATATACATTTAGAAACCATCCTAACTTCCATGTTCAGACTGTGACATACTCTCCATCAATATCCACTTTAAAGAAGTCAGAACTTTGCTCTTTGGTTGTTCCAGAATTTTCCAGCCATTCAAAGGTTTCTAGCCTGCTGAACACGTGAGGAAGCTGGTCAGAACATTACAAGCGGTCAGAATTAGACTCTAGATCACAGAACATTTTCCAGCTGCAAGGTAAGTTTATGCTGACTCTTGTCATATTACTTAAACATTGTTAGATTTTCACATTCAAAAATACAATATAGACATCCTTATTCTGATGTTGTACATATTCTGAGGTTTCATGTATTTGCCTGCCTAAGTAGGGAGAATTTCAGTTCAGAACTTTTTGAATAAATTAGGACTCAGAATTAGGATTAGCAAATTCATGTTTGCTTCTGATTTATAGTTCTGATATCTCTTGTTTCTGAAACGTTATAAAACCTTCCATAACTGTGATATGCGCGTCTTCTGTTCTGTTGAGAAATGACTAAGTTGCAGATGTTCTGACTAGCATGGAGAGGGAGACTAATCTCTGCCAGTGGCATCAGAACTTCTAAAATCTTCTTTGTTCCCAGCGGACCCAGAACTTCTGACTTTACCTATTTCTACTAATATGATTTATATTTTTGCAGCACGCTAGAGTCAGAATTTCTGATCTCTTTTAGTTCAGCAATACGCTGATTCTATTTTCTTTTTCCTTACTATTTTTTCTATCACTTCTATTTTCACTAATCAAAAACACCAAAAACATTTTACATTTTACATGCTTTATCTTACTTCTTAAAACAAAAAGATCAAAAATATTTTCTTAAACAAAACTTATCTCTTTTCTTAAACAAAACAAGTTCATTTTACATTTCTTGTACATTCTTATCCATTCAATATGGTTGTAATAGTAACTTAGGACTTAATTTTATCTGCAATCCCCATTCGTAAATTTGTACACCCCACCCCTCTAATGATTGTAATAGTATAGAATATTTATTTTTTGCATTTTTATTGCTTTCATATATTATTAGTAATTAGGGTGTGTATGGTAAGATATGAAATCAACAAATAGAGAACCCTAATCAAGACAAATGCATGCAATCAAATACAGTTTGCACATATGCACACCTTAAGGTAATCTCCCTTGTTGCCTATCGGAAAAATAGTCATGTCCCTCGAACATGGGCGTTTTAGCAAAGACCCTCGATAAAAGATCGTAGTCTCTCGATGACCCTCGATGTTGCCTTCAGTAAATGATCTAGTCCCTAAAAGACATTTCTAAAACGCTCCATGGGTTGCGTTCTATGACTATACAAAAACATCCCGCACCCGTCCCTTCACATCCAACGATTGGGCTTCTTACCAAAATAATGGTAAGATTGCAACGTCTAAAGGAGGAGGAAAAGAACATCTAAGACCTTTTGAATAGGTAGATTCGCTCCTAGTTGCTTGCTTGTCCATAACAAAAAACATTCTATACACTAACACTCTCACTTTGAAACATTTTCAAAAGACAACACTTTGTATGCGTTCTTATAGAGACGAGAATCATTACAAAGACACCTTTTCAAAATAACTTTCAAAAATACATCTCACAAACACTTCTTTTTGAATCGTTTTCGAAACAAACACTTTGTATGTGTTCTTATAGAAACGAGAATCATTACGAAGTTACATTTTCAAAATACTTTCAAAACCCACACCACACCACAAGCACATTCAAATAAAAGAAAATGATATATCAAGTAACTTAGAGCCCGTGGAAAACCATGGATGAAAAGGGTGCTAATACCTTTCCTTTTCATAATCTACCCCCCGAACTCAAGAAATAATCTCAAAGGTCTTTCATGTGCTTTTTCACCTTTTCTTTTGGATAAAAGAAAAGTCGGTGGCGGCTCTTGCTAACCGCAACATTTGCGATCAAACGCAAAACCTTCAAGTCAGTTCTCCCACCGTATCACAGAGGTATATCAAAGGAACTCTGAAATATGGAGTACTATTTCCTTCTAGAAGAAAGACAGAACCAAAATTAGTGAGTTATTCTGATTCTGACTGGTGTGGAGACAGAGTTGACAGAAGAAGTACTTCTGGTTACTTGTTCAAGTTTCTGGGAGGTCCAATTTCTTGGAGTTCCAAGAAACAACCTGTTGTGGCTCTGTCAACATGTGAAGCTGAATACATTGTAGGTGTTGTAGCTGTATGTCAAGTTGTTTGGCTTCTGAATCTTCTGGAGGATTTGAAGATTGAGATAGAGAAACCTCTGAAGATGTTGATTGATAACAAGTCTGCAATCAATCTTACCAAGAATCCAGTGTTGCATAGAAGAAGCAAGCATATTGAGACGGAGTATCATTTTCTGAGAAGTCAAGTGCAGAAAGAAGTGTTAGAAATTATGCACTGTAGCACTCAGAAGTAGCTGGAAGATGTTCTAACTAAGGCAATAAAAATAGACCAATTTCTTCATTTGAGAAATGAAATTGGTGTTGTTAGTTTTTTATAATTACTAAATTACGGGATGGTATTAGAGGGTAATTTAGTATTTGCAATTTGTGGATATTCTCTTTAGGGCCTATGTGACATTCTTATATTTACTACTTTTGTGTATAAATAGGTGTACTAGGTTTCATTTAATACAATCAATCATCTTCCAATCATTTGTGGCAGTTTTATAGCATTTATCTTTTTCTCTCTTCTTTCTCAATTTCATCACCTTGCACCAACATATAGGTGAAGTATCATCCTTTGTGAATTTGAATTTATCCTTTTATATTTATTTTGTATTCTGACACACAAAATACACCCAAAAAAAACCTTGTAAGATATTTTTTTGCAATAAAAAAATAGAAAATGCATCTTCTTATATGTAAAAGGGTTAAGTCGAAGATGCATTTTCGTAATAACTCTTGAAGATATATTTATTTCTTGAAGATGTGTTTATTGGCAACTGAAGGTGTATAACAAACTGGGAGAACTATTAACAAATTTGTCCTTGTATATAAAGAGTGAGTTTGTGATTCCGAATATACACTTTCTAATTAGCCTCAATTTTATTGCAAAAATTATAAAATATGAGATAATTCAGAAATGCATATTCGTATAAACTCTTAACTTGATAAAAATAAGGTGAGTTCGAAAATGTAAATCTAAAAGAGAATTTCTTATCATATTCTATATAGGGAAAAGAATCCTATGAAATTATAAAAATACCCTCGTCAAAAACCCTTCAATTAATAAAGAGTGTTAGTTTTAGAAAATTTTCATATTTTAAACTATTAACAAATTTCTCCTTATGTATGAAGAGTGGGTTTGTGATTCCAGATATACACTTTCATATTAACCTCAATTTTATTACAAGAATTACAAAATATAGGATAATTCAGAAATGTATATTCTTATAAACTCTTAACTTGATAAAAATAAGGTGAGTCTGAAAATACAAATCTAAATGAGAATTTCTTACCACACTCTATATAGGGGAAAAGAACCCTACAAAATTCCAAAAATTCCCTCGTCAAAACGAAAATGTATTTCCGGTGCACACCCTTCAATCAGCAAAGAACAGGTCAAATTTAGTTTCACCCCAGTTTCAATTCAAAATTGTACCGTATATATATATATATATATATATATATATATATATATATATATATATATATATATATATATATATATATATATATATATATATATATATATATATATATATATATATATATATATATATATATATATATATATATATATATATATATATATATATCCAATTCTACCCGGAGATGAATTGTCGGGTAATAAATGCGGGAAAATAAAAAAAGGTTACCACGTATGTACTTTTGATATAACCGAAAATATATTTTTGGTTCATATTGAAAATCCAAATGCTTAAAATATTAAGTCTCGTATTGAAGTTAGATCATCAACATTACAAAATTTTCCAAAACCTTCTCCAAAAATCCTATCATTCTTAATCATTTATTTCACTCCAAATCTTCATTCTTGTGGTTCATCATATCAAAAGAAGTTAAAAGATATTGAATTTAAGGTAAAGTTTTCTCATTTCAATCCATATTAATCACATTATTCTATTATCATCTTGAAAAAATGTTACGTTAATACCAGATATGTACCTCCGGCTTATGTATGAACGTAACCAGAAGTGCATTTCTGGTTTCTATTTCTGCATTTTCCAGATCCATCATTTTCTTATTTGCTCAGGATGTTTCTTAGTTAATTCTTTTTTTACATGTTAGGTATGGTGCATTACGATACCATTCCCAAACCTATTGTGTCTCAAGGTGTTTCACTTATCATTTTGAAAGCGTTCGATGTTCGGAAGCATTTTATAAATGAACAAGAATATGAATTTCGCGATGACATGCTGCAATGGATTCGTACGGAGGCCATCAAACAAGGCTTTGGTGTTGTGATAATAAGGTCCTATAATGGTTCGGATAAAAGAAGTGTATTTGTGTCTTTGACAGGCGAAAGAAGTGGACAATATAGACGTCCAATCCGGAATTTGAAACGAGATGATACCGGTTCAAGAAAATGTGAGTGTCCACTTAGGTTGCGTGGGTATCGGTTGGCAAATAATAAATGGAGGTTTTAATGTGATATATGGTTTACATAATCTTGATTTAAGTGTAAAGTTAGTCGGTCATCCAATTACATGTAGGCTCTAACCGGAAGAGAAGGAATATGTGTCCGACATGACAATTAATTTGGTACCCCCAAAAAACATACTTGCAACTTTGAAGCGCAAAAGACTCGATAATATATCAAATATCAAGCAAGTGTACAATCAGCGCTACCTATTCAAACTAGCGCTTAGGGAGGATCGAACTGAAATGTAACACCTTTTAAAACTTCTAGATGATAACAATTATGTTTCTAGACACAAGAGATGTGAAAATAAAATGATAGTAAGAGATATATACTGGACTCATCCTGATTCTATCAAATTGTTCAATTTGTTTCCCACTGTGCTTATACTTAATTAGCCGTATAAGACCAACAAATACAGGTTTTCATTGTTGGAAATTGTTAGTATTACGTCGATTGAGAAGAGGTATTCTGTCGGTTTTTCATTTCTAGAGTGCGAAAAAGAGGACAATTTTACATGACCTTTAAAACTTTGTCAGTCAATGTTGAAGAAACAAGAAGATATTCTCAGCAATGCTCTAAATTGAGTTTATAAATTAATGGTCACGTTGTTATTCCAAATATTGCATTGCATAGAGTTGTAGTTTTTGCTACTTTTGAATTATGCAAGTTTGTAAATAGAAAGAAGAAAAAAGTCTCATTAACTAGATTTAGGGATACTCTTCTTACACGTAACTAATCCATATTTCATAATCGATTTGAAAATTTATAATCAATTTTTAATTTATATCGATTTCAAATATAAAAATAAATTTATATGGATTTAAAAAAAAATTTAATATTAATTTTGAATTTGTATTTTTCGTAAAAAAAAAATTTAAAAAATCGTAAATACGGAAAAATTGAATTTTTTCGTATTTTTGAAAAAAAATGATTTTTCACAATTTCGAAAAAACTCGATTTTTTTTTTATTTATGAAAAAAATGATTTTTCATATTTCCAAAAAAAATCGATTTTTGGTATTTTTCGAAAAAAAATTCAATTTTTTGTATTTTCAACAAAACTCGACTTTTCGTATTTTTGAGAAAAAAAACTCAATTTTTTGTATTTCCAACAAAACTCAATTTTTCGTATTTCCGACCAAACTCAATTTTTTCGTATTTTTAAAAAAATCAATTTTTTTTTATTTTTAGAAAAAAATCAATTTTTTGAATTTAAAAAAAAACTAGATATTTTTGTATTTTCGAAAAACTCAATTTTTTCCACATTTTCAAAAACACTAAAAAAAATTTTTTTTTTTGAAAAAACTCGATTTTTTTCGTATTTTCAAAAAAATAAATCAATTTTTCGTATTTTCGAAAAAATATTTTTCCGTATCTTTGAGAAATATCGATTTCCGAAAAAACTCGATTAGTCTTGTTTTCGAAAAAAAAAACTCACTTTTTTGTATTTTCAAAAAAACTTAATTTTTTGTATTTCCGACAAAACTCGATTTTTTCGTATTTTCAACCAAACTCGATTTTTCGTATTTCTGACAAAACTCAATTTTTTTTCGTGTTTTCGATAAAACTCAATTTTTCGTATTTCCGATCAAACTCGATTTTTTCGTATTTTCGAAAAAACTCGTATTTTCTTATTTTCGAAAAAACTCGATTTTTTTTCATATTTTCGAAAAAACTTGATTTTTCGTAATTTCGAAGAAAAAAAACTCGGTTTTTTCGTATTTTCAAAAAGAACTCGATTTATTCGTATTTTTGACAAAACTCGATTTTTTATATTTAAAAAAAATACTCGTTTTTCGTATTTCCAACAAAACTCAATTTATTTTCGTATTTTCGGGAAAAAAAACTTATTTTTTTTTAAATTGATTTTTTATATTTTAAAAAAAAAACTCAATTTTTTCGTATTTCCGAAAAAATTATTTTTTGTATTTATGATGAAATTTAATTTTTTGTATTTTATTAAAAACTTGATTATTTCATATTTTCGAAATAAAATTTGTTTTCGGAAAATATGTTAATTTAGTTTTTATTTTAGATATAGATGTCCAAAATATGGATGTGGTTAAAATCATATTAATAAGGAGAATTTATTTCCACACATAGTATACTTCTTCGAGACCTCGTAAAAAAACTCAATATTCCCAGAATTCAAAAATACATATCCGATTTCACTAAATTTCAATTTTTTAAAGGTATTTTCAGATATGCATATCTGAAATAATCTTGTATTTCATTTTCAAAGTGTTTTTGGATATATTTATCTGAAATAACCTAACATTTTATTTTTAGAATGTTTTCGGATATGTTTGTAGAATATTTTCGGATACACATATCCGAAATAATCTAATATTTCATTTTTAGTAAATGTTCGAATATGTATATCTAAAATACCTCATTTATTCTTATGAGATATATAAATATTTAATATAAATGATCTTTATAATTTATAAATTATTCATCTTTTTTTATAAGAATCTAATCATTTTTATATTATTAATTAATATCATTCAACTTTTAATTATAATATAAATATTTTTTTAATATAATAAATTTTTTAATTTCAATATAATAATTCATTATCAATTCTATAATGGAAATTAAAAAAGTCGTCTAAATTAAATTTAACTTCTAAAATTACAATTAAGAAATATTTCTTATATTTATTATAAAAAATTATTCATAATTTAAAAAAAAAAATTAAAAGACAATAACATTTCACTATTATAATTAAAAATTTAATTATTACATTCATTGTTTAATTTCATATCATAAATTTACTTTAATATTTCATTTTCAATTATAAATTTAAATTATTCTTTATTTAATAATAACTCAATTTAACTATATTATAACTATATTATAAATAAATATCGTTTCAAATAAAATCATATACGAAATAACTAATATCTCAAACTCATAAGATAGTTCAAAAGTACATATCCGAAAAGTATTTTCGAATTTTCAGATGTGAAAATCACCACTACAAAGTGTAAAAAGAGATTCTCTAACTAAAATGTCCAAAATATGAATTTAGTTAAAACCATATTAATAGTTAACCGGATTTATATAACTGGTTAATTTAAACACCCCTAACTAGAGCTCAGTTGGTAGCAAAAAGACATATGCAAGGGTGACACCCATTTATTCACATTGGTGTGCAAACTGTTGTAATATATTATAAGTGATGATAAAAACATACCCTCTTAATACATATCTACAAACATCTGAGTCCCGTAAAATCATGTAGATCCATATAAATTTAATAGAATGCAATATTAAATATTCTTAGTCTTCCTTATTGTAATATATGTTTGAAAACTTTGTAGAACAAGTAATTGCCAGACAATCACTTTAATCCTAATTTGTATAAGAAGAATTCACATGTTATTACATTATAATACTAGTTGCCATTAAAACGTCATATAGGCCGCTCTATGGCTCTGTCTTACTTTACATCTAACACGCACCACACCAGAACAAAGAGTTTTGATGTTCCCAAGTATAATTAATTCCACACAAATTGAATTGAAATGATTTATCATTTATGCATAAACCTTTTTAATCTAAATGCAAAAACCATAGTGTACATTTTGTTTTATCCTAATGCAATTTTTATCACTTTTGATGTCAAAATCATTTTCAATCCAATGTAACCAAACCTTTAAAGTTTATAAAAATAATCATATACCAGACAATAAAATACATGGTTATAGTCTTATTATAGTTAGAAAAGGAGATGAGTTCAATGAGGAAAATAGTTGGCTCACTAAGGAATAACACAATGCTGCCAGAAAATGCCAAACAAGAATACACTACTTCAAGATCTTAAGCATAGTCTTTATTGAAGTAAAAAAAGACCACTACCTTCAATTCATTATAGTACATTCTTTCTTTCACAAATTCATAGAGAAGTTAAACAATCAATTTAGTCCTAAAAACATCACTCTCTTTAATCTTCAATTTAATTAGTAAACATATAAATATAATAAGTAGTCCTTCAATTTAGTCCCTACTATTAAGATCTAGCGACTTAAATTGAAAATTTTAATAAACTTCAGTGACTAAATTTGTGAAATTCATACTATATTTTAAGGATTACTTATTAATTTTGTATACTTTATGTACTAAATTGATGAGTGAATGATACTTAAAGACTAAATTGATGAATTATTCTAATTTAAATACACATGACAGAGATAGAACCCTGATGTAGATAAGATCTATTTCTATTCCAATTTCTAAACATGAGTGAAGTCAAACATCTATTCAACAAACTTCACATTCACAATTGACATCATAGATATTAGATAGATCTATTCAACAAACTTCACATTCACAATTAACATCAATAGACATTTGATAGTATAATACATGGTTCTTTTCTCTGCACTCCTATCAGTTTTAGCTATCAGAGTAATTGTACTTCACAATAAAACAATTTTCACTTTATGTCTCCAAAATCTCTATAGCAATGACACCTCCGTGTAACTGTTCTGTCCAAATCTGATACCAACACTTGTGATTAGATTTAGTTTATTCATTTTTTTTTCAAATTATTACCGACGTCGATGTGCCAGTGGTTTTTCTAGGGTGTCCGTGCTTCATAGCTCAAAATACTAAATTAGTAGGCAAGCATCTCCATTACAATACCACACCAACACTAAAGATCACATTATCATCATCAGAATAACAGAGACACATTAACATGAACACAAAGACTGAAGCAAAAGGGGAATCAATTTATTCACTAGTATTCTAAAATCGTATATGCACAAAACCCTAATCCACACTACAACATGCTCACTAATCTGAACAATGTATATAAATAAATTGCAGAACATAATGAAAATGACGAACCAATAGCAATTTGTTAGTGAATTCAATTCAATCTTGAATGGAATCTGAATACTCAAACAGCTGAATAAGGACCAGCACCGTCACTCAGCATCGGACCATACGGCGATTCATAATCATCCAAACCACCTTCATCCGTCCTCCTCAACGCACCATGCAAGCAAACCACCGCCGCCGTCACCACCACCGCCACCACAACGTTCCACCACACGCCGGTAACAACAACAACCACAAAACTAAAAACCGTCAGCGCCGCGACGACGACGCGCTCGTCGAGCGAAACTAGGTTAAACAGCAAGAACGGTTCGGATGAGTCACGGGAGAAGAAGAGAAGGTACCATCCAGCGAATGCAATTAGGAGGAGGATGATGGCGAGGGGATGGTAGACGAGAGTGAGGAGAAGGATGAAGAGGAGGATGGATGAGTAGTTGAAGAGGAAGCGCGTGAGATTGACACCGATGCGCGTGGTGGCTTCTGAGAGAGAGGATGGGAGGGTGAGGGAGGAGAGGGAGAGGAATTCGGTCCAGGAGTGGCGCGTGGACATGATTGAGAGTGTGGCTTCTTTGAAATTGGAGAGTGTTTCTGACATTGTGGTGTGTGAGATGAGAATGAAAGAACGATGGATCGGTGGTGAAGATGACGAAGTTTCCTACTCAACTCTACTCACCAGTGCTCAGTCAATACCGTAGTTGTTATTGGAATTGTACTATATCATATTAGATGGGCAATGGGCCCAATTTTGATCAACCATCTGAACTTTGCTACATACACCCTACTAATTTAACATTCTCAAACTTCGTGAAAGAAACATGGAAATCTCTAGAAGTTCAAGAATGGGTGCATTTGTCTAAAAAGAAAAATTCAAATTGATCAAGACTCATCTCAGAGAATGGAGTAAAAATTATATATTCCATCCGTTTCAAAATTACTGTCGTTTTAACAAATACATTTTGTTTTAAAATGAGTGTTATATTGGTTGGTCCAAAAAAGAGGTGATGTTGTTGAATTATGTTCTAGGCCCATATTGGTTGGCCCAAGCAACGTTGGATCCTGTGTGTTGGGATCAGGAGTGTCCACCATGCGCCTGCATGCTTGAAAGTGTTGGATCTGGATAGTGAACGATCCAATGATGGTGCCCTGGAAGCGTATGGTGTGCGCGCATGTGATGGCAACATAGAATCTGCCAAGAAATATTGAGAAAAATAACATGTAGGAGACAGGGATCGAACCCCTGACCTCCTACACGTCCTCCTTGCAAAGTCTTGCCTCTTGCCACTGAACCATTTATTTCAATCGTTTATATAACACAAACAATATATTATATAGAACGAAAAGCCAATGCAATAATTAAAACGCGCGAGATTCAAATGGGCCACTCATGCCTCGCCATGCAATCGTCTTCTTGGCTGAGACTATTGTCTTAGGCAAAGACTTTTACCTACGGACGTTGTCTATAGCTATAACCTGTGCATCTCAAAAATCATGATTAAGCAACATAAATTAGATTCAAGATCATGGATCAATTGGTTTTGATCCTCTGATCATGATGGTATCCATCTTTGGAGCCAATTGTTCCTGCATTTGAAAGCCCTAAAATGACCTTATAAACCCTAGCAATGGCGTTTCATCAAACAGGCATCAAAACACGTAAATTGTAAAAAATCATTTAAAGGATGATACAAACATGAATATATGCTTAGAAATTATTTATCATGTGTGAATTGTAAAAATCAAATTCAAGATAATGTGTGCAAATCGTGAATTTGTAAGGAGTGATTATGGGTGTTTTGATGCGTGCAAATGATGTTGTTAGTTTCAGGAGATTGCCAGGAATGGATTGCCGACCTTGAAACACTTTAAATCGCTCTGTAGAACAAAATCTGATTCTCACTTTTTGTCCAAAAATTGAGTTTTTGTTCTTGCAGTTTACACGACCAATCCTCCTTTTTATGCTTTGGAAATATTGTGTACTTATAATATACTGATTTAGGTTAACAAAATTGGATTGTATCTTCACAAATTGTTGAGATTTGATTTGATTTTGTTCCTTGCATTATTTGTTTCTTGCATTATTTATCCAAAAATTGAGTTTTTGTTCTTGCAGATTACACGACCAATCCTCCTTTTTATGCTTTGGCAATATTGTGTACTTATAATAGACTGATTTAGGTTAACAAAATTGGACTGTATCTTCACAAATTGTTGAGATTTGATTTGATTTTGTTCCTTGCATTATTTGTTTCTAAAACAATCCAAATCATGATCTTTGCCAATCAATTAGCCTTTGCACAAATTTTTTCTTATTTGCTAGTTGTTCATGGACTCACGATGTGCTCATAAAATCCAATATTTGATTTTTATTTGATTATTCCACTATTTAAATTGATTTATTTTGATTTAAATAGATAAAAAATCAAAATAAATAATAAAATAATATATGGATAAGCTCAGGGGTCGTGGGCCATCTTAGGAACGATTTTCAAACAAGAAAACATGGGCCCATTTGGAAAAAAAGTCATTTTGATCAATATTGACTTCATGCATATTTCCAAAAATTGGTCAACTTTAGCAATGCATATCTCTCTCATTTTTAATCCTAGGAGGGTGTTCTTGGATTTTTTAGAAATCTTAGGATGTCCTCTAAACAAACCTTTTGGTTTCATCTCAATTGGATCTTCCATATTCATGTAATAAGCTTTGACCCAAAAAGTGTTTTTGTTGACTTTTTGAAATGACCTATAATGTATGAACTTGTATCTTTTGATTGAGGCATTTCTTGACTTTGAGGGATGAAGAGGAGTTGTAGGGAATTGGATTATATTAAAAATGATCCTTGGTTGGAAAATTTATGATAAAGTATGAGAAAGTTATGCTTGGTCAAAGTTTGGTTGACTTTTCCTATAGAAACCCCTAAATTGCCATTTTTGACTTTTGATGAGTTGGGAGCATTTGTTGAGGAATCATGATCAAACCTTGATCAAATGATGGATATTACTTCAAAATGTTGATGTTGACCAAAAATCTTGAAGTTTGACTGTATATAGGCCACAGTTGACTTTTGACCTAGTATATTTAATTTTCAGGCATTTGAACAGTTGACTGAGCAAACTTGTTGTGCAAGGCATGAAACTTGGCATGGATGATCTTGAGGACATATTAGGACATTGGAGACCATTTGGGACCCTTGGGACTCAACCATCTTGCTTTAAATTGCAACCCTAGTTTGGGGCTTATTGTTTTAAGAGGAGGATTTGTCTGGTCAATCCTTAGTCAACTTGAGCCATTGAGGACCTCTAGGAGTATGTCTTGTGTGAAAATGGGAGGGAAAATTTTGGGGTAGAACAGTCAGAAATCAAAAAGGTGATAAAGATGATTTAAACATGAATGAGGAATGAAGTAGGTGACACCTGGTTAACTATATCTTCCAGAAATGATGAGGAAAGGTGGAAGATGAGTAACGACACTAATAGATAATTAATAAAAATGGGTGATATATATATATATATATATATATATATATATATATATATATATATATATATATATATATATATATATATATATATATATATATATATATATATATATATATGATACTGATGGGATGAATGATGTAAACCAGAGAAGCGTATCACGCAAAAGATATGCCAAGAGCATACAGACAAGACAAGACAAAATATTGATGACATAGGGTAAAAAAAGTCTATTTAGATATATTCCCAAGAATTTTATGTCTCTCAAGATGTCACCACAAGTGCAAGGATATTCGGAAACGACAACAACCTTTTATCTGAATAAAATTCCTTTTAACTTTTTAGTAACCAGTTTGATAAGGTAGGCTCTTTAGTATTCATAGAGATGATCTATTTAGAGAATAGATGATTCATGAGTACATTTGATTCATGAAGAGTTCACTTAGTCAAAATTCACATGTTTTAGAAACCTACATAGTAAGCCTTAAATGCCTATATTGCATTTGGAGCTTTAACAAATTGATTTAACACCTTTTTCATTCTGGACATGGAACCATGTTTAAATGCTTTAGAATGAAAACAAGTTTATCTTCAGTAAGGGGTTTTTTAAAGATATCATCCCACTAATGGTCAATATCGACAAAGTTTAAAGAAAGAACACCCTTCTGGACATAGTCTCTAATGAAAGGATGTTTGATTTCAATGTGCTTAGCCCTAAAATGTAAGATAGGTTTTTTTATAAACAAATGGTAGAAGTATTATCACAATAAATAGGAATATTTTTTTTTCATATAATTGATAATCCTTCAGCTGACTCTTCATCTAGATAATTTGAGTGATGCAATTTTCTGCAGAGATATATTTGGCTTATGCTGTTAAGAGTGCAATTGTTAATTGCCTCTTGCTAGACCATGATATAAGGTTTTCTCGCAGAAATTGACAACTTCCAGAGGTACTCTTCCTTTCAAGTCTATCACCAGCATAATCATCGTCACAATAACCTACTAACTTGTATTCTTTTTATTTTCTATAACATAGAGCACGGTTATCAGTATTTTTCAGATATCTGAAGATCTGTTTGACAACAATCAAGTGAGATTCTCTAGGATCTGATTGAAACCTAGAGCATAAGTATACACTAAATAAAATTCCAGTCCTAGAGGCAGTAAAATATAATAGAGAACCTATCATACCTCTGTACAACTTCTGATCGACCTTGCCACTTACTTCATCCTTGTCTAGGACATACGTAGGATGCATAAGAGTCTTAACTATCTTACTTTCAGTTAAATCGAATTTTTTTAGAAGTTCTTTGGTGTATTTGCTTTGATGAATGAGGGTTTGACCCGTTCCTTGATTGATTTGAATACCTAGAAAGAACTTGAGTTCTCCCATTAAGCTCATTTCAAACTCAACATGAATAGACTTAGCAAAATTCTCGCACAGAGTGGCATTAGCAGAACAAAGTATGATATCATCAACATATATTTGAACTATTAAGATATCATTTTTTGAAATATTTACAGAACAACGTGGTGTCAACCTTTCCTCTGTTGAAGTTATTTTCTAAAAGAAAATGACTTAATATGTCATATTAAGCTCTTGGAGCTTGTTTTGAACCATACCGAGATTTTTTTAGTTTAAAAACAAAATCAGGATTTTTAGTGTCTTCAAAACCAGGAGATTTGTGTACATAAACTTCTTCAGTTATGTAACCATTCAAGAAGACACTTTTGACACCCATTTGATATAAATTGATGTTATGATTAGAAGCAAAAGAAATTAATAGACTCTAACCTGGAAACTGGTGCAAAGGTTTCTTTATAGTATATTCCCTCTTATTGATTATATCCTTGTGCAACTAGTCGAGCTTTATTTCTTACCACTTCACCTTTCTCATTGAGCTTGTTTCGAAAAAACATTTTGTTCCAATCACGTGAGTTCCGTTGGGTCTTGGTACTAGATCCTAAACATCATTGATTGAGAATTGTCCGAGTTCTTCTTCCCTGGCTTGGATCCAGGATTGATCAAGAAGAGCTTCATCGGTGGAGGCAGGTTCTATCATTGATACTAAACTCAGATGAATTTCTTCAAAAGATTTAAAGTGAGATCTGACTTGGACTGGTTTTGTCTTATCTCCTAGAATTAATTCCTCGGAGTGTGACAAACTTTGTTTTAGCCTCTTCAAAGGAGTCTAAGCATTAGAAGTTTCTGGTAGAGTGTTTTATGAATCTTTCACTTCTTGAACTTCCATATCATCTTCTTTATCTTATGATTCTGAATAGATGATTTCCACATCTGCAAGCTTATCAACCAACTTTGACTTTTCGAAGTCAAGCTTATCATCAAATATGAATTGATTCCTCAACAATGAGTGTTTCAATGTTATATACTTTGTAGCCTTTTGAGCGTTCAGAATATCCCAACATGATACAACTTTGAGCTTTTTAATCAAACTTGTTTAGATTTTCTTTAGTATTCAGGATAAAATAGGAGCATCCAAATGGATGAAAAAATGAAATATTGGGTTTCTTGTTTTTTCAGAGTTCATAAGGAGTCTTTTCAAGAATATATCTAATAGAGACTATGTTTTGGATATAACATATTGTGTTTACAACCTCTGCCCAGTAGTATTTTGCCATATTGGTTTCATTAATCATAGTTCTGGCCATTTCTTTCAAAGTTTCGTTCTTCCTCTTAACAACTCCATTTTGCTGTGGAGTTCTTGGACAAGAGAAATCATGGGAAATGCCATTTTCATCAAATAGTTTTTCAAAATATTTGTTTTCAAATTCTCCATCACGATCACTTCTAACTTTGACAATTTTGAGATTCGTCTCATTTTGAACTTGAGCGTAGAAGGTAGTAAAAATAGAATATGACTCATCCTCATGTCTGAGAAACTTTACCCCAGTCCATCTGCTGTAATCATCTACAATGACTAATCCATACTTCTTTCCACTGATTGACGCAGTTTTCACTGGCCCAAATAAATCAATGTGAAGAAGTTCCAATGGCCTAGAGGTGGAAATAACATTTTTTTGCTTTGAAAGAGGTTTTAGAAAACTTGCCTTTCTGGCATGCTTCACAAAGAGCATCTAAAGTAAACTTCAGTTTTAGCAGGCCTCTAACAAGATCAAGTTTATTCATCTGAGAGATTCTTCTCAAGCTAACATGACCTAATCGTCTGTGCCACGTCCATTTCTCTTCATTAACAGACATGCGAAATTTTACATTTTATTCTTTAAAATCGGAAAGTCTGATCTTATAAGTGTTGTTTCTTCTACTTCCATTGAAAAGGATAAAACCATCTTTTTGACTAATAACTTTACATGAATCTTGATTAAAGACTATACCATAACCATTATCACTTAATTAACTAATAGATAATACATTATACTTTAATCCTTTGACAAATAAGAATTAGTTATAGAGGGAAGATAACCATTTCCTACTGTTCCTGAGCCTATGATCCTTCCTTTTTTATCTCCTCCGAAGCCTACGACTCCTCCATGCTTGAGATCTAGGCTTGTGAACATATGCCTTTTTCCCGTCATGTATCGAGAACAGCCAGAATCCAGATACCATGATTGGTGTTTTAACTGAGCTGTCAAGAATGTCTCTTTACAGAAGATCTTTTCTGTTTCTGAATCAGCTTCATCCTCTAGAGATATTACTCCATTGAATGTTCCAATATGAGCCATTAGCATCATGTTGGCATGTTCTCCTTCTGATTCTGAGTCATCCCTTGTTTCCATTTGCCTTTTCTGCTCACCTTTTAGGGATTTCTTATTTTGTATGTTTTTTAGAAACATAGGACATTCATTCTTTTAGTGTCCTGGCTCATTGCACTCATAATAAGTGACTTTGTTTCCTATAGACCTCATTTGACTGGGAGTAGAGTCGAAGCAACCTCCATATCCTCTTGAGCTTCTAGACCTGTTGCCTTGACTTTTCTTCCAGAGATGGTTAACCCTTATAGTCAGTAGAGACAAATCATTTTCTTCATCATCAAGATCTTCTTCTGAATCCTCTATCTCTTATGCTTGAAGAGCTTTGGACTTATCATATTTCTTAATGGCCTTGAGTGCAATAGACTTTATCTTCTTCTGCGGTTCATCTTGTTCTAGCTCAATCTCATGACTTCCTAAAGAACTTATTAGTTCTTCTAGAGAAGTGTTATTCAGATCCTTTGCAAGCTTGAGTGCAATTACCATAGGCCTCCATTTAGATGTCAAGCTTCTTATAATCTTCTTCACATGATCTACAGCGGAATAGCCTTTCTTCAGAGCTCTCAGTCCTGCAACCAAGGTTTGAAATCTTGAGAACATGACTTCAATGCTTTCATCTTCCTCCATTTTGAAAGCTTCACATTTCTGAATCAAGGTCAGCGCATTGGTTTCTTTGACTTGATCATTTCCTTCATGAGTCATTTTGAGAGAATAAAATATAGACTTAGCAGAGTCTCTATTTGTGATCTTCACATACTCAGTATAAGAAATCGCATTCAGCAAGATGGTTCTTGCTTTATAATGATTCTTACAATCTTTCTTTTGTTGATCAGTCATAGCTTTCCTAGCTATCTCTTTTCTAGTGTCATCTGTGGGAGGTACGTAGCCATCGACTACCATATACCAAAGATCAACATCATGACCTAGAAAGAAACTTTTTAGTCTATCTTTCTAGTATTCAAACTTTTCACCATAAAAAATGGGAGGTTTTACATTGCAACTTTTATTGTTTGAATTTGAAGTAGCTTTAGTTGGTATAGGTTCGTGTTTCTTCAAAGAAAAACTCGTCTGGATCTTTATCTAACACAATTAAGTGTTTGATAACAATCAATACCAGAACCAGAGCTTTGATTCCAATTGAAGGTGTGAGAAACATAAGAAAGGAGGGTTTGAATTGGGTTTCACCAAAAATAATTTTGAATTCTTTTTCGATGATGAAAGACCAAGTTAACCTAGAACATAAAAATAAATGAACACGGTTATTTTTATTTTGGTTCACTGTTAACGAAGTTACTCCAATCCACCCCTCAAGGTGATTTCTCCTTCAACAGGGACTTAATCCACTATAACCAAACTGATTACAAATAACCTACAATAAGTCAGATCAACCTTATTGGCACCCCCAATAAGTCTGTCGATCCTTATTGCAAATCCACTCAAGCCACAAACAAGAATCTTCTTGAGATCAAACATTCACTCGGTCTCTCAAGGTATCAATCAACAACCGTTGAGTTCTTTCCGTGTATTACAAATTGCTTCTTGTAAGCAGATTACATAGATGTTTCAGTACAAAGAAAACACCTAAGTGTTTTACAGCAAGATACAAGCAACAACTCCTTGCCTATTTACAAAACTATACACAAAATATTTTCTCTAAAGAGTTTGCACAGCGCTTTGGTGTAGTTTTGCTTGAGCTTGATTTAATCTGATATATTTTGTGCAATGTTGATTCTTACATTTCTTCAGCTTCCAAGTCTTCCTTTTATATCTTGTAAAAGAGATCTGTCGAAAGGGTAGAAAGGTAATCAGAAATTCAGCTGTTTGTCCTCAACGGTCATAATGAGAGTGGTCAATATATAGTACAGAAAAATCATGTCCTTACGCCACCCTAGAGAGTAGAGATCACAAACACTTTATGTACCTTTTGTACACCACCACACGTTAACCATTTTGAACTTTCTTCTTATCATCAGAGGCTTCAGATATTTGAATGTTGAACGTTGAATCTTGTTGTAGAAGATTCACTCTCAAGTCTTAGAACTTAAGTCTTAGAGTCTTCAGAACTTGT
Organism: Vicia faba; assembly: GCA_948472305.1. Classification (NCBI taxonomy): domain Eukaryota; kingdom Viridiplantae; phylum Streptophyta; class Magnoliopsida; order Fabales; family Fabaceae; genus Vicia; species Vicia faba. The sequence continues at coordinate 440,722,420 of OX451738.1, forward strand.
CCTATTAGAACCTTGTCTTCAAAGTCTTTAGCACTTGGTTGTAAGAACTTGCTTGTCTTCAGATTATCAGAACTTGTTCAGCAAAACCTCGTCTTCATAATCTTCAGAACTTGTAACTCACAAAGTAAAGCTTTAGAAGGCCTCCAAAGCTTAACCATAAAGTCACGATCAGAACCTCTTGCACTAATGTTCCTAAGACATGTTGAAGAAGACATATTCAGAATCTTGACTTCAACTGTAACATATAACCATATGGTTTCTTCCAGTAGTGTATGTTACGAACCTGATGACGTCACACGCCTTGATACCAGAGCCAGAACATTATAGCAGTAGCTACACACTAGAACAAACCATTAGCGTATACAATTGTTCATAAAGATAACATGTAAAGTTATCATCAAAATCTTAAGGCTAGATGTAGAAACACTTCTTGTTCTTACACCAAGCACCTCCTTGTTCTAACACACAACCCCTCAAAAGATCCTCAAGTGACTAAATCGTCCTCTCAGTCTGACCATCTGTTTATGGATGATAAGCAGAACTCAAATGCAACTTCGTACCTAATGCATTCTGCAAACCTTCCTAAAATCTCGAGGTAAACCCCGTTTCCCTATCTGATACAATGCTAGATAGAATACCATGCAAACTTACAATCTTCTCAATGTACAACTTGGCAAGCCTCTCCATCGAATAATCCATTCTCATTGGAATAAAGTGAGCAGATTTCATCAACCTATCCACAATAACCCAAATAACTTCACAATTACTCAGTGTTCTAGGTAAACCAAAAACAAAATCCATAGAAATACTATCCCATTTCCATTTTGGAATAGATAACGGTTGCAACAAACCAGATGACTTCTGATGTTCAATCTTTGAATTCTAACAAGTCAAACAAGAATACACAAATTCCACAATTTCTTTCTTCATACCTGGCCACCAAAATAATTTTCTCAAATCTTGATAAATCTTAGTAGCTCCAGGATGAATACTAAATCCACTACGATGTCCTTCCTCAAGAATCCTCTTCTTCAAATAGGCTATATTCGGAACACAAACTCTATCACAACATCTCACGATACCATTCTCATCAATCTGAAAATTACCACCTCGACCTTGATTGATCAATGTCAACTTATCCACCAAAATTAAATCAGATTTCAAACCCTCTCGAATTTCATCAAGAATGCCACTAATGAGCTTCAGCATACCAAGCTTAACACAAGAAGAAGTCTCTTCACAAATCAAACTCATATCTAGAATTTTTTTAAGTAATTCCAACTCTCGTACCATCAACATTGACATATGCAAAGACTTCCTACTTAATGCATCAGCCACAATATTCGCTTTACCAGGATGGTAATTCAAACCAAAAGCATAATCCTTCAAGAATTACAACCATCTTCTTTGCCTCATATTCAACTCTTTATGATCAAACAAATATTTCAAACTCTTGTGATCACTAAACACATTAAATCTCGATCCAAACAAATAATGCCTCCAAAGTTTCAATACAAACACAACAGCAACTAACTCTAAATCACGAGTCAGATAATTCCTTTCACCCACTTTAAGTTTCCTTGAAGCATAAGCTACAACTTGTCGATTCTGCATTAACACACCTTCTAGACGCATCAGTGAAGCATCATAATACACAACAAACGGTTCTGTCGGATCAGGCAAAATCAAAATAGGAGCGATTGTCAACCTTCTCTTAAGCTCTTGAAAACTAGATTCACACTAAGCATTCCAAATAAAAGCTTGACCTTCCTAGTCAATTGTGTCAACGACAAAGCTAACTTGGAAAAGCCTTCAATAAACTTCAAATAATAACCTGCTAAACCAAGAAAACTTTTAATCTCAGAAACATATTTCAGAGCTTCCCATTGAGATACAACCTCAATCTTCGATGGATCAACAACAATACCACCACTTGATATCACACGCCCAAGGAAACTCACTTCCTTCAACCAAAAACCACACTTAGAAAAATTAGCATACAACTGATTCTCTTTTAACACAGATAACACAATCCTTAGATGTTCATCATGATCCTCTTCACTCTTCGAATAAATCAAAATATCATCAATTAACACAACAAAAAACTTGTCCAAATACTGATGAAAATTCCTGTTAATGTATTCCATAAATACACCAGGTGCATTTGTCACACCGGAAGGCATCACAAAATACTCATAATGACCATACATTATTTTAAAAGAAGTCTTATGAATATCTCCAGCCTTCACACGAATCTGATGGTACCCAGACCTCAAATCTATCTTGCTAAAAACACAAGCACACACCAACTGATCCATCAAATCATCAATCCTCAGAATTGGATACTTATTCTTGATAGTCTTCTTGTTCAGTTGTCTATAATCCACACATAACCTCATAGTACATTCCTTCTTCTTAACCAACAAAACAGGTGCTCCCCACAGTGACACTCTAGGATGAATAAATCTCATCTCAAGCAAATCCTCAAGTTGACTCTTCAACTCTTTCAATTCAGATGCTGACATCCGATATGGAGCTATCAACACCGGACTAGGTCCAGGAATTAAATCAATCGCAAACTCCACCTCACATTCCGACGGCAAATCACTTAAATCTTCAGGAAAATCACGAACTATCAACAATTCACCAATCGTTTATTTCCCACCAATTTCTAATGTTGCCATCAAAGCCAAAAATACAGCACTATATTGCACAAACTCATTCACTTGCTTGACAGACATAAGCAAATCTCTCTCAAAACTAGAATCAAGAAAGATAATTGTATTGTCAAAACAGTTGATGTAAACATGATTGTATTCCAACCAGTTCATCCCAAGAATAACATCAATTTGATCTAACGGAGGACAAACTAAATAAATTCCAAAGTATTTACCAAAAATACTCAATAGACAATTCAAACACACATATGAAGTAGTCACTGAACCTATAGCAGGAGTGTAATAACCATACTTCCATTCATATCAGATAACTCAAGATTCAATCTCTTAACACAATCCAAAGAAATGAAAGAATATGTCGCACCAATATCAATAATAACAATTAAAGGCGTACCATCAATAAATCACATACCTCAGATTAGTCCATCCTCAACAGCAGTATCAGAACCAGATAAAACAAACACTTTCCCTTTACCTTGGTCCTTCTTTGACTTGTCACTTAGAACTAATGTGACATTTCTCACCACAGTTGTAGCAAGTCACACTTGAAACTCCTCTGTAATCTTTAGACTTATGACCTAGATTTCCATACTTGAAACACTTCACATCAGGACTTATACATTCAGAAATACAATGTCCTTCAACACCACACTTAAAGCACATAATCAGAGTCGAAGATCCCCCCTCACCCGGCTTCTTATCATAAACACCTATATGTTTCCCCTTATCAACATATGGCTTTCCTCTGAATTGGCTCTTTCCCTTCTTCTCACTCAAAAACTTATAGTAAGCAGCAATCTCCCTACTATCTTCATCATAAATCCTACTCTTGTTAACCAGCTCAAAAAATCTCCTAATCTGGTGATAACCCATGGCCTTCTTGATCTCAGGTCTCAAGCCATTTACAAACTTAAGACACTTAGATTTCTCAGCATTAGCAGTGTTGTAATGAGGACAAAACTTAACCAACTCCTTAAACTTTGCAGCATACTCAGCCACAGTTCCATTACCCTGCTCCAGCTTAAGAAATTCAATCTCCTTCTTCCCACGCACATCCTCTGGAAAATACTTCTTTAGAAATGCATCTTTGAAAAGTGCCCAAGTAACCTCAATCTCATCTTCATAAAATCTCTGAACAACGTTACTCCACCAATCCCCAACTTTCTTCTCAAGCATATAAGTACCAAATTGCATTCTCTGAGCATCCGAACAATTCATGACCTGAAAGATCTCAATTTCTTTCAGCAAAACTTGTGTCTTGTCAGGTTCATGCGCTCCTTCAAAGATTGACGGATTGTTCCTCTAGAACTTTCCCAAAGTACGAAATTCATCAGCATCCTTATTACCAGCATTCACATTTGGATTCTGCCCAATCGCACGAACCAACAATGTTAATGCCTCGGTAATAGCATCATCATTCCTTCCTGCATCCACCGTCTTTATATTCCAAACAACCAACAACACTCATCAAACAAACAATATCGATTGTGTATATAACACATATCGAATTCAAAAGGAAATGAACATATTAATAACTTGGCTAACTGGTCGGCCATGCTCTGATACCACTAATGTAACACCCCCTAAACCCTGCATAAAATAAATTACATAATCAGAGTAAATATCATGCATAACAAAGAGGGTGCCACATTTACTTCACGACAAACAACAATATACAATGTTCATTATCATAACACACATTTAAAATCATGCCTCACATATTAACACATATGCATCCCGCAACGGAAAATAATTCTCAACTCAAAATAATAATACTAATGATTGAAATTCCATACTGATAATCATATGATAAAATATTAGGCACTAAGGGTCATCATCACATACATCCCAATCCAACATAAATATCCAGAGAGTATCACAACATTTCTCAAATAAACATGGATATGATAAAATAAACATGAATTCAAATGTTCCCTGTGTTACATAAACCAGAGCATGACTCGCTATCTAGTAAAACAGATAAATAAAGGATTAGCTCCTCCAACTACTCCTTGTTAGAAGCACCACCGCTATCCTTGATACCTGAGTGATGTTGTATAAAATATCATTCCAACAGAAGGATGAGAATTCATATCATTATGAAAATATATAATAATAGTAATACATCCCATACAAGCATCAATTGAATTCATCACACTTCACATAATCATGTATACAACATACTTCAATACAATTCACATGATTACATGTACAAGATTGCTCAACAATTCATGATTCAAAGATAATCAATCATAAATATCACATATGTAACATTCACACCAATATCACATAATGCACATCAATTCAATATTTGACATTCACACATGTGACTCCAATGCAATTGAATGTAATATGTATGTGGTACCAACTGTTATCCTTACTGGTCCTGCCGGATCCACATCTCCAAGACAAATAACCACCAAAAAGTTTGTCAGCCTTAAGCTTTCAAACCCCTCAACGTTAGATTTAGAACAAGCCAATAATTTCTATGGAATTACCAAACATCGCCTCTTGACACGAATGATGCATGTGCAATCTCAACATAAATATGGAATTAAGACCATCTCCATATCTTAATCATACAAGCATATTTCACATAATTCAACATATTTGAATTATCTTCACCAAATTGCACAACATACATATTTCATGTCATCAATCAAACACAATGCATTCTCATAGCATTAATCATCTCAACACATCATTATAACATGTATCAACCTAGTCCAAATCATGTTATATTCGATCAACATTAATTCCCAACAATTACATACACAAAATCAAGTATCATATTTCTCATCAAAAGTCATCCAAAACTAATCTAAAACGCATCGAATAAATTATTAAAATTCATTTAAATCAATGATAAATCATAAGTATCTATAATCTAGAACCGTTTCAGAAAATCATAATTTTTTAATCCCAGACCGTGCTAAGCGCCATATATTGTACTAAGCGGCCTCTGCGAATGCAGAAAAATTCTGCTATGGACAGTTATGTCTTGTTACGAATTTGTCCATCCAAATCTCATTTAAACAAATATGTTTCACCAATTAAATGTATTATAACCTATATCTAACATATAACATCAAATACAAACATCAAAACATGATTTCCAACATCAATTTCATGATTTCACATTCAAACCCTAACTTATCAAAATCTAGAAATTGAAGAGAAAATCCTAATTTCATGTTACTACCCATCATATACCATTACATATAGCAATAAATCAAAGAATATCCACCATTACCTTAGATGTAGATACTTTCTAGGTTTTCTCCTTCTTCTTCTTCCTATTCTCCTATTCTCTTCTCTTGATAATTCTCTTCTAATTCTATTTTGTTTTGCAACTCTTCCTAACCCTTATTTTTCTCTATTGGGATTATCTCACCCAATCATTAATGTGACATATAAGGCCAAATATTTAAATATGCTATTCTCACACTTACTAGCCCAATAACATATAATACACACATATTTCAATTAAATCAATTATTCATTTAGTCACACAAAATCAAATAATTAAATAATTATTAAATCAAATAATAATTAATCATGACAATTAATTAATAAAATAATTAATAAAGAAAATCCGAGTGTTACATGAATCAAGAGTAATTTAAAAATATAAATAAAATGAGTGCCTCATTGAAAACTGTGTGCGACTTTAATAGTAATGCCTCCACAAAAATGTTATTATCCTTACAAAATTACAGAGAATATAACTCACCTAAACAAAAATAAAACATCAAACAATCTAAACTAAGTGAAACTCATCGCCCTAACAATCATTACTTGACAAAAAATATTTTTCCGTGACCTTAGTGTTCGCTTCACCAGGAAGAGTCAAGCACCCCCTCTATGAAAGTTTCCCCTAACAGTTTACCTTTGCCTTCATGTCCACGACATTCACATCTATCATTCTGATCTTTTCAACTTCAACCCATCATATTTTTGAGAATATGATTGATCCTTTTTTTTTTCAAAATTTAACAAATTTAACATCTATGAATAATAATATTAATACATTAATTCAAGATTCGTCATACAATAAATATTATTATAAATTCTACGTGCCGTATCAAGTAAAGTTATCTTTTAATTGAAATGATTGATAATTCAAAAATTTATTATATTGGAATGAAGCTCCAATGATTTATAAACATTATTTTAAAGTTGTTGATAAGTCTTTTAAGTTTGAATATTCTTTTGGAGAAAAAAAAGTTGTTGTCTTAATTTTAGAAAAGAATATAGGTTACAAGACAAAATGTACAAGATATTTTACATGCTAACTCGTTATACATTTGACAAATTTTCAGGTCTTAAACATTGACCAAATATATTACAAATGCTATTAATTTCATATATTGTAAAGAGTAAAGAGCACAAAAATTAATAGTGGAAATGATTATTACTCATAGTTTGGTCAAGATTATTTAATCTTAATGGTTATGAAAATATGCTAATAACATATGGTTTAGTATGAAACTCATTGATATAAGAAAAGTCCACCCCCACTACATTTTCTCTTTAGATTTATAAGAGTAATTTGATTCAATTCTTTTAGGCTCTATTTAGCAAGCTGTATTTTGAGGCTCGTATGATAATAAAATACTTGCCGCATTAACCTCTTGGACCCGCACTTTGATTCAAATTTATCCTTCTTACAACAATGTGGTGGACCCGTCATAAAGATTGAAAAAAAATGTCATTTTCGAAAATGCGATTCCAAAGCCACATTTGATGCTATCCAAAGTTCAACTAGTGATGCATCAAAATTTGGATTCATCATAATAATATTAAGAACTTTATTTCTATTAATTCAAACTACCATCAAGTTTATTAGGAGATAAGCGAATTTCATCGCTCATACTTTATTTTCCAAACATGAATAGAAGAACACCTTCTAGTTTACACACATAAACGATACTAATAAAGTTCTAAGCAGAAGAAGTAAAATTAAAGTTTACACAGTTATCATGCTCCAAGAACAGTGAACTAAAACCAAGCCTAGAATTATCCAAATCAAATTGCAACAAGTTATTCTCCAACTGATGTGCACCAATAGTAATAGCAGTCATTGGTTGAGAACCACCAACCACAAAACCAACTTGATCTGCTTTTGCACCATATGATCCAGCATCCACAAAACCCAAACAAATCACATCATTATTCTCAACAGAAACCATTGAATTAGCCCCAATAATACTCCACTTAACCTTCTCATTCTGCAACACAAGATCAATACCCGGAACACCCGGTCCCATTGGCGAAAAACTAATGTCTTTGCTAGCAAAGCATGTTCCAAATGGTGCTACAGGTGCAACAGTTGGAACTCCTAACTCTTTCACAAAGGCCTTAACAACAGCTTTATAGATTGATGTTTCCATTACAGTGTAGGGATTAACGGTACTAATTTTGGTTCCGCCGAATCCTTTTTGGTTTATAGATAAAAGGGTTGTGTTCAGTTTTACATTTTTATCAGAAACTCTAATAGATTTGACACCAATGAAATACTCGGATGACTTTTCGCCTAAGAAAGAGCTTGGAGCAGTGCTAATAGGGTTTGTAATAAGAGGTGTAAAAGTGAGAACTTTTGATACATCGTTGTTGAGTTTATAAGGTCCATCACCAAAGAAAAGAACACCATTTGAATTTGGAAATGAACTAGATGAAGAACTTAAACAGATTGCAAACTTGTTTTTGAAACTGAAAGCTGATGAAAGCTGTGAAGGGAAGGAAACTTTAGTCCTCCCAAGACCAGCCATACCTGTGACACCTTTGGGAAGAGCATTTTGTAGAACTTTTGAGCCACAAATGAAGAGAAAGTTGGGAACAGAAACAGCTCTCGTGGAGTAGTTTCCGTTAGTGGAATGTATTGAAACAATATCTGAATGAATGTCGCCGTATGTGGAGACGCCTGTTACTGTGTTGCTTGGTGAACGGCCGCAGATTTTTTCAGCACTGCAACCGTGTGAACCGAAGAGGGAGCATTGAGACGAGGTGCAAAGGATTGGTTTTGAGGTGGATGAGATGTAGTTAGTTTTTTCACAGTTGACCCAAAAGTGGCCACCGCCAAGATCAAGAGTTAGTTTGATTGGGACAAGTGGTGTTCTTTGTTTGATTTGGGTTATGTATTGAGTTGTTGAGGATGAAGTGTCTTGTGAGATGGGGAGAACGAGTGCTTTTGGTTTGAAAGAGGTTTGAGCTATGGAGATGGAGATGGTGAAAGAGAGGAAGGAGATAAAGATGAAGAGTTTAGGTGAGAGAGACATTGGAACAAAGAAGAGACAAAGAAAGAGAAACGTGTGATATACTGTATTGAGGATGAGAAAGAATGAAGGAAATGTAGAGTTATATAGGTTTGTTATGGGAGACTTTTCTAAGTGTTGTAGGATGATATGTATGGCCTTCAGCACATAAATCATTAACAAGTGTTAGTCAACGATAACAACTGGGTCGGTGGCAGTGAAAATGGAAAGTATAGATAAAGACTTGATTATAGATAATGGCTTGGTTGAATTGAACTTTATTATCATAGTATTAAAATAGTCATACAATACTCTGTTTGAAGAAACCGCTTCTCTCTATTAACATAGAGAGCCTGTTTTCTGATTGTTGTTAGTGAGGGAGAATCAGTCTCCCTATCCCAGCACTATTTCTGATTCTTGTTAGTGAGGGAGAATCAATCTTCCTATCCAAACACTCCCTTAACACAAATGCGTGTTACTATGGAAGAGTTACGTCGTTCCAACCAAGCTTTGCAGAAGAACATTATGACCCTTCATGGACAACATTACAAAGACGTCCAAGTCAAAGATGAGATCCTGAACTCCATCCCCTGACAAAATTTGGGACGCTCCAATATTAAAAAAACTTCAAGCCACACTATCAATGGTGATGTTTAATAGGAAAAGTTGTTAGTGGGTGAGACATTTTTAGTGAAGAGGGAATAATAAAAAAAAATAAGAATTTGTATTATTTAAGTATATAAATAATGATACACACTATATCTATTTATATATAATTTTAATTGGGTTTGAGCTAACACAACTTGAATTATATTAAATATCAAATCAAATCAAATCTAATTTAACATTTCAACACACCCCCATAATCCAAGTTGTCGAACATCCTCAAAAAATAGTCAATTTGAACTATTTCTAATTTCTTTCTCAAATTCAGGAATCTGTCGATCTTCAATCCTTTGGTGAAAATGTCGGTCAACTGTGCTTCACTTGAGCAATGCCTAACTTCAAATTCACCTTGATTTATTTTTTCCCTCAAGAAGTGAAACCTTACTTCAATATGTTTACTTCTTTCATGCAGAACTGGATTCTTCGCCAGATTTATGGCTGACTTGTTGTCGATTTGCAATACTAAAAGTTTCTTCATTTCGACAATCATTTCTTCAAGTACATATCTGATTCAAATTGCTTAACATGCAGCATAGGATCTTGCTATATATTCAGCTTCACACGATGACAATGCCACCACAGGTTGCTTCTTCGAACACCATGAGATTGGGGCACCAAATACTTGAAAGAAATATCTAGCTGTGGTTCTTCGATCTTCCTTATCTCCACACCAATCAGCATCTGAAAAACAATTAACTATTGCTTCTTTGCCTTCAGAATCTCATCGAAATAGTATTCCATAATTTATTGAACCCTTCAAATATCGAAGGATTCTTCTTGCAACCTTCATATGTGACACTCTTGGTTCATCCATATATCTGCTTAATAATCCGACTGCGAAACCTATATCAGGTCGATTGTTGCACACATACCTCAGAGATCCCACAATTTGCTTGAACAAAATTGTATCGATTTTGTCTTCCTGTCCATTCTTCTCCAACTTCACATTTGGTTCGACATGTGAGGATGCAAGATTCAAATCATCCATTCTGAATCTCTTGAGTATCTCTTTGACATATTTTCTTTGATATAGCACCATACCTTGCTCCGACATTTGAAATTCCATGCCTAGAAAATAAGGCAATTTTTCTAGATCCGACATTTCAAATTCCTTCGTCATCAGCTCTTTGAACTTTGACAAGTTCTCCAAACTATTTTCAGTTACTAGCAAGTCATCAACATACAAGCAGATGATTGTTATATCTTGTGCTACAACCTGAACATAGACACCACACTCTGATTTGCATTTGACAAATCCTAATTCGACTAAGTATGAGTCGATCTTCTTGTTCCATGCCCTAGGCGCCTGCTTGAGGCCATAGAGCGTTTTGGACAATCTATATACTTTACTTGCTTCCTTCTGAATCACAAACCCAGGAGGTTGTGTGACATAAACTTCTTCGTCTAAAAGACCATTCAGAAATACTGATTTCACATCTAGATGGAATGTTGACCAGTCTTGGTTGCATGCCAATGCTACTACTAGTCGAACAGTCTCTAATCTTGCTACTGGAGCAAATACTTCAGAGTAGTCAAGTCCTGCTCTTTGAAGAAAAACTCGAACTACTAATCTTGCTTTATGTCTTGCTATTGACCCATCTGCATTGTGTTTCAACTTGAACACCCACTTTACTTCGATAGCTTTTGTATGTGCTGGAAATTCGACTAACTCCCATGTATTGTTTCTTTCGATTACCTGTAACTCTTCTACCATAGCTAACTTCCACTTGTTAATCTTTAAAGCTTCGCTATAGTTAATTGGTTCAGCACCTACAAGTAAAGAAAAATAAACTAATTCTCCATCTGGTGTGATTTCATCATCACCCACCACTTCATAATCATGAAGTCTTGTTGGAAGAACTCTATTTCTTTGAGGTCTTTGGCTTGTTTCAGCCATAACCTCTTCGACTTCGACTGTGACGGGAGTGTCAACAATCGCTTCTTCTTCGACTTCGACTGGATTCTCAACAATTCCTTCGACATCTACTTCATTAGTTTATTCTTTGAAATCAAAGTTCATTAATCATTTGTTAGTTGAATTGCTAGAATTCCAATCCCATGCAGAATTTTCATTAATCACAATATCTCAACTCAACACAATCTTCTCATTAACTGGATTGAATAGTTTGTACGCACCCGTTTTATGATATCCTACCAGAATCATAGATTCACTCTTGTCATCAAGCTTCCTTCTCCTTGCATCAAGAACATGCTTGTAACACATAGAGCCAAACAACTTCAAGTGACTTACTGATGATCGTTTGCCACTCCACACTTCTTCAGGAACCTTGTTCTTCAATATCTTAGTAGGACACCTATTAAAAATATAAACTGCAGTCGAAACAACTTCTCCCCATAAAGACTTTGGCAAATTCTTTTGCTTCAGCATGCATCTCTCCATATCTAATATGGTTATGTTTCTTCTTTCAACAATTCTATTATGTTGAGGTGTACAAGGAGCAGTTACCTCATGATCAACACCATGTTCTGTACAGAAGTCTTCAAACATCTTGGATGTGTATTCGCCACCTCCATCTGTTCGCAGAACTTTGATCTTCTTCCAACTCTGATTTTCGACAAGTATCTTGAATCTCTTAAAGATTTAGAATACTCTGTCCTTTCTTTTGATCATATAGATCCACAACTTTCTACTAAACTCATCGACAAACGAAACAAAATATTTGTTTCCACCAATTGTATGTTCTTCGAATGGACCACATACATCTGAATGCACCACTTCGAGAATGCAGGATGATCTCATTGACATAGTCAAAACGAAAGAATTTCTGGATTGCTTTCCCACTAAACAACCCTCACAAAGTTTTTCAGACATCTCAAGGATTGGAATACCAGTAACCATATCTTGAGTAATCAGTTGATTAAGTGATCAAAAATTCAAATGCCCAAACCTCAAATGCCACAACCCACTATCCTTGTGATCGACAATAGTTTTCAAACATTGAACTTCTGTTGAACTGATCATAGTCTTAAATGTCCTATTCTTCGACAATGGATATTTTAAGATCAAATTGTTCTTAGTGTCGAACAATTTCAAAACTCCATCTTTCATGACAACTGAGAAACCTTTTTCGACTAGTTGTCCAACACTTGGCAAGTTGCATTTCATTTCAGGTACATAGAGCACATCTTTAATCATAACTTTCCCTCCATTACTCATTTGAAAGACTATGTTTCCAGTACCTTCTGCTTGCAACGAACTATTATCAGCAAGTTTTACCTTGCTCTTCTTCGACTCGTCAAAATCTGCCAACCACTCCTTTCGACTAGTCATGTGGTTCGAGCAGCCTGAGTCGAGAAACCCGATATTGGATTCAACATGGTTATTTGCAACTGCAGCCATAACCATCATACCACCTTCAGAATCATCTGAATCTTGGCGTGCAAGGTTCGCTCCTTCGTCCTTGCATTTTGATCCCTTCTCTTTTCTGTACCAACAATTCTTGGCCAAGTGTCCCCACTTTTTGCAGTTATAACACTACATATCTTTCTTATCTTCTTTGTTCTTTCGATAGTTTCCTCCTCCCCTTTTCGAGGATTCAGAAGATCTATCTTCGACCTTATTCTTATGGGGATTTGACCAAGACTTCTTGTAACACCCCTTCTAAATAACCCGCGAATATATTAATTAAATCAGAGTAACATGGAAAACAGGGATGTCACAATTCAGGATAAATATAAAACCTCAATTTTACAGTTGTCATGCTTTACTGAAGGAATTATTATTACAAATATTTAAATCAACATCATGTTCTACACAGCGGAAATATCTCAAAACCGGAATAACTTCACTTCATAAGTATTTCCAACATAAATTAAACAATAGAAAATAAAACTCGTCATTCAAACGTTTCCCCCAGTGTTACAACCTATCAGAGCACGACACTGACACGTGGACTTAAAATAACATAGCTCTAGAGCCATCCTCACTAACCCCTGAGCTGCTAACTTTAATCTGAAATCATTAAAGTAAGGGTGAGATTTCTCATAATTAACATGCATTATAAGCTTCTCAATCAACATTATATCACAAGCATATTATTTGACCCATTTTAGCATAAACTCAGATTCAACACACAGTTCCAATCATACAAGTCATTATGCACAAATCAATAATCAACCAAAGAATTGTAACACTGGAAGACATCCTAACATGTAACAATTCCATGCAAACACAAATACAGACACAATGCATGTGGTACCAACACGTGACCAAGTCACCCATTACTGATCCATCACTCTCGGATACAGCAACCATCGATTCGTCCATCACACTCGGACATGAATCCAGCCGAAGCAATCATCGATTCATCCATAACACTCGGACACGAATCCAGCCTAACCACCCATCATCACTCGGGTATCGTTTAACGGCAATACAAGTCAAATTCCACACAATGGGAATTAACTTCACCAAAACAATGCATATGCATGCACATCACCAGCATGCAACATCAAATTAGTCTATGAAATACATCAATTTATCATAACTAAACCAAAACCAAAAGAAACATGATATCATTATTTATCATACACACATCAAACAGCATAAACATGCACTTCATCCACAAGGACCTTATACAATCAATTATCATGGATACACCATTGCATATACACCAAATATGCACATAATAACAAACCGCATAATCGGAAAGTCAACATCAAATTAACGGAATATGATCACAACATAATTCCAAATAATGCCAAAACCAATATATCACATGATCACATCTCAATCATAATGGATAGAAGGCACAACACATAAGTATCAGTTCTCATTCACCAAATCAGAACAATTCACAAACAACTCTACATCATTCTCAAAATACCAAAATCTTACAATAATCGGGAATTCGACTCTTTTTAAGATAATTTTCATAAAATAATATTTTTCTTATTTTATAAAATAGAGTATTTAATTTAAGAAATAACGTCCAAAACGTCACTCAAAACGGACTTACAGTTTAAAAGTTATGAATTTTCAAAGTTTAGTATTTTTCAAAAAGTTACAGCAAAACCCGGTTCCTACATATACAGGAACCGGTTCCTGCGAAGTTCAGAAAACACCTATTCTGGAAAATGTACTAGAACCCGGTTCCTACCTATACAGGAACCGGTTCCTATGTTGAAAAGTCAGTTTCTTCACAAATTTACACTGAGAATCCGGTTCCTCCCCCACTGGGAACCGGTTCCTGCGACCTGAAAAGTCAAAAACTGCTATTTTGACAGCACTTATTCATTCCAATCCCATCCAATTCATACCCATACAAATTCAACTCACAGAAATGTCAAAACAAGTTATAGTACATGATTCCAATGAGATTATAACACACCATAACATCATACAATTTCCTCATAACCTCAAATTGAATCAAAACATAAATTCATGGGATTGGGGTTTGAATTTCATAAATCCTAAATTGGGATTCCTAACATGCTTAATCAATTCTATTGATCCCAAAATCTATAAGGCATATTAAATAATCGAAATCACCCCTTACCTCGCGATGATCCTTCGAATTCACGGCGTTTGGCTTTTTCCTCTCTTCTCTTCTCTTCTCCAATTTCACGTACAATGAGTTTTTCCCCAAAACCTTCTTTTCCTTTTTTTTTCCTTTTTATCCTTCTTTTTCTTTTCCTTTTATTATTTGCCAAATAATAAAAATAAATTAGTAATTATTATTTTAGTAGAGCTTTTTACTTCACACACCTCTAATTCAACCTTACACCCCCCGATCTTCCTTTTTAATTCCATAATTAATTCATCCATTTAATCCAAAATATTATTAATTAAGCCTTTAATTAATTTAATAATTAAATTCCTAATTATTTAACACTTGAATAAATTTGGGGTGTCACACTTCTTGCCATGAGTCTTGTCGAACTTGCCTTTGAATTTGTTGGAACCACCATCTTTTTTCCATGATTGAGCTTGCAGTGCCTGTATCGAGTCCTGAACTCCTTTCCTTTCGACAATCCTCATCTCATGTGCCTCCAACGAACCAACCAAATATTCCACTTTAGTGGTTTCAAGATTGTTGAATTCTTGAATAGCTACGATAATGTGATCAAAGTGAGAGGTCAACGTTCTCATTACCTTCTCAACTATCATCTTATCAGTAATGGTTTCACCACAACCCTTCATGGGATGGACGAGTTTCTGAACCTTCGACACATTCTGCAACTTTTTCATCTTCTCCTATCGACAACAACTCATATTGTCGATGCAAGGTTTGTAATTTGACAACCTTGACTTTCTCACCTCCTTCGAAATACTTTACCAGAATATCCCATGCCTCCTTCACCGTTTCAGCATGAGAGATTCTGTCGAAGTTAGCAGCATTGACAGCCGTTTGAATGCAATAAGCAGCCTTGTAATCTTTCTTCTTGACTTCGTTGTGGGCTTTTTTCTGTTCGTCGGTTGCATTTGCAGCCGACACATGAACGTCGTCGGTAACCACTTCTAGGGTTTCATGGAAGCCAAACAAGGGTTACATATATTTTTTTTCACTGGATCCAATTTTTACCGTCAAGCATTGAAAGAGAATTCAGAATACCCTTATCACTAGCCATCTTCGCAGCGGTTGATTTATTTGCCCTAGAAAAACGATCTCTAACGTGAAATTCTTGAAAGCTTGATCATGAAAAATAACCGGAAGCTTTGGATACCAATTTGTTAGTGCGTGAGGCACTTTTAGTGAGGAGAGAAAGAAGAAATAATAAAGGAAATAAGGATTTGTATTATTCAAGTGTATAAATAATGATATACACTATGACTATTTATATACAACCCTAATTGTGTTTGAATTAACACAACTTAGATTATATTAAATATTAAATCTAATGAAATCTAATCTAATTTAATTTAATATTTCAACAAAAGCAATCCGACGAACATATCAATTATGTCGTATATTTATTTAATATAATCATGTACAAGTATGAATGAATCACAAAACAAATCATAAATCAAAATTTCATAAACTCTAAAAATTACAACTTCTCCATCATGATTATTATGTATCGACGGAGATATTGTGATTGATTATTGAAAGAAATTAAAGGCTTTAGGCTTTACCATCTTTGAGCTACTCTAAGTATTAGGCCTTCATCCTTCTTACCTTTCGAATTAGCTTCAGCAGAAGACCAATATGTTTTTAGGTATATAGTGAATGAAATATATGAATTTTCAGTATCAAGTAATCCAGCAGACACATCATATTCGAAAGAGTGTCTACATGTCAGTATGTGTGTTTGTATATCAACTTTTAAGGAATAAACAAGATAAAGGCACCATGACTTATGCCTAGTGAGAATAATTTATTATGTAGTAGATTAGTTAATGAAGTTTGTATACAAGATTGTCAGAATATTAAGGACTTATCATTCGGAAAACTAAATAATATACATTGTTGGCTATTCTTTCAATTCAATTTCAGAACCATTTTATTCAGAATATAGCCACAGATAACAGAATACACTTCATTTATGCCACCATTTTCTTTCCATAAGGAGATTGCACCTGCTAATGGATTCACATCACTATCCTCATGTTGCCCCTGCATAGAAAATGGTAATTCTTATCATTAGTAGCACACATATCCAACAAAGTGTAAAAAAGTATAAGCATGCTTACCATCTTTCCCTGAACTTTGCTCCATGTCAATCTGTTCTTGCCATGGCCATTTTAGATTTGAAGATGAAGAACACTGTTGTGGAACAGAAAACGAATAAGTGCTTGTACTACACTGCTTCTTACATGCAGAAGAATCAGCTGTAGAGCAAGTGTCTTGGTCAGGGCTTGAAACCTTACTATCTTTCTCATTATTTACCGAACTTTCCTGCTCCTTTCCCTTCTCTTCCGCACCTTTTTTTCTCTTTCTAATAGGAATTTCATTCTTAGGATCCGGAAGTGCTGGCACCTTCTGATCATTAGCTGAAATAGTAACACATGGACCCTTGTCCTTGAGGATAACTTTCGGAATGTCTTGATTTTCGTTGTCGACGACAACTTCATCCCTTGCTTCGGAGCCAGAAGCTTTCGATGCTGCTTGGATTTCCCACATCTTGAATATGGCTTGAGTGAGTTTTTCTCGGGCTAGATCTATATCGATTATCGGACTTGGATAGTTTTGACCTAATTCAACTCCTGATGCTCTAAGCACACTAAGCGGTGCATTCCAAGGATGATGGATCCACTCGGTTGGCATTCTTGCTAACTCAGGTAGCCATTGCCTTACATATTCTCCTTCTGGATCGAATTTAGCTCCTAAAATCTGTCCCAACAATGAGACCAAAATTAGAGAACTCGCATTTTTTAGGGTGTAATTTCATAGACTTGTTCGAGTTTATCTACTGACATGAACACTTGTGTGACTGTAAAATAAAACGGTATAGCAGATTATGATGCGATACAGGTTACTTTGATTAAATTATTGAATATGAGATTCATGCACAAGCAAACTATTGAAAACTTTTCAAGGAAGGAAAACGGGACAAACCTCGGGATCATCCAAGCGCTCGAGCTCGTGACCATCTGGTAAGCATCCTGAGATATACTGCCACCCGAGTATATCACATTCAAGGTCTGCATCCAGAAGTGTGTCCCAAAAATACTTCATTCCCCATTTCCAAGGCAGAAGCAACATTTTCACAGCGAAACTGGAAACTATTACTCTTATTCGGTTATGCATCCATCCTGTAGCCCAAAGTTCTCTCATTCCTGCATCAACTAAAGGATATCCGGTCCTACCTTGTCTCCAAGTCTTAAAGTTAGAAGGATCAGCGTTCCAAGGGAAAAAACTTAAGTGACCAAGAAGTGCTCTCTCATGAGTGAACGGAAAATTGAAACAAAGATAGCGTGAATACTCTCTAAGACCAATTGCCCTGAGGAAAAGAGTTACACTTTCATTGCCAACACTGTTGCCTTCATTTCCCCACGATATCTGCTTCACACGTGCCACTTGAAAAACTTTCCTCACGCTCAACTCTCCAAAGTGAAGATATGGGGACAAGAGTGAGGTCGAGTCTCCACCAACCTTTTGCCTATTCTTGGAGTAGTTAAGAAGTTGCTTATCCATAAATTCTGTTAAAGCTTTGTTAGCACTGCCCCAACCTGGAGACCATGCTCGTCCCAGTAACGCGTTGCTTGGTTTTTCTAATTCGTTTTCAAGACCTAGGTCCTCTACTGAACATCTTTCTACTTTTCCTGTCATCCAGAGGAAGATAATTTGATCACATTAGTGCTAGTTTCCACAATTATAAATTGTATCAGTGTTGGAAGAGTTTCACATTTGATGATATAAGGCCTAACTAAAACTGTAAGTATAAGTGGTATCAGAGACTATCCAAGATCCATTGGACTATCTGCTATCGGAACTCTAAGAACACTGCCCTCACGCCCTAGACTAGACATCTGGAGCGTGACCCGAGTGGCCCGATAGCGGGTATAAGGCAAGGTCTACCCATCACAGAACTACCAATGATACATTAGCGAAAACCTGATACAAACAATCATATTATACTTTGGAAGCAATAAAATCATCGTAATATGCATACCTTTCGCTGGAATTAATTGCCACGGAGGAATAAATGAAACAGGTTCCATTTGCTTGTGCAAGCATCTTTGCCAAAAAGGATCAAAGGTTGTAAAAGCATGTCCCTTCTCATCATATAACTCCCAAGGCTCATACAACAGATCCCCATTATAACTTTTCACCGACACGCCGAGTTCAACTAACTTTTCTTTGATGTTGTGGTCACGAACAAGTGAAACAGGATCTAATAAAACAATCGTAGCACAAAATCAGCAGAAACATTTAATATGTTACTTCCTCCGTAACGATTTATAAGCAAATTTGACTTTTTTGATACATTTGACAATGAATCTATCTAGATAGACTAGATAGATTCATTGTCAAATGTATCAAAAAAGTCAAATTTGCTTATAAATCGTTACGGAGGGAGTATACAACAAACTACCTTATAAACAACACTACTTACCATAGAGATGGTTAAACACTACTTTTGTAGCTTGAATAGCATTTATACACTCCAAAAGAGCTTTAAGAGTACTATCAGTTTTAATCAACACAAGTCTAGCTCCAAGAGATTTCAGTGACTGATCCAAATGAACAAGAGATTGCTTCAGCCACCACCTCGAAACCCGTCCCGGATAAAATTGACCATCTTCTTCAGGACACCATATAAACACAGGAAACACAGAACCATCCCTAGCAGCAGCAGCTAGTGCTGGATTGTCCTCAATTCTAAGATCCCTCCTAAACCAAACAATGGTTCTATTGCTACCCATCTTCTATCAAACCTCTAAACTGTCATTCCTTAACCAAACCTCTAAACTTAATATAATACAATAACTCTAAACTTCACCTCAAAACAAAAGTTCAAAATGGTTTTTTTTTCTTTTCTCTCTAACATAAAAATATCTCAAGAATAATAATAATTGATACCCTAAAAATGACTACAAAGATTGGATCTGAAAATTTGTCAAAAAGTAAAAAAGATATGTATATCAGCACAGAATAAGAACCTCAAATCAATACTAAAAATAGACCTAACAAACAGTTAACTTATCTTGATGTCCAACTTGCCTACCACTTTGCTATCTGGAAGGTATCCAAACCAAACCCAAAACCAACTCAGCACACATGTATGTCCTTTTCACAAATTTGAAGGCATCAAAGTATATAATAAAAGTAAACCCTCAAGCTTCAAAGTTTTGAGAACTATGATAAGAAATATGATATATGAAATGATTATATTGAGTTATTGGCAAAGAGAACCCTATGAGACAAGAAAGCACCAAAATCTTATCAAGGAAAAAGGTGGAGGTAGTGATAACATGTAGTGTATGTAGGGGTGGAGGTGAGGTGGCAGATTGTGATTAGTTTAGGATGATCACGTGGAGGAGATCCCATGGGAAAGAGAAAGGATGTATAGTGATGATAGTGGGGGACACATACATATGATCATGATGATATTTTTGTCAACAAAGACAAAAGGATAAGAAGAACATGGAACATGTCACACTACTAGGGGCTACTAGCACCATCCATGATTTCATGATTGTGGATTAAATTATTTTCACCAAATTATATTGTACCATTAAGAACAGCAGTAGTAATGGAGTAATTGAGAACTCCTATGTATAAATTTAGGTTAATTTAATGGGTTTGGTAATATTAGTTTCTACAAACAATTTAATGACCAATTATTTAATGAAATCATATTGACTGTGTCCGTAAACCAACAAAGACAGAAATTAGGAAGAAAACTTTAATATTTTCTCCATAATTCCTTGGCTAATTAGTAATAGATGGATATGTTGCTGTAAATTTTTATTAGACATGAATTTTATTATTTTACATATTTGTAAAGAAGATAATAGTTGTGTCGATTATTATTTATTTAATTTAGATCGCATAATTAATGTTTTTACTATTTTTGATTTTTTATTGATTGGGATTAGAAGTGATTATATAAAGAATAGTTTTGATTTACTTCTCTTTAGAGTTAGATATTTTTGAATGGATTTTGCCTTTAATCTCCACCTTTTTATGTATCAATCTTTTTTAATACAAATTATCTTTATTTATAAAAAAAATATGAATATTCACTTAATCATTTTATACCTATTAAAAAAATGAATAAATAAAAGAGAGAAAATAATATTTTTATTAATTTTTATGTATTGAGAATGATGAAAGTAATAATAATTAATAAAAGATATTTCTTTCATTCTAAAGTAGTATCTATCATAGTTGATCATTTTACAAAGATTAAAAATATATAATAAATGAAAAATAGAATTGTATTTTTATAAAATTATCCTTATTTATTATTAGTGTATTCAAATGATCATAAATGTAAAGTGAAAAAATAATAAATTGAGAGTATTAATTAGAGAGCATAATTAGAAGATTAAATTAAAATTGACTTGTGATCTTACCAGTTGATCAGAATTCAAAAGTGAGTCTTGATGATGATGTCTGCTTGTCTGAAAATATGAGGAAAGGAATGGGGTGTACCTGCAAGCCACTCCGACGATCAAGTAAGAATAGGTGCAAAGAGATATACGAAAGATATTAGGATTTTTGGTATAAATACTCGATACCTGACCCTCACAAGTGTGAGGATTTATATAATTCCCCAGCGCGTAGCCATTGGTTCCTATTTTTGGGCCAAGATATTTGGATATACGAAAATAGGTAATTGTCAAGGCTTGGTCAAAACGGACAGTCGTGTCCGTAACTAGCCGTTGCTTCGAGCAAGGGTGAGATGAAGGGTAGACGCGTCTCGAGCGTCTTCCTGGTTGTCTGCTCGACGAGTAGCGAACAGGCCTGGAATTGGTCGTTGATGCGGGCAGGCGCACGAACATGGCATCGTAATCCCTGATATTCCCACGGTACGGTCGATCATGTGTGCTCGACAGGAGATCAGAGTTAATGGGCCAAAGTTGTTTGGACCACACAAAAGGTAAAAAACGAATTGGGTCGATTCTAATCATTGGGCCAATCCAGAATAGGAGCCCCCAAGTCGTCGCTCCTAGGCGTAGGAGTGATGACTTAGAGTCATCCTGCAAAGAGTCGAGGATGCTCCAAGATGTGCTCGGGGCAACTGTGTCGAGGAGCCCGAATATGGTCTTTTTGTATTCGGCGCGCAGGGAGCCGAATGGTTGATTGGACTGAGGGGTAGCATGCCACGCTTGCATCGAGCCACGTGCTGTCATAAAGATGTAAAGATGGAAAGTCTAGGTATTAGGGCGTAATGATGGCGACCTTTAGGTTCCTCTAGGTGTGTGCCCACTCACGCGCTAGCAAAGTTCGTCTATAAAAGGGAGAGAGGAAACTTTATTTGCACTTACTGCTTGCTCTTTCTCTGCTCGTCTCTGGTTTCTGCACGATACCGTTGTTCTTCGCCGAAGTTCTTTCTCTTTCTGTCGTTCACCGCTGTAATCCCTTCCCGTTCTGTCGCTAGTCTTCCCTAACCTGGTAAGTTTCCTGTTTTCCTTCTGTTTCTGCCAAAATGATCCCTGTTTTAGGTTAGATTTTAGGTTGCAATTTTTAGAGATGCATCGATTAGGGGTATATTAGATATAGATTTGACGACTTTTGATTGTTCTGCCGCTTGGGAAAGTTGGCTCCGCCGCATAGCTATTTAGTAACTCCTAGTGGTAGGGTCGGTGATGGCGGTTTGTGATGAACTTTCCGGTAAAAATGGACTGTTCCCTGGGTTTCTGCTTAGAACTTCCTGAGTTTCTGATGTGTCTCTGGGAGAGGTCCAAAACCATTTTTCTGGGAAGGAATTTTATGAAGGGAAATTGTGATTCAAAATGCAATGGAAATTAAAATTTCTCTTTAGTTGATCCTTACAAATGATCATGATCAGTGATAGAACAATCACCTTTTGCGATGATCAGTTTATGCAGATCTAGAAGAATGATCACGAGCGTTAATGAAGAACAACACCTCTACTCAGTTCATACGAACAAATTTCCTTCAATCTCAGTGCTAACTGCTACGAATGAAGACTTTTGAGTGAGAGAGAAAGAGAGAAATTACGACAGGGTTTCACAAACCTAATTTCATCAAGTTAGAAAACGTATACACAAGGGTTGTATTTATAGAATCCCTTGTGTGGGCTGCAAACTAAAAAGCCCAACTTAAATGATCCATATAATAATAATAATAATAATAATAATAATTTTATTATTATAATAACTTTTATTACAATAACTATTATTATAGCAACTATTATTGTAATAAACATATTTTATTATTATTATATTTTATAACTATTATAAAATAATAATAATAATAATAATAATAATAATAATAATAATAATAATAATAATAATGACTATTATTATATTATATGATGTTCTATATTTCACTTAAGTGCATTGTACCTTACGGTGTTCCATAATTCTATCAAGTACACCGTATTTTACGATGTTCCTTATTTATTATATCTCTCATCAATCTGTTCTTATATGTGTGATCCTGTAGGTTATCGTAACATTGACAATTATATTAAATCATACATTTAATATAATAAATAGTGAGCGGTATCTAGCAAAACATTACTGCTATCTAAGTCACGAAAATGTCATGCGATCTGACAAATTTTTTTCCCGTGATAATGTTTATGTGTATATTTACCCTTTTATCCTTATATTTATAATGAACACAAGACATAGACCATATCACCCTTGTGTAGTTCAATATTGGGCCCTTATACATTTATTCTGTTATGCATGATAGGAAAATTCCATCTAGGTCACTCATGTCTATCAGCATACTTTGCGAAGTATCCATCAATTATCTTTATGGTCATCCAGTTACAGATAATGTTTGATCAGCAATAAAGTATTTAGCTTTACATCTAGGATCCATAGTGGTTTCAGGTTGAATGGTGGTATACGCCATTATCACCATGAGAATAACTTATGACACCTTACATAACATTATATGTAGTTTTCTCATAGAGGATCAATCCAGTATAAATATTACTCCTAATATTCATACCTATGTCAAGACTTGATAACTCCTTATCCATGATCCATGAGGTGTGATCATCAGTATATATTCATAATAGTCTCAATGCTTTAATATTATCCTACTTCGCAATAAAGCTCGACTACATATACCTTAAGAATATTGTTCTTGTGTTTAATGGGATCTCACGATTAAGTCACACTTAACATTTCATTAAACAAATGAACTATTCTATGGACTTTGTTATTTTGGAAAATCAAACTGTAATACGGTAGGATAATTGACTTGGTTGTTTTGCGTTTTATCGCAATTGTTGTGGATAGCAAGAGTCGCCACCGACTTTTCTTTTATCCAATAAGGAAAGGGTGAAAAGAACAAGAAAGACCTTTGAGATATTTTCTTGAGTTCGGGGCGTAGGTTATGAAAAGGGAGGGTGTTAGCACCCTTTCATCCACAATTATCTACGGGCTCTTAGTTTCTTGCTAGATCACTTTTGAAATTGCTTTGTTTGAAATGTGTTTGTGGAGGGTTTTGAAAGTATTTTTGAAAAACGCCTTCGTTTAGGAAAACTTTGTAATGATTCTCGTCTCTATATGAATGTATACAAAGTGTTGGACTTTTGAAAATATTTTATGTTTTTGAAAGTGTTTGGTGTGTTTGAAAAGATGTTTTTTTTTAAGATGGATTATGAGCAAGCAACTAAGAACGTTTTACCTACTCAAAAAGTCTTTAGTTCTTTTCCTCCTCCTTTGACATTGCTATCTTACCATTTGATTGGTAAGAAGCCTTATCTTTGAATGTGAAGGGATGTGTGTGGGTCATCGTATAGTCATAGATAGAAATATTGTGAGATACCTTAGCATTTTTCTTAAGGGACTAAGATCATTTGTAAGGCAACATTCGTAGCGTCATCGAGGGACTATGATCTTGTATTTTTGGTTGTTTTTGCTAAGGCATCTCACATGCATAACATGACCATTTTCTCAAGGCAACAAGTGGAGTTAAACCTAGAGGTGTAGTGTGAAAGTGTTTCCATTTCATGCATTATTTTGTCTTGGATTAGGATTGTCTAAGGATTGATTTTAGTCTTGTCTTACACACTCTAATTACTAACAATGAAAAACGATAAATTTGCGGAAATTAAAATCCTACGCTATTACATCATTAGGGGGATAAGGAGTACAATTTATGAATGGGGATGAAATGGGAGCTTAAATATTACAACCATATTTAATAGCCATGAAGAAAATATGTAGAAAGTATAAAAACAGTGTAAAAGAGAGGAAATTGCATTTTTAACCATTATGTGTCGACACATGCATCCATGCATCGACACATAACTTTTCCTTGCTCCTGTAAAACCAAATCAGCCCAGTATGAGTCGATGCATAATGGTATGTGTCGACTCATTTCTTGCATGTGTCGACACATTCGTGTTTTAGTTGACTCATGTGCCTTTTTTCTTTCTATTTTGTGCTTGTTATAGTAGTGTGCATCGACTCACGAGGTTTTGTGTCGACTCATAACCTGTCCTGCCACTAAAATGAGTCGACTCATATGGGTATGTGTCGACTCATACTGTAACTGTTTCACTCTATCATTGTTTTGCTACATACATGGGTTAGTTCTTAACACATGGTTATTAAAAATGAAAGATAAGCATATGGTTAGCTTCAAGGTAATGATATCTACATTTTATATTCACAAATGAACCACTAATGATGCTTGTATGAAGAGTTCAAAGTCAAGAATACTTACCTTGAAGATGGAATTTATGCTTTGAGCTTGAGTTGTTGTCTTGATTGTCCTTGAGCTTGGAAAATAGTGATGTTACAGAAGTTGTTCTTGTGTTTGAAAAACCTCTATATGATGTATGAGGAGTGCTTGGATGGTTTGTTTGGACAAAACTTGCAAGGTGTGAGAGGTTTGAGGATTTGGATTTCAAAGCTCAAGAGTGGAAGCTTTATGGACAATTATGGCTTTTTGAAGGTGTGAGATTTTGAGGGCTTGTCTACACAACAACACTTCTGGCTTTTCTCTCTATTTTTCCTGACCTCTTTCTCTTGCAAATGTTTCTCCTATTTATAGGCAAGAGGTTTGTGAACAAGCTGATTTGGTTGAATAACTATGGAGTTATGGTTAGGTTGGATTGCAAATATCAAGTTATGTCATGGTCCCAGGATGAAGTACCAAAGTTACTGGTTTAGAGGGATTACTTTCCATGATTTATGGTGGAGTAAAATCATAAGCAAACAAGGTATGGACTCAAGACAAGTTTTGTGCCAACAAGCTTGCTTTTCAAGAATAGCAATGGTGTCTTTATGCCATAAATGGAAAGATCTTTGGACAATGGCTAAAACACTTGAGTAATAGCTCAATAGTGGGTGTAAGCATTAAATTATGATGAGATTTGAAAGTAAGAAGGCATGTAATACAAGATTATGCAACATAGCATAAGGGTTTTGTTATGTGTTCTTCAATAAAGTGACTTGCAATTCAAGAATGGATGCCCAACTTCATGCCCTTAAATCTCCTAGCTCAAGTATGATAAATTCATGCTCTTTGATGTTTTGGAAAGCTTGAAACACACTCTATAACTTTCATGTTGTCCATTTTGACAAAATCATCTTGAAACTATGTGAAAAAATGCCAAGAAGTTGGATAAAATCCTGACCAAAATCTGTTGAAAATTTCTCTAAGTGTTAGATGAAAATGTCATGACTTCATGAATTTATAACTCAAAATCCAAGCACTTCTAGGACTTAATCAGCAAAGCAAAGTTATATACCTCATCAATATCTAAACTTTTGTGTTAAAAGTTTTCTTTGAAGCATCTTGCATCTTGGTGAAAGATTGGCATGAAGTAATGAAATTATCATGTATAAAGCACTTAGAAAATTTCTAAGTCTTGGAAATCTTGACTTTTTTACATTGACTTTTGACTTTCTTGATTTATTGATGATCAAGCTTGATATTATTGAATGTATTTGGTGAATTGTGATCTTTGAAACTTGATGTTGACCAAAAAGTCAAAGTTTTACTTTTGGTGCTACGATTGACTTTTTCACCAGTACAGTTGATGTTAGGTTATCTGATCAATTGACTGAGTAATTTTGTGATCCAAGACTTGAAACTTGTCATGAGCATTCTTGGAAGTCCATAATGATCCATGAAAGTCTTTTGAGGCATTAAAAGTTCAATTTTCCTTATGAAAACTCAAACCCTAATTTGAGGCATCAGTGTTGAGGAGATGGCTTGACCTAATCAATCTTGTGCAAGCTGGAGCTATTTGAAGATCTTGTGAAAAATGTCTTGAGGAAAGAGACAGAAAATTTGGGGTAGAACACAAACATAATAAAGAAATGTATTTTATTATTAATAAATAATTCGATACAAGTACCAAACGTATTGGCCTCTAGGGCTTACACCAACAATCTCCTACTAGTAATAGAGCCAATCAAGTATACATCTAATACCCATAAATCTAGTATGGCCATCATGCTTCTACTACGCAAGAGGCTTTGTTAGTGGGTCAACGACATTGCCAAGTGTTGGTACTCTGCATATTTTCATATATACTATTTCTATCATCTCCCGAATGAGGTGATATCGTCTAAGTGTGTGTTTGGATCATTGGTGAGATCTAGGCTCCTTAGCTTGTGCGATAGCACCATTGTCATCATAATAGATATCAAAGGGATCCATAATGCTATGGACTATGCTAAGTTCATAATGAAATTATTTATCTAAATAACTTCGTTTGTTGCATCCAAGGCAACAATACACCCGACTCTGGTTGTAGAATTAATAACTATATCATGCTTTGAACTTTTCAAGCTTGCAACGCCACCATTTAAGCAAAACACATAACTAGATTTGAGTAATATGTCATCTACATATAATATCAAGATGATGATCATGCTCCCACTAACCTTATCGTAGACACAAGTCTCATTTTTATCCATGATTAATACAACACCTTGATTAATTACGAGATAACCATATCTCTCAGGTTGGTGACATATCATCTTTGATATATGCTAGTCTTGTTCTACTTGAGCAAGTTGCTCTTCCACAACTAATTGTGTTTCCTACTCTAGTTCCTCCATATATGTATAACTACTTTTGTGATTATTGAATTTCTCCAAGCTCTACTTTCCTCCCACTGATTCATTTGGCAATAAAGTCATTTTCCAAGAAAACTCTAGTTCAGGCGACAAACACTTTGCCATCAAAAGGATTGTAGAAGTAATATCCTCTTAATTCTTTAAGATACCCCACAAATAAGCATTTGTCAGATTTGGGCTCAAGCTTAGTTGAGATTTTCCGTTTCACATAAACTTTGCAACCCCAAATCATCATGTAAGACATATGTGGTTTCTTACGACTCCATACGGTGTCTTCTCAACCTTTTTGGATGGAACATGGTTAAGTGTGTAAGTTGTTGTCAACAGAGCATGTCCCCAAAATGAGTTTGGAAGATCGGCGTGACTCATCATGGATTGAACCATGTCTAACAAGGTTCAACTTTTTCTCTCAGATACACCATTCCATTGTGGTGTTCCTGGAGGAGTAAGCTGGGATAGAATCCCACATTCCTTTAGATGGTCATCAAACTCTAGGCTTAAATATTCATCTTCTCGATCTGATCAAAGAGCTTTAATATTCTTACCTAGTTGGTTTTTTACTTCATTCTTGAATTCCTTAAACTTTTCAAAGAACTCGGATTTGTGTTTCATTAAATACACATAACCATGTCTACTGAAATCGTCAGTAAATATGATGAAGTAGTTGAAAACCTCCTCTGGATGGTATGTTTAGTGGTCCACATACATCAGTATGTATGAGGGCCAAAAGATCATCAAGCCTTTCACCTTTTCCCGTGAATGGGGACTTTGTCATCTTTCCAATTAAACAAGACTTGCATGTCTCATATGATTCATAATCAAAAGAGTCCAAAAGTCCATCTTTATGGAGTTTGGAAATGTGTTTCTCATTTATGTGACCTAAGCGACAATGCCAAAGGTAACTTGGATTTAACTCATTAGGTTTAATCCTTTTAGTATTAATGTTATAAATTGAAATTTCAAAATCAAGGACATACAGTCCTTTGTTCATTTGTGTAGAAGCATACAATGTATCATTCAAATAAATAGAACAACAATTATTCTTTATTATGAATGAAAAACCAAACTTGTCCAAACAAGAAGCGAAAATAATATTCCTGCTAATTACAGATACATAATAATAGTTCTCTAACTGAATTATTTAACCACTAGGTAAAGTCACTACATAATTTCTTATGGCTAAAGAAACAACTTTTGCTCCATTTCCAACTTGTAGATCAACTTCACCTTTTTCTAATTCTCTACTCATTTTCAGCATCTGTACATTATTATAAATGTGAGAACCATATCTATTATCTAATACCCATGATGCAAAAGTAGATAAATTAAATTTTATAACAAAAATACCTGAATTTGAAGTCTCTACTCCATTCTTCTTATCTTCCAGGTACTTTGGGCAGTTTCTCTTCCAGTGCCTGGTCTTACCGCAATGGAAGCAAGTGCCCTCTTTTGTTATGCCTCCACTAGGCTTCAAAGTAGGAGCAGTAGGTTTGGGTTTAACAACTTCCTTGCTTTTCCCTTTACCAATCGGCTTGGTAGGCCTTTTGTTCAGCTTCTTTCCATTACTGACCATCAGAATGGACTTCCCTTTTGACTTCACATTCTGCTCAGTAGTTCTTAACATGCTTAACAGTTCTGGAAGACTTTTTTCTAAGTCATCCATGTTGAAATTCAGAACAAATTGATTGAACTCTGTGGCAACGATTGCAAGATCAAATCAGTTGCAAGTTCCTTTCCAAGGGGAAACTCTAACCTTTCAAGGTTCTCCACATACCCAATCATTTGTAGTACATGGGGACCTATAGGGGTTCCCTCAGCTAACTTGCTATTAAAAGGGGCCTTTGAAACCTGAAACATCTCATTCCTTGCATGCTCTTGATAGAGCATCTTCAGATGTCCGATCATATCGGACGCTGCCATGTTCTCATGTTGCTTTTGCAATTCTGAGTTCAAAGTAGCCAACATGAGGCAAGCAGTTTCATTGACATCATCGTCATGCTTTTTATAAGCATCTCTTTCAGCCTTAGGAGAAGAACTGGGAGGTTCCTCTTCAGGAAAAGGTGACTCTAAGACATATAACTTTTTGTCATGTTTGAGGATAATCCTCAGGTTTTGATGCCAATCCAAAAAATTTGTCCCAGACAATTTTTCCTTGTCAAGGATTGATCACAAAATGTTGTTAGAGGTGTTTGTTGTCATGGTAATCTACATAAATACTGTGAAGATATTAGTATCGTTAAAACATATTCAATTAGGCCTTTAATTAAATATGATCCCACTATTTTACTCAAACCAAATGACCCTCACCATTTGATTTGGAAAATCCCGTTGGAAGATTTTCTAGTGGGTCGAGATCCATATTTCACTTTGTTTTAAGTCAGCGTTAGGTTGATTACACAAAACTTGGTTATTTAGGTAGGAACTCCTTCCAATTGTATCTAATACAATTATTGAATATTTTAGTTGGGCGAATAACTCCTTATTCTAATCCATCATATGGATCATTCCCAAATCCTGCTTCTAAACGCGTATAATCTTATTATAATTTGTTTAGTTAAGTTTGACCCAAAGTTTTAGCAATTGGATATTACATTTATCCCATTGCACCTTACCAATATAGAACATGCACCTCGCGTTAGGAGAAACCTACATTGTTCGATACTAGTCTTGATGAGTGCTAAAACTTGGAAATCATAAACTTAATATTCATTTTGAGGGAATTTGTTATTAGTTTGATCTCACCAGCTTAACATGCAAATTGTCTCTCACATGCATCAACGTACAAACACATGCAACAACATACATATAAAAAGATATAGTTATGGCCCCTAGCGCAATTGTTCTCTCAAGCCAATGAGAGAACCTAAGCTAAACCTAATAACAATTTACGCTTCTCCAAGCTAGATCTCTATGGTTGTCATCCTTTGATCTTGTTTTCTTCTTTTCTTCATTACATTACATTACTTCAAAGGATACCCGTTTTACATACGAGGGAGTAAGATGAGAAAAAAAGTTACATAAAGAGAGTATAAAGAAAGGCACGACACGCAGGTCATATTTAAAATCTCAAAACAAAATAAAAGAAGAATAAGGCCATAACCGATCACCACAAAACAATAATAATAAACATATTTTATTATTATTATTAATATTAATTTAAATTCTGTTAATTAAATAAGTTAAATTAAATTAAACTTTGGCGATTGATCATGAGTTAATTGAGGTTTCTATTATCCGATTATTAACTTATACCAAATATTTTAAAATAAATAATAACAACAATTTATTATTATTTATTTAAATAGTAACATGATACTTTATCATATTCTTTTGAAAACTTTTTTCATTCCACATAGACATAGTAACCATGAAGTAACTGTGAATAATCATTTTAGTACAGGAAACCAGAACTTTGCGTACACGGTAATACATACTATATATTACATACAATATTGTTATAATAACTTTTATTATACTTATTGTATGATATAGGCAGTATCTCGTAACTGTTACCACAACATGTGTATGTATTTTATAATAATAACAACAACACTTGTTATTATATTATAAAGCAAAGTAAAATACTTATAATAATAATAATAACAATTATTATATTATAAAATTTTGCAAACCTTAAAATAAATCTTGACAACACAACTCTTGTGTCGTCATAGAATCTAACGCAACTCGCGCATTCTGTCAAAACTGCAACGATCAATTATTCAATTTAATTGATCAAAAATTTTAATGTTTCACCGTACTAAAGTCGGACTCCGAAGAAAATGAAAATTAATCCCTCATAAGAATAACCATCATAACGTGATCACACGGATGAAATATAAATAATATATCCAATATATCATTGTTGCACTAGAATTACTTATATCACATATAAGATTGATCAATCATATTTGTGTAACTTATGGATGATCGATGTATCGCTGCTTCACCATACAAAACTTGGATTCCGAAGCATAGTCAACATCGATTCAACTAAATCATACACAACACGATGCCAATATTTAATGTCTATTAGAACTTTTCAAGGAGATGAAAATCTTCTCGAGGTAACCAAAGAGAAAAGACTCAATTATGTGTCTGATGATGGTTCCATCAACGGGGTTACTGAAAATCAAGGATCGTTTGAGTATGCAATAATGCTGAGAGGTCCTGTTTATCCTAACCTCTTAAAGAATTTATGGCTTCATGTTTTTGTTAGTCATAATGGAAACACCATTCATTCTCACGTCTTTGGCGTTCCGATTACCATCACTCGCTCCTCCATTGATGAAGCCATCCAGAGTACACCTATACCCAACTCTTGCATGAATATTAACATGTTTCCAAATGTTCCTAACTCTTCATTTAGATATGAGCCCCTTAGTTCAGATCACTTGAAACCACTTGCAAAAATCAAGTTTCAGTTCCTGTTGAAAAATCTTCATCCTAGAGGAGAAGATCTTGATAAATTTTTTCCTAGGGATACGTGTCTTCTTTATTTAATTTGCAAGAGTATTCTAATTCATCTTTCGACAATAATATTCAATCATCTGAAGCTATCAATCCAAGCATCTAGGAACTCTAAAAAAAATTCATTCCATATGGATGTGTATTGTCTGAAATGTTTGAGTTAACAGGTATAATTGAAACTTTTCAACGAAATATGTTCATCAGAGGCAATGTTCTATTTGATGAGAGTTGTGATATGTTTGAAGTTTAGATAGCCTTCCATGTCTATGTTCATTTTGTTGTAATCTCCTTCCAATATCAATGAAACTTCTTATCTTTTCATGTTGTTTCTTATGGTTTTTATGTTTTCACACATAATTACCTTTTTGATTATGACAAAAAGGGGGGAGTAATTAAATGAACTTAATTTTGATTTCAATAATCAAGTTCTGGAAAATATTCTCTAAAAAGAGCTGCTTACATTCTAAACCAGTCAAACTTATGTTTCTGTTAGAATTATTTTATTTTATTTTTCATAAAATTAGAACTCTGGTTAAAGACAAAGATCTGAAAGCATTATTCAAGGCTTATATTTAACCTGTTGGCTTCAGACGACTATTGGCTTCAGACTTTAAAGATGTTTTTCAATTCAGACTCCAAGAAGTGAAACCTGGAGTTTCAATTTGATTTCATTCTCGTTGGCATCTAAAGTCAAGATTCAATAAGAAGAAGTTGTGTGAAATCAAGATCTCAATTTGTCTATTGGCATCCAGAGTCAAGAATCTCAAGATCTCGATATCTAATCTATTGGAACCAGTGGGAGTTTTACTCAAATGGTTCAGAGTCAGGATATTTGATCTTCATCAAATCATTGACTTAGGGGGAGCATCGTAAAAAGGATAAGTATCCCTTACCCTTCTATTTTCACTTCTTCTGATTATAAGAACAAAATTGTGTCATCAAAATACATAGTTTTGTCATCATAAAAAAGGGGGAGATTGTAAAAACAAGATTTGGTTCTACAATATTATCTATGAGTTTTGATGATAACAAATGAGTATGTTTGTATGAACAATTTTGATACTCTAATGTTTGTTATTGTTGAGTACTTAACAAACAAGTTATGCTTTTGATAGATGGCGTGGCCAAGACATTAGAAGAGAATTGATTCCTCTTCTACGCTACACAAGTTCTGTTGAATAATAGCAAGACACTCCATAAGGCTCTGAAGTGTAAGCTATGATGTTTGTCTAAAGAAACCAGTCAGAAGATCTGAAGACATAAGTTTCTACTTACGTCTAGATACTAAATAATCAAGCTTCCAAAGACATCATGTTTCAAAGAAGCAAGTTAGAAGATCTGAAGACAAAGTTTCTACTAAAGTCCATATGCTGAAGACTTGTGTTTCTAATAACAAGGTTCTAAAGATAAGAGTTCTGAAGACCAAGTGCTGAAGACTCTAAAGACAAAAGTTTTAAAGAATCTAAAGACTTAAAGTTCTAAAGACCCAAGTATCCTAGAAAAGGTTCTCACAACCAAGTGCTGAAGACTCTGAAGACGCAGTTCTGAAGACTCTGAAGACTTGAAGTTCTGATGATCTGATGGTATATTCTCGCTTCTAAACTCATGCTCATAGAAGCCTATGAAGTTCAGAAGGAGAGAAGATAAACTTAACATGGTACAAATAGTACATGGTATAATCAACATTTCATTCCGCTACCATGAAAGGACGGACGCGTTGCACGATCTTGTCCCCCACATTATTGTTCAAGCTGCCAATGTTTCTGGAAATCCCAAGAGTATACCTCAACGGATATATTATTTTATTGGCTATATAAAGGCTTGAAGACTAAGAGATAAAGCTTCCAATTCACTGAATATTCACGCGCAAACGTTGTTCATAGCTTTCACATTCTTAGGTCACTGTTCATAAAATATTTTACATATTCAGCTTTTTAGAAGCAATACTCTTGTAAACAAAATTTGTATTCAAACAATTATTTGATTTTCCTTAAAGGACCGGGTAGGTCTGTATTCTTAAGAAGTCTAGAGCTTGCGAGTTTTAGAAGTTGTTAGTCACTTGTGGGTAGCTTGTGCATTGTAATAATCAGGTTGGTTATTGTTTGATATTCCTTAAGGGACCGGGTAGGTCTGAATCCTTAAGAAGTCTAGGGCCTGCGAGTCTTAGAGGTTGTTAGTCACTTGCGGGTAGCTTGTGCAAATTGTAATCAGTTTGGTTATAGTGAATTAAGTCCTCGATTGAGTGAGGCGAAATCACCTTGGCGGAAGGACTAGACTAGCTTGATAATTTTCAAGTGAACTAGTATAAACATACATTGTTTTTTACTTCTTGTTCTTACTTATTATTATTATCAAGAGTGAAAGAAAAATCATTTTAACATAAAGGGGGATATTTTTAAAAGAATAGTTTTGTTTTAAAAATCCAATTTAAACCCCCCTTTCTTGTGTTTTTCACACCCTCAAATAAGCCTTGCATACAAATTTAATTGAAATACAAGATATCTAACCAGATACGCAACGCGATCCTCGCTCTTGATGAGCTCCTTAACGCCTATCAAGCCAGGCTCATAAACCAATTTACCATCCCCGTCGACAATCGACCTTCCCCCTCTGCCCACACGCTAGATTGGGGGGATTCCTACGACAAAGGAGGATAAACGATCATGAGTAGCCCGATCCTCGGGACCAAGGTGACCTTTCTTCTAGACATAGAGGTCGGTCCCCTTATCATAGTGCTTACTCGTCTAGTGAAAGTGGAACTTGGGCACTAACTTCATCATCTTCTCCCCATACGCGTTTAAGACATGACCCCCTCTTCATAAAACAACCGGGTACTCCTGAAAAATATTCAGCAACGCCCTCTCGGACACGGGCTGGATCAAAATATACCTGTCTTTGAAGAGTCAGACAGACTCCAAGTAGGCCTTGAACACTTTCCCATTCGCCTGCTTTAAAGAAACCCATCCAAACTGAGTACCAAACGTGCTCCTCTAAAGATGTAAGCAGTAGAAGAACAAGGAAACGGTCGCCCCTATCTTCAAATAGTCGCACCCGATCTCGAAAGCACGTATGAAGGCGATCGAGTTAGGGTGCAGTTGCGAAGGAGCCAGACAGAGTTATCGGAAAATGGCCACCTGTAGATCAGTAAAAGGAAGTCGAAAGATCATCTCTCGAAACAGGATATCATACATGAGAAGTTGTCGGACATCAAATTTCGAGCATATACAATGACTCTGCGCGGGAATGTATATCGATCACTCCTCCTCAGCACCCCCGGGCTCCAGGGCCACCGTCGAGAACACCCTATTCGGATGCTCGATAAAAAAGGAAGTGTTCTCCCAAGGGCCTGGCGCGATCTAAGCCAGAGTGTCTTTAGCAGCCGCGGGCACATTCTGCCCGACTTCGCCAGCAGGATCCACAAGCGCATCCTCCCCGACTGCATGTTGTTCAGGCGAGCCTGGTTCCTGAACGACTGGTTCGGACTTAAGCGCCCCCGAGGTGCTCTAGAACTCTGAGCAGAACCACTGGACTCGTTCAAAAACTCGTCATCAGCAGTGTTAGCCATTGTACCTGAAAAGTACAGGACAAAAGTGAATTCGACATCGAAATCAAATCCACCCTTCCACCGTTAATCAAGTGAAAGGACACAAAAGAATGAAGACCTTATCCCCGACCAGATCCCTCACTCAAAAGCAAAAAGATAAAAACAGACTCTCTCACCGGGCACATTCGCACCGAGCGAGAACACAGAAAGCCTGCGAGCAGGTATCCCCCCAACACTTATGGGTTGAAGCCACTCATAAAGATTCATTGTTTCTGATGAAGATCATAAACAGAAACGGCCTCACGCCACCATTTTCAGGCGACGAAACCACCGCCACACACCAACACTACGCCAGGACTCTCACGCTAAGTTACTCAAAACCCTAACCACATGCATTTCTAGGAAGAGAAGCACAAAATCTAACCTAGAACAAATGAAAACCTCATAAAAGGCAGAGGGAATAAAAAACCTTACCAGATTAAAAGGAGCGACAATGATTACAAACGGAAATCTACGGCGGCGATCGGCGGAGCAAACAAAAACTTTGTTGGGAAGCAACGTCGAGCAAAAATAAGCCAGTCGAGCAAAGCGAGAGCAAGCGAAAAATGTGAATGAAGCTACCTCTCTCCCTTTTATAGACTGGTTGCTAACACGTGAGCGAGCACGGGCCTAGGGAACCCTAAAAGGCGTCATCAGCACACCCTAGTTCCTAGGCTAACCATCATTATGCCTCTATGACAATATGTGGCTCGATGCAAGTATGACACACAAACTCCTCAAAATTCAAGTTGGTCGTTCCTCTCCCTACAAGACGAACACATCGAGCAACATTCAGATTCTTTGTATGAATTTTCCCCTAAAAACACGGTAACTTATCAGAACCGCTCAACTATTCCTCTCCTCGCGAGGCGAACACGCCGAGCCTCACTTGTGCTTCTCGTACGGAATTGACCATAGAGCATCCCCCATTTC
The DNA here is from genome assembly GCA_948472305.1 of Vicia faba. Lineage (NCBI taxonomy): Eukaryota > Viridiplantae > Streptophyta > Magnoliopsida > Fabales > Fabaceae > Vicia > Vicia faba. The sequence continues at coordinate 440,759,665 of OX451738.1, forward strand.
GCGAGCATGTCTTAAAGTCATCATGCATCTACCCAGGAGAAACGACTTGGGGGGCTCCTGTTCTGGACTGACCTAATGACTAGAATTGGCCCAATCCGCTCCTACTCCCGGCATGACTCAGCAAACGATGGCCTGATAACTATGGCTCTGGGTAGGGCACGTCTGGTCGACTATCCCATGGGATTGCGAGACGAACAACGCCGAAATCATACACCTTCCCGTAACAGAAGCTTCCTCCCCGATATGCTCGCTACGCGTCAAGCAGACAACCAGACTAGCGCTCATAACGTGTCTGCCCGTTATCTCATCCATGCTTTGAGCAACGACTAGATACGGGCATAACTACCCGTTTTGACCAGGTCCGAGCAGTTGCTTATTTTCATGGAATCTAATATCTACGCCCAAAAATAGAGACCAATAGCTACGCGCCGGAGCATTATATAAACCCTCACACTTGTGAGGGCCATGTATCAAATATTCACTCATAAAACCCTAATATCTTTCTTGTATCTCTTTGCACTCTTTCTCACTAGATCGCCGGAGTGTCTTGCGAGTACACCCTCCTCCTCTCCACAAATTTCCAACCAAGCAGGCGTTGTCATCTCGACCCACTTTCAAGTTCTGATCACAGGTACGATCAGTTTTAATATTAGATTTTTTCCCTATTTATTTTATTTTATTTGCTAATTAGATAGATATTAGTAGTTTATTTTAAACATATCTATTATCTATTATCTCTCCATTGAGATTAATTTATTTTTGAGGTAATTATAAGAGATAAGAGAGAAGCACAAATAACATGAGTTCTGCTACATAGTGCGAAAAGCATTTTCACTCGAGGACCTAAAATTTATGTGTGTATTAATTAATAACACAACGTTATTTTCTCATTTTAAGTTAGTATTGTATTATGTATTATGTATTTTCTGTTTGAACTCTTCCGACCTTTATTATTTTATGTTCTCGAGATATCTTTATCATTCGAATATAATTATATTATATAATAATTATTAATCGATTTAGTTATTAATAGTTGATTATTTATTTATATAATTTTTAGATATAATTAAATAGTTATTAATCGGTTAAAATATTTTTGAATTTGATTATAATCAAGTTATTATTCAAAATTCAATTATTTTAAAATGTTTTAGTTCTACCATCAGTTGAATTTTCTATTCAATGAAATATTTTCTTTTTGATTTTGACAATTAAATGTTATTCTTAATTTGTAATTATTGTTACTATTGATTTATAATGAATTATTTTAATTTAATCATAAGTGAAAAACACAACAAAAAATATATTTTGGATTTTGACGTAAGCCCCGTTCTGTTAGTCACAAGGACCATGTGAATGACTGTAACAATCGGCCAAATTCCTTGGCAAGACTGGCAATGGCTCCACACGTGTCTCAGCCAAACCAGCCCAGCTCAAGGATTACCCGTTTCCAGGCCTGCATTTCTGCAGATGGGGCCCGGGGACTTTCCTGAGCCCAGCCGGAGCGTGGACCCATTCACATCGTCTCAATCCTGTTGAATAATAATGCAATCTCGCCTATTATAAACACCAAAACAATAGTTGATATTAACGATGTGGAACTCTATTAACCACCTATTCCACAATTTAAACACTATTTCCCCTTGGCTAAAAGAAAAACCCGAAACTAACAGGAAACTAATTAGACACACCAAATGCCTTCATTAACATGCCAACATCCATAATAAATAAGCATATTAATTCCATCTGAGAAGCATCATGGCAGAGGGATTTCTTAGGCAGGAACCCAATCAGCCTCACAGGTGTATGTTATTTACTTAAAACTACAAGACCATACTAATCTAAAACTAAATTACTTTAGACACAACAACCGTTTCAGTTTGTTTGGGTGCTTAGCTTGCACGCTCTTGGAGGACTTCGAGTTCCATCTCTGTTGGGTCTGTTGCTTGAATCTCGTAATGGATTCCCTGCAGCTCCCTTCTGAACCTGTCTTTTGATGTTGCATAAAGCATCTTAGGTCGAATACGGGCCACGGAAGGAGACCTGTAAAATAACTCGTTCATAAAGGGAAAGAAAATGCGGCAAATTATATCTTCCTTCTGTTTAATGCAACAGCAGTAGATAAAAGGTAAATCAGATTTTGAACTGATGTTTTTTCAAGACTGTGTCAATCTTGCAGTCATGCCTGATGTATATAAATTTATTATTACAACACTCAAAAGAATGAAGAAATGGTTTAAGATACCATATGCGGCCACTTTGATACAATAGTTCACATGAGTTGACAGGCAAAAGAAACTATCACATGAACTTGATGACAGACAAATATAATCACCTAAAATCAATATATCACCCAAAAGGAAGGTACTGTTTTGGTTAAGCTTTGTAATGTGGTTCGTATCCCCTAAAACACTAGCTAACTTCACCAAAGTAATTAACCTCTCGTGAAATTTTTGTACAAATAGATGGAAATTGGTTCATGTAATGTACACTTGTAAAGTTCACCCACTAGAAAATTTTGGTTTAAGATACCATATGCCGCTACTGTGACACTATAGTTCACAATCACATGAATTGAAAGGCAAGAGAAACTACCACATGAATTTGGTGACAGGGAGAAATATAATCAAGTTCTGAAAATACAACCAACTACAAAAAGAAGGCATCTTAAAACAATGTAACATACCACTGGACTATAGCAGGGTTGCATCAAATTGAAAAAACCTCTTAAAAGGCTATGAATTTATGTGAATGGTTCAAGCACTTAGTAATACCTCTAGTCAAAAGTCTAAAATTATCATCAATTATTCTATTTTTCATCAAGAGTCTGGAATTTGAAGTGAGTTTTGGAAGCCTATCGAACATCACCTTCACACCCCACCTTTAAAAAATGCAGTTCCCAATTCAACAAGGTACTAAAGTAATTGAAGTTCAATTTTGCCTAATAAAATATAACCATATAAGTACACCTTACCCCTATTCCCTCCATTTTAAAATATAATTTGGCATATATACCCGAGAAAATTAGTAATTTGCTTAATATCTATTAGAATTAGAGTTTGGCCTAACTTATTCTTACAATACCGGCTTAAAAACCGGCTTGTAAGGTAAGATTTGCCCCCACTTTTAAACATATATTGAGGCCATATCCTTATTGATGCAAGACTCTTCAACAATATCTAATGAAACTTGCAAATACCATTAGCTGCTATTAGCATACATATTAATAGATTATACAAAGAAGCCAGGTTCTGAAATAGATGTGACAATTCAGATTTAGGATTTATGAGGGCACTTGACTTAAGATTCTAAGGTGGGCCTTAACAAGAGGAACATGAATACATTAATTATGCTGTGACAGTGAATAAGAGGAACAAGCCTAGATAGAATACTAGAGAATTGTATCATTGCATAGAATTCACATTATTCAGATGAGCATAGTAAAACCAACGTGAGAATGTTGAACAAGTTATTATATAAATCCTGTGTGTATACAAGAAAGAAAGTAACTGACCATGCGATAAAAAAGATTTTGCTCTTTTGGCAATTCTCAGAGGTCACGAAATCAAAGTCAAAGACCGCGTATCTGCAATCATTTTCAGGCAAGGATGCAGTGAAATCATCATAGCTCTCAGCAGGGCCGCCGGTTTTTTCGACCACAACCTCTTTCGTTTTCTCATCAATTTTAAAAATCACGTAGCGGTGTACCTTCTTCCTCTGCAACTCCTTGAATGTGCTTACACTATGCTCAGCAACACCCATGCCAGAAGATGCATTTCCCTACAACAAAGATACATATTACTATTAGTTACACGGAAATTCCAATCTTTTATTTTCAAACTCGATATCTATGTATAACCAACACATCACGTTGAAGACGTGTCTGTGTCTGGTGTCTGATATGTGTCAGTGCCAGATTGCAAAAATAGGCATCCATAGTAAATCATCTTACAACTCAAAACAACTTCATGCAAGACGAAAATTGAAACGACCCCATAAGATTACATTTGACATCATATGTTAGAGTCTAATTCATTGATTCTATTTTGTCATTTCTAAGCATAGTAATGACCAAACCAACATGATACTGAAAACATGACAAATTTTATTCAATTTTTTTTTGAGAAAGTAAAATAAATAAATAAAACTGAGACCCAAAATTTGAAGTGGGAAAGAACATCAAAATCAGCAGTGGAATCAAACAAATCCGACAAAAACAGGGCATAAAAAACAACATTTGATGAAATCAAACCAACAATAGCACGGTCTTAAAGGGTAATTTTTTAATAATACTAAACAGAAGAGGTGAAGAAAAATAGGCATAGATGAATAGATGATAGAGGAAGAAGGAAGATGAAAAAGAAGCTTACCCCTCCGACTCCCATTCTGAAAGCCATGGCTATTCAGCTGTTACAGTGAGAGTCAAGAATTTTGATGGGTTTGTAGAGAAATGAGAGGAGAGAGAATTCTGAGGAGACAAAATATGAGAAAAATGTAACTAGCCACACAAGCTAAATATTATTTTATGTATACAAAAATAGAGTGAAAGAATAATGTTACACTTGTAAATTTACATTAGTGATTGTGATATAGCATTTTACTCTATTTTTCCAAGTGAAGTGATTTATCTCCAAACATAAAGTAAGATGAAGTGTATACAAATAATTGATTAAGTCATTATACTTGTGAGTGAGTCCCTTGTATATATAGACGGGTCGAAATCATACGTGCTCCATGCAATTGATATTTCCATACAACTGATTTTTTATATCATTAATGAATATATTCTTGTTGGCTGAAGATTTTGATATTGTGATTCGAAATGAAATGATTGAGCTTTGTTTGAATAAAACAAGTTTTATGGTTTGGAATGGAAGAGACTGTTTTTTCGAATGGAAATATTAATGTTTAAGGTTTCGAATGATAGTTGTGGAGTGTAAGTCTAAAGAATTTTCGAAATAATGATGAGATTATATTTGTGAAGGTTGTTTTCGAAAATAACCTTTGAAACGAATTCGAAACGAAGGTTCTAAGGCGTTTGAAATTCAAACGTGAGCGGGATATTGGAAATTCAAATACATAAGCGTTGGAGCGTTCGAGGACGCGTGAAGGCTAGAGGGAAGTATGCTCTGCATGCTTCGAACGTGGCAGATTCTGATAGCAAGACCGTTATGATCGAAATAGTATAAATAGAGGTCTTAGTGTTAGGATTTGGGGGTGTCATATCTGTTGTACAAATTCAGTAAACATTCAAAATACCGCATGGATAGGGAAACGAATGCTCGAAAGATGTACGTATGATAACACCAACATTTACAATTCAATGAAAACTCTTTATATTTTCCAGTTTTGTCTTTCATTTCCATTTCATTTGTGCTTCAAACATTTTTACGTTCATGCCTTTACATTAAAGCTTTTACATTCAGAGTCATTTATTTCTTTCTGCATTTAAACGCTTTTCTTATGTTCGAATCCTTTAAACATTTAGCAACTTTTACATTCACTCACTTAATCCTGCCATTTACCCAATCTTAAGTGTTTTTACTTTTCTAATGAACATTCCTTATATCATATAGAAATTATCCTTCGAATCATTTAGTGTAGTAATCGAAGTGGATTGGATGTCTTTGAAACACTTTAATTAGAAGTCCTAAATATGAATACCAGTTTTACAATTAGATTTAGCCAAACAACTATGTCTCATAGGATCAATCTAGTCGATCCTGCAAGTTACCAGAGAAATTGAATAACAATAATTAAGTTTATTCGATAGTTTGGAAGACTAGCGGTTGTTTACCAGAAATCACTGTTGTTGTACCCCAAAATTTGCCCTCCCATATTCTTCAAGATTTGTCAAGTCAAAGCTACAAAATTCCCCAAGGGTGGCACAGTCAAAGATCTCCTATACAGTCAAAACTAGGGTTTGTGTTCTGATCAAGAAAATGAAGCTTTCAAAGGCCCAATCAAGTCTCACATGCTTACAAATATGGTCAAGCATCCTCATACCAAGTTTCAAGACATTCAGCTCAAAATTGCACAGTCAAAAACCCTAATTGCACTACAGTCAACTGTAGGGGCAAAATGGTCATTTGACAGTCAAAAGTTCAAATTTTTGGTCAACACATCATTTTGAAGCCACAAACATCATTTGATCAATGCTTGATCATGATTCTCAAAATTTGGCTCAGAAATCATCAAGATGCAAAAGTTTCCTTATTTGGACAGCTGAAAAAGTCAACTGAAATTGACCAGGGCATAACTTTCACATGGATTATCAGAAAAATTCCATCCAAAGCTCATTTTGAAGAGAAGGACATTTCCTACAACTCATCTTCATACTTCAAGTCCAAGAAATGCTCTCACAAAAAGTTATCAGTTTCAACATTATAGGTCATTTTCAAAAGTCAACAAAAAGGGACTTTAAGTCAAAGGCCATAACTTGAGATTGGTAAATCAAAATGACTTGGGACTAAAGGAATTGGTTAGAGGACTCAAAGACCTTTCCAAAATGTCCAAGAACATGAGAAAAGCTTAAAAATTGAGCAAGTTATGCCTTGTGGAAGTTGGGAAATTTTTGGATATTTTGAAAAGTCAACATTGACTCAAATGACCTAAAATTGCTAATGGGCCCATTTTTCTTCCATGATTCATCATTCCAAGCATGTGCACGACCACTTGGCCCAAAGGGAAGTATTTTCTCATTTTTTATTTATTTATTTGAATTTTATTTATATTAATTCATTTAAATCATTTAAATATGTGAAAAATATTTAACCTAACCTAACAAATCTTTTTGTACATGTTTTAGACTCAATAATTCGTGTACATTCGAATTAGGAAATATTTGGGGTGATTGGATATGATTTGTGCAAAAATAGCATGGAAAATATTTGGTTAAAAAGCTTGAAAATCAAATCTTCAAAAACCATTAATTCAAGAGATTTTGATCAATATTGTTGACCTAATGCACTCAGTACATAAGCATACTCACAACCCTAATGTAAAGAACACGCTCAGCTGCTCAAGGAGGCCATAACCAAACTTGAAAAATTCTCTAAAAACTAAAATCTGAAAAACACTTTTGAGGTGGATTCAAAGCCTAATTCTTGTTCCATTAGCTTGCCAAGGTTGTCCAGAAGCGATTACAATCACAAACATCCATCCAAACTCCAAGAATTGGTAACATGAACGCAAGCTGTATCAAGAAAATTTCATAATCGTGCATCATGATTTACACATCTTTTGTAACTTTTATTCATTGATTCATGATTACTGACTTGTTCTAATGCTAATCATATAACTTAATTGAGTTTTTAGGCTGTATACACGATTCCACCATGTTTGAATTTTAGGGTTTTGCAAGCTTCAGATTAGGGCTTTTGAAACGAGGAAAAATTGAGACTCCAAACCACCACCATTCAAACCAGCAAGCTTGGACGAAGAAGATACAACAATCGCGCTTAATTTATATGGCCTTATGGCCTATTCGTTATTTTTTCTAATGGTACATTACAGAACGGTTCAAAAACCGTTGTCTATTGCTTTTGTATTTCAGGAAAATATAACACGATGAAGAAGATGAGTCCGTGGCATGAATTGGTTGGTTGATTTGAAATTCGCGCGCTTTATCCCACTAACGCGTAGTTTCATATTTTATTATTTGCTGTTTATTTATTTAACAAAAGAGTTTAGTGGTTCAGCTGGCAAGCGCTGATTGTGTTGACGACCAAGACCTGGGTTCGAGCCCCAGGTCTGCATTATTCTTCATATTATTTTTCAATCCAGGTTCACATGCCGTTCCACTTACTGAGGACTATGATGCACTTCCAAATCAAATGTGACACGTCCCTCTCAAGATCAAACCAAAGGCTGAGATTGAAGGTACACCCTAAACCCTGGTCAATATGCCAGCAGGCTACCTGGGAAGTCAAACGGACCTAAAGCTTGTTGGGCCAGAATTCTTGGATCAAAACCTCCTATTTGGGGACTGCCCCCCCTGGTTTGCAATTCTCTATATTTCTTATATTTTATTTTCAACTATTATTTTTTTATTTTCTTTTTTTGTTTTAATTTAATTAATTATTTTCACAAAATATAAAAATACACAAAAAATCAGAAAAAGATAAAAAATATAATAAATATTTTTGTTTTTAATATTTTCATAAATAAATGCATGTAAATTATTTAGTTTTAAATTAGGTTGCAATTTTAATTCTTTTCATAATAAAAATCCAATAAAAAATGTAGAATTAGGTTTAATTAATGTTTTTTTTAATTTTTCTTTCTTATAATAATATTTATTTATTTTATTTATTTTTGTAATTAAATTTGCATGAAAATGACTTAGGTTTAAATTAGGTTAAAAATTTCAACATTTTTCTTAATAAATTAAAATAAAGTAGAATTAGGGTTAGTAGTTAATTTTAATTAATTCTTTCTTTTTCTATTAAATCTTAAAATGCTAAAAAACACCAAAAATAAGTTCTTTTTTCTTTTAATTTTAATTTTAATTCCTCATTAATTTTAATTTTTGCAAAAGGGTCCAACGCCCATGTTCTTAATTTCTTGTTTATTCGCATATTTATTTTATGTCATTTAAATAATTATGTACCTCTCCCGAAGCCTTGTAATTACTTCTCGCATTTTTCAATTCTTTGCCTATTTTTATTTTTTCTATCAAATCGGGTCCTGGTTAATTTTGGCGATGTGGACCCGCGCCATTTGTAATAGCTTTAGATTTACTTTTCTCGCAACCTTTTAACTGTTAATCAAATGACATGAAAGACTGTATGGACAAAATAAAATCAAGCGTAGATCACCGATGCATGACAAAACAAACAATAAACTGAAAACGACACACAAATCGCACACATCACCCCTAGGGTACGCCTCACTGTTGCCTTGCCTTCGAAAGGTGATCGTCGAGTAGAGGATGTCTTAGTAAGTCCTCATGATCCGGGAACCTGGCATGAGGGTAGCTTCTAAGGTGTCTTCCCATTGCTCTGGTGATCACCATGTCCCGAACCTTCGAATTGACCCGAACACCTCCAATGGTGGTGCTACCTACCTCTCAATGGTGGGATGGCACTACTTTAAAGGACATCTACACAGACGAATTCCTTAGGGTAGGTAGACGACTCTAGATACTTGCTCTAATTTCGAAACAAAAATTCAAACATACTTTACACACCGACACCTTTTCAAAAAAAAGCTTTCGAAAGCAACTTTTCAAACACTCTTGAGGACTGATACAAGAGTCGAACTAGAATTTTCAAAGAAACTTTTTAAACCCACAGTTGAAAAGCAAACAAACCAATTTTGAAAACACAAATGAGCAAGTATCTAAGAGCCCATGGATAACCATGGATAGAAAGGGTGCTAACACCTTCCCTTTCTATAATCTACCTCCCGAACCGAGAGCAATCTCTATAAGGAATTTTTCTGTGCTTTTGTCCTTTCCATTCGGAGAAAATAAAAGACGGTGGCGACTCTTGCTTCCGCGATATTTCGCGAACCAGCGTTAAACAGTCAGTTCCAGATCCACCGATCACAGAACTGGCGACTCTGATGGGGACTTAAACTTAAAGTGAGGTGTACCTTAGGGATAGTTCATAACTGTGTTTTCAATTGCTTTCTTTGCTTGCTTTAAATTTTGGGATTGTCTTGGGAGTTCTATAGATCCTAACCCGGATCTGGGGATACCTTCTTAGAAAGTAGCAACAAGACTGTGAGGGAACTGTGCGGGGTATACCGACATGGTTGAAACAGTCTGCTACGTTGATGTGGCACTTTGGTGTGTACCGGTAACCCTTGAGTTCAGTCAAGGAGAGTACGGGGCCTCCGCGTGGTGTCGTGAAGCATCAACAGACCTTAGGAACCTTAATTGAACTATCTTGGCCTCTTTAGGGTAGTGAGATAACTGACTTTGGTGCAGTCCGAGGTTGGTTGATACTCGATACTACACTCAATTGAGGGTTGCTTTCCTGGAATATTTCGGTCGCCAGTTCAGTGGCTAGATCGAAACGATGAACAATGAAAGCAATCCCGTGATATTGGGACCCTTAGAACCCGGTTACTTCTAATAGGACAGGTTTTGAGCCCACCAACTTCAAGAGGGTAATACCCAGACCCCATGCTGGCCTAAACCCTAAGGGTTTCTCTTGTGTGACTTGTGTGCCTTCGTACTTGACTATTTGCATGCTTGTTGTCTGACACTCGAGTTTCTTACAGGTTTCGTTTATAGTCCTTAATTGGGACTCATGACAGGGTTTACTAAGTTTCCCTTGCAGGTTTTGTTTATAGTCCTTAATAGGGACTCATAACAGGGTATACTAAGTTTCTTACAAGTTTTGGTTTGTAGTCCTTAACTGGGACTCATAACAGGGTGTACTAACTACTTGCAGGTTCTGTTTATAGTCCTTAATTGGGAATCATGACAGGTTTTACTTGAGTTTCTTGCAGGTTTTGGTTTGCAGTCCTTAATTGGGATTCATAACAGGGTTACTTACATTACCCCGTGCATCATGACATCATACCATTGCATACATCCTAACCCATTTCAAGGATCTCAAGGGCTTGTGATGCAGGTCATGACGAATCAAACATCTAGCAAGGGGCAAAGAGGATTTATTTTCCTCTAACCAAAGTGGTCAGGGGCTATGACCCACTTGATATGGTGAGCTCTGACTCTTGAAGAAGGTTCCCCTAACCAAGGTTGTTTGGAAATCAAAACCAACAGGATGACTAAAGTCAGAGGCTATGACCCACTGGACATGGTGAGCCTTTGACCCTTGAAGAAGGACTCTCAACAACATGAAGTACCTTCAATCAAGTTACCAGTTTCCAACTCTAACAATTTGTTTACCCCTCGAGGTCCTTGAAAACATTGCATGCATAACATACATATCATTACATAACAGGTATCTTTGTTGCAGGTCACTTACCTTTCTCGCTGTTTATTTCAGCAATGGCCTTCCAACCAGACAACCAGGACCTTCACATTCAAGAGACTCAGTTCAAAGAGATCTTCCTAAGCCTATCCAAGGGGCAGGAAGAGTTGAGGACACTCCTCATGGGAAATCTGATCAGAAAGAGTCCTGAAGATGACAAGGACGAACAACTGAAACGTCTACAAGCTGAGGTAGACACATTGAAAACCCAGATGCTGGGGCAAAGGGCCCTCATTCAAGGTTTAGCTCAGGAGCAAGGAGATCTGAGGGCCATGATCAGTCAGCTTCATCAAGACATGAAGCAACCAGCCCAAATCAGGGACCAGGTCATAGAACAGCTTCCAAGAAAGCAAAGGTCGGGTCCAATGAATAGACCTCTCCGAGTTGCTACTACTTCTCAGGTCCAACAACGACCTCGCCAAGAACAGCGGGTTGATCAGAACAGGTCGGACGAGCCTAAGAGACAATTCACCAACATCAACATGTCATGGTCACGAGCTTTGCAGCACATGTTAAGGATGAAACTGATTGCAGTGATCAACCCTCCTGCAAATCCAAAGACTTCCTCTCCAAACTACAACCCAGAAGCAAGGTGCGCTTACCATTCTGGTAGCCCGGGGCACGATACTGAGGACTGTTGGGCACTAAAGTACAAGATTCAAGGCATGATCGACGCTGGAGAGATTCAGTTTGAAGTGCCCGAGACTTCCAACATGATCACTGCTCCCTTGCCGAAACATGGCTAAGACTGAAAAGACTTTTGTTCATTCGAATGTTCAAGTTGCGATTTTCTTTTGTTCAAACATTTACTCATTGTTAAAACATTGTTACTTCATTAATGCATCGCTTATGTCTATTTTGAATCAATATATTCGTATTCACTATACGCAAATTATTTTCATATTTTTTCTGATGTCAACTCTTGATCTAAAATTCTAAGCCTCTTGAGGGAGGATGACGAAAACGATACCATAATCTACAGTATGCTTTTGAACAGACCCCGCTGATGAAGTACAGGCATTGTTTCAATTCCTAAACACTGGAGTTATAAGGCAGATAATCCCTCGTCAACCCCTCTGAGCCAAAGAAGTAGGAGTTTTTTCTTTTCGAAATTTAAAACCCTTAATCATAACCTGGGGCAGGGTAGTCTCTCAGTTGATCCAAGTGCATAACGAATGGCACCAAAGAGGTCCTTACAAAACAAAGAAAAATCGTGATGGTTCCGAATAATCAATAAAGAAAGGCAGTCATTATCTCAAAAAATAAAAAGCCCATTAAGTCAAAACCCATGAAGGAGACTTACAAAACTGGGGCATCCCGCTGACTGTAATTCCAAAAAAGGAAACAATTCAGGCAAAAAAGAAAGGGATAACAAAAATCAGACAAGAAAGAGGTCTTACAAACCCTCGACGAAAAATGACTGCCTATTCAAAATAAACTATCAACATCCGAACCATCACTGGTATATCAAAGAAAAAACTCAAACAAGGTCTAACGCACGATCAGCTGAGTTTAGGTTTGAAGAACATCACGAAGAGCGGGTGGGTACAAATAAATTTGAGCCTTTATCCTTTGTTTCTTAAACCGTGAACCAAGCCACGTTATAACCCTCAAAAGTCCTAGCTGAAGCACGGGTTAGTTCGAAAGCGTACTGTTACGAAAGGTATCCTGACTCCTTAAGACTTACGGTAAATACGGAGTTGACATCACGTTTTACAAACATTCACTTGTTTTATGAAAAAAAGAATGCATTTTCAAAATCTTCAAGACAGACATAAGCTTTGCATTTTTAACATAACTTTGTTTGCATATGAATTTTTGTTTGAACAGCAGGGAAATTCGCACGATGAATACCTAGCGAACAAAAGCACTTTCAATCAAGGGGCATGGCATGACTATTGTCCATCATCTGGGACAGTTAAATCAAGATTCGGAGAATCTCTCAAAGGCCAGACAACCTGGGGCAAATCTCCGCCTGAGTCACTTGGGGCACTCCAACAACGAATCTTGCCTGATCAAACACCTTCTGGCGGCATGACAAAACACTTCCAACAGGGGCAACTCCCTACATTCTGAGAATGCGGACATAGTCGAAAAAATACTACGCAAAATCAAAGACCCGCTAGGTTGACATACCTAGGCAAAAATTAGGGCTTCCCGGCGAACCAAAAGGGTTCGGGCAAAATGAAGGGATGAAATAAAAAAATCTGTACACCCGGCAAGTCGAAAACCTGAAAAGGCGGCTTGGGCAAAAAAGGGTATCCCGGTGGACTGAAAACCCGAAAGGGCGGTCCAGGAAAAAGTTAGGGATTAAAGCGTACGACTATGTCCTGTCATCTCACCATTGGCCTACTAGAAGAAGGCTTGTCCACCAACAACTATCAGCACCTCACAGGTCTTCATCTCATACCTCAGAAACAGGGGCAATAAAGAGTGGTCTAAGCGATCTGATTGTTCTATCCTCCAAAGTACCAAGGTAGGTTCAGCTAAAGAACATAACCAGTACATCTTAATTCCCCAGAGAGTAAGTGCATTCTTCTCCAAGCAGAGTTCTCAAATCTCAAGAAAATTGGGTATGCTCCCGCAGATCCCAACATCCCCCAGCAGCAATACATATATTCATAACAAGCATCCCCGACAGTCTTGGTCCAAAGATTGTTCCTCGGCGGTATATCAATATTCAAAGGAACCGCTTCCCCGACATAGTTCAAAACTTCCCCAGAAGAGTCCAATCCAGTTTCCCTAGGAAAGTTGGCACTCATCTCCCCAAGCAGTAAGCTTATCCCCAGTAGATTCTGGAAGCTTATCCCTCACAGAGCACGAACGCGTTTCCCGGCTTTATTCAAAGAGTTATTTCCTTAAACAGGATATAACTGGGTTATCCTCAGCCAAAAGCCACGGAAAGGGCGTCCTCGACAAAATCTCCTTATCCCCAGCAAAGTCCATCTACACTTCCAACAACAAGTATATCCCCAGCAAGTTATCATCAACACTCAGCAAGGCATCCCTCTTCCCACAGAGTATTGCTTCCCAGCATGGTCGCTAGAGTATCTTTTCTCCCCGCAGAATCTTCCATTTGCCAAATTTATTCCGTAACGGAGTCATCTTCTCCTACCGGTATTCTTGCAGTTATCATCCCCAACGGAAGCAAAATCTATTCTTCAGCATTAGCCCAGGATATGACTTCCCGGCACCCGTCAAGGATTTACTTTCCTAGACGAAAAACACATACATAAACATCACATACATCATTATAGCATGCATAAACGCATCATATCATACAAATATCATTTATGTTGAGAACATCATTGCTTGATCCATATCATGCATCGCATACGACTGACCTTTACCTTTCAGGAAAGATGCAGTTGAAATTCTCAATCATATTTCAAGACCTAGACCGGTTCAGTTAATCGACTTCGAAGACTTCTTATCCAGTCCCAGGCCTTCTCTAGTCCACCTAAATCGATTCCCAACAGATTTTTCTGATAAAGACTCAATAGAGGTTATCCCAGGCTATAATTTCCTATTGGTTCTCTCTCCGACGGTGCATGAGATTTCCATTTTAGGTTTTTCTTTGAGAATATATTTTCCTATTGGTTCTCTCTCCGACGGTGCATGAGATTTCCATTTTAGGTTTTTCTTTAAGATTATAATTTTCAGATGGTCCCCTCTCCGACAGTGCGTGAGGTGGTAAGTCCTTTTCAGATGTTTCCCTCTCCGACGGTGAGTGAGGTGATAGTCTCCTATGGTCCCCTCTCCGACGGTGAGTGAGGTGGTAATTCCTTTTCAGATGTTTCCCTCTCTGACGGTGAGTGAGGTGATAATCTCCTATGGTCCCCTCTCCGACGGTGAGTGAGGTGGTAATTCCTTTTCAGATGTTTCCCTCTCCGACGGTGAGTGTGAGGTGATAGTCTCCTACGGTTCCCTCTCCAACGGCGAGTGAGGTGGTAAGTCCTTTTCAGATGTTTCCCTCTCTGACGGTGAGTGTGAGGTGATAGTCTCCTATGGTCCCCTCTCCGACGGTGAGTGAGGTGGTAATTCCTTTTCAGATGTTTCCCTCTCCGACGGTGAGTGAGGTGATAATCTCCTATGGTCCCCTCTCCGACGATGAGTGAGGTGGTAATTCCTTTTCAGATGTTTCCCTCTCCAACGGTGAGTGAGGTGATAATCTCCTATGGTCCCCTCTCCGACGGTGAGTGAGGTGGTAATTCCTTTTCAGATGTTTCCCTCTCCAACGGTGAGTGAGGTGATAGTCTCCGATGGTCCCCTCTCCGACGGTGAGTGAGGTGGTAATTCCTTTTCAGATGTTTCCCTCTCCGACGGTGAGTGAGGTGATAGTCTCCTATGGTTCCCTCTCCGACGGTGAGTGAGGTGGTAAGTCCTTTTCAGATGTTTCCCTCTCCGACGGTGAGTGAGGTGATAGTCCCCTATGGTTCCCTCTCCGACGGTGAGTGAGGTGGTAAGTCCTTTTCAGATGTTTCCCTCTCCGACGGTGAGTGTGAGGTGATAGTCTCCTACGATTCCCTCTCCAACGGCGAGTGAGGTGGTAAGTCCTTTTCAGATGTTTCCCTCTCCGACGGTGAGTGTGAGGTGATAGTCTCCTATGGTCCCCTCTCCGACGGTGAGTGAGGTGGTAATTCCTTTTCAGATGTTTCCCTCTCCGACGGTGAGTGTGAGGTGATAGTCTCCTATGGTCCCCTCTCCGACGGTGAGTGAGGTGGTAATTCCTTTTCAGATGTTTCCCTCTCCGACGGTGAGTGAGGTGATAGTATCCTATGGTTCCCTCTCCGACGGTGAGTGAGGTGGTAAGTCCTTTTCAGATGTTTCCCTCTCCGACGGTGAGTGAGGTGATAGTCCCCTATGGTTCCCTCTCCGACGGTGAGTGAGGTGGTAAGTCCTTTTCAGATGTTTCCCTCTCCGACGGTGAGTGTGAGGTGATAGTCTCCTACGGTTCCCTCTCCAACGGCGAGTGAGGTGGTAAGTCCTTTTCAGATGTTTCCCTCTCCGACGATGAGTGTGAGGTGATAGTCTCCTATGGTCCCCTCTCCGACGGTGAGTGAGGTGGTAATTCCTTTTCAGATGTTTCCCTCTCCGACGGTGAGTGTGAGGTGATAGTCTCCTACGGTTCCCTCTCCAACGGCGAGTGAGGTGGTAAGTCCTTTTCAGATGTTTCCCTCTCTGACGGTGAGTGTGAGGTGATAGTCTCCTATGGTCCCCTCTCCGACGGTGAGTGAGGTGGTAATTCCTTTTCAGATGTTTCCCTCTCCGACGGTGAGTGTGAGGTGATAGTCTCCTATGGTCCCCTCTCCGACGGTGAGTGAGGTGGTAATTCCTTTTCAGATGTTTCCCTCTCCGACGGTGAGTGTGAGGTGATAGTCTCCTATGGTCCCCTCTCCGACGGTGAGTAAGGTGGTAATTCCTTTTCAGATGTTTCCCTCTCCGACGGTGAGTGAGGTGATAATCTCCTATGGTCCCCTCTCCGACGGTGAGTGAGGTGGTAATTCCTTTTCAGATGTTTCCCTCTCCAACGGTGAGTGAGGTGATAGTCTCCGATGGTCCCCTCTCCGACAGTGCGTGAGGTGGTAATTCCTTTTCAGATAGTTCCCTCTCCGACGGTGAGTGAGGTGATAATTCCTTTTTAGATAGTTCCCTCTCCGACGGTGAGTGAGGTAATTCCCTCTCAGATTATAATTTCCTTTGGTTCTCTGCCCGATACTACGAAGATGGTAATTCTCACCAAGATTTTCTCAACGAGCGTTGTTGAAGTTAAAGTCACCCAAGGTTCTCTTACCATTCATGTTAACCATCCCTGGTTCAGTCATCATCTTTTGAAGCTCCAGACTCAGCTCCTGTAACCAGTCAGGACACATTTATACCAAGCATCTGAAAACCAGCTCCTGCAACGTGTCAGGTACTCATTTTTCTTTTGCAGGCATGCAGGTTCTCGCTAAGGAATCTCTTACGCGATCAACATCCAGATGGCATCTATAAGCCCATCATCCTATTCACCAACCTCTAAATGGCATCTATAAGCCATTCCATCATCACACTGCTACTATGTGAGCGCAAATTTCTGGGCACTCTAGTGTCCAATCATCTTCTACCTTCGGATTACGAAAGGCACGTCAGCCAATCTGCATCCTCAAGTCTAAGAAGATTGAACAGGGGCAACTGTTGTACCCCAAAATTTGCCCTCCCATATTCTTCAAGATTTGTCAAGTCAAAGCTACAAAATTCCCCAAGGGTGGCACAGTCAAAGATCTCCTATACAGTCAAAACTAGGGTTTGTGTTCTGATCAAGAAAATGAAGCTTTCAAAGGCCCAATCAAGTCTCACATGCTTACAAATATGGTCAAGCATCCTCATACCAAGTTTCAAGACATTCAGCTCAAAATTGCACAGTCAAAAACCCTAATTGCACTACAGTCAACTGTAGGGGCAAAATGGTCATTTGACAGTCAAAAGTTCAAATTTTTGGTCAACACATCATTTTGAAGCCACAAACATCATTTGATCAATGCTTGATCATGATTCTCAAAATTTGGCTCAGAAATCATCAAGATGCAAAAGTTTCCTTATTTGGACAGCTGAAAAAGTCAACTGAAATTGACCAGGGCATAACTTTCACATGGATTATCAGAAAAATTCCATCCAAAGCTCATTTTTAAGAGAAGGACATTTCCTACAACTCATCTTCATACTTCAAGTCCAAGAAATGCTCTCACAAAAAGTTATCAATTTCAACATTATAGGTCATTTTCAAAAGTCAACAAAAAGGGACTTTAAGTCAAAGGCCATAACTTGAGATTGGTAAATCAAAATGACTTGGGACCAAATGCATTGGTTAGAGGACTCAAAGACCTTTCCAAAATGTCCAAGAACATGAGAAAAGCTTAAAAATTGAGCAAGTTATGCCTTGTGGAAGTTGGGAAATTTTTGGATATTTTGAAAAGTCAACATTGACTCAAATGACCTAAAATTGCTAATGGGCCCATTTTTCTTCCATGATTCATCATTCCAAGCATGTGCACGACCACTTGGCCCAAAGGGAAGTATTTTCTCATTTTTTATTTATTTATTTGAATTTTATTTATATTAATTCATTTAAATCATTTAAATATGTGAAAAATATTTAACCTAACCTAACAAATCTTTTTGTACATGTTTTAGACTCAATAATTCGTGTACATTCGAATTAGGAAAGATTTGGGGTGATTGGATATGATTTGTGCAAAAATAGCATGGAAAATATTTGGTTAAAAAGCTTGAAAATCAAATCTTCAAAAACCATTAATTCAAGAGATTTTGATCAATATTGTTGACCTAATGCACTCAGTACATAAGCATAATCACAACCCTAATGTAAAGAACACGCTCAGCTGCTCAAGGAGGCCATAACCAAACTTGAAAAATTCTCTAAAAACTAAAATCTGAAAAACACTTTTGAGGTGGATTCAAAGCCTAATTCTTGTTCCATTAGCTTGCCAAGGTTGTCCAGAAGCGATTACAATCACAAACATCCATCCAAACTCCAAGAATTGGTAACTTGAACGCAAGCTGTATCAAGAAAATTTCATAATCGTGCATCATGATTTACACATCTTTTGTAACTTTTATTCATTGATTCATGATTACTGACTTGTTCTAATGCTAATCATATAACTTAATTGAGTTTTTATGCTGTATACACGATTCCACCATGTTTGAATTTTAGGGTTTTGCAAGCTTCAGATTAGGGCTTTTGAAACGAGGAAAAATTGAGACTCCAAACCACCACCATTCAAACCAGCAAGCTTGGACGAAGAAGATACAACAATCGCGCTTAATTTATATGGCCTTATGGCCTATTCGTTATTTTTTCTAATGGTACATTACAGAACGGTTCAAAAACCGTTGTCTATTGCTTTTGTATTTCGGGAAAATATAACACGATGAAGAAGATGAGTCCGTGGCATGAATTGGTTGGTTGATTTGAAATTCGCGCGCTTTATCCCACTAACGCGTAGTTTCATATTTTATTATTTGCTGTTTATTTATTTAACAAAAGAGTTTAGTGGTTCAGCTGGCAAGCGTTGATTGTGTTGACGTCCAAGACCTGGGTTCGAGCCCCAGGTCTGCATTATTCTTCATATTATTTTTCAATCCAGGTTCACATGTCGTTCCACTTACTGAGGACTATGATGCACTTCCAAATCAAATGTGACACGTCCCTCTCAAGATCAAACCAAAGGCTGAGATTGAAGGTACACCCTAAACCCTGGTCAATATGCCAGCAGGCTACCTGGGAAGTCAAACGGACCTAAAGCTTGTTGGGCCAGAATTCTTGGATCAAAACCTCCTATTTGGGGACTGCCCCCCCTGGTTTGCAATTCTCTATATTTCTTATATTTTATTTTCAACTATTATTTTTTTATTTTGTTTTTTTGTTTTAATTTAATTAATTATTTTCACAAAATATAAAAATACACAAAAAATCAGAAAAAGATAAAAAATATAATAAATATTTTTGTTTTTAATATTTTCATAAATAAATGCATGTAAATTATTTAGTTTTAAATTAGGTTGCAATTTTAATTCTTTTCATAATAAAAATCCAATAAAAAATGTAGAATTAGGTTTAATTAATGTTTTTTTTAATTTTTCTTTCTTATAATAATATTTATTTATTTTATTTATTTTTGTAATTAAATTTGCATGAAAATGACTTAGGTTTAAATTAGGTTAAAAATTTCAACATTTTTCTTAATAAATTAAAATAAAGTAGAATTAGGGTTAGTAGTTAATTTTAATTAATTCTTTCTTTTTCTATTAAATCTTAAAATGCTAAAAAACACCAAAAATAAGTTCTTTTTTCTTTTAATTTTAATTTTAATTCCTCATTAATTTTAATTTTTGCAAAAGGGTCCAACGCCCATGTTCTTAATTTCTTGTTTATTCGCATATTTATTTTATGTCATTTAAATAATTATGTACCTCTCCCGAAGCCTTGTAATTACTTCTCGCATTTTTCAATTCTTTGCCTATTTTTATTTTTTCTATCAAATCGGGTCCTGGTTAATTTTGGCGATGTGGACCCGCGCCATTTGTAATAGCTTTAGATTTACTTTTCTCGCAACCTTTTAACTGTTAATCAAATGACATGAAAGACTGTATGGACAAAATAAAATCAAGCGTAGATCACCGATGCATGACAAAACAAACAATAAACTGAAAACGACACACAAATCGCACACATCACCCCTAGGGTACGCCTCACTGTTGCCTTGCCTTCGAAAGGTGATCGTCGAGTAGATGATGTCTTAGTAAGTCCTCATGATCCGGGAACCTGGCATGAGGGTAGCTTCTAAGGTGTCTTCCCATTGCTCTGGTGATCACCATGTCCCGAACCTTCGAATTGACCCGAACACCTCCAATGGTGGTGCTACCTACTTCTCAATGGTGGGATGGCACTACTTTAAAGGACATCTACACAGACGAATTCCTTAGGGTAGGTAGACGACTCTAGATACTTGCTCTAATTTCGAAACAAAAATTTAAACATACTTTACACACCGACACCTTTTCAAAAAAAAGCTTTCGAAAGCAACTTTTCAAACACTCTTGAGGACTGATACAAGAGTCGAACTGGAATTTTCAAAGAAACTTTTTAAACCCACAGTTGAAAAGCAAACAAACCAATTTTGAAAACACAAATGAGCAAGTATCTAAGAGCCCATGGATAACCATGGATAGAAAGGGTGCTAACACCTTCCCTTTCTATAATCTACCTCCCGAACCGAGAGCAATCTCTATAAGGAATTTTTCTGTGCTTTTGTCCTTTCCATTCGGAGAAAATAAAAGACGGTGGCGACTCTTGCTTCCGCGACATTTCGCGAACCAGCGTTAAACAGTCAGTTCCAGATCCACCGATCACAACTGTGAACAAATTGGCACGCCCAGTGGGACCCGTTGTTAAGAAAGTCGAAAGTAAAGATTTTTAGGATATAATCTCGCTGTGTAAGTTCTTTTCTGAGTATCAATTTCGCTGTTATATGAACCTTAGAAGTGGTAAAACAACTAATAGTAACCAACCCTTACCCAGAAGAAAACGTAGTAGTGGGATGTCTAATCCAAGCAATCAACAAGGGGAACAAAATGCCCCACATGGAACAGGCACCAATACGTCTGTTTCGACGGGGACGTCTAACGCGATCCCTACGAACGCACATTCTGTTGCATCTTCTACCAGTAGTGTGGCCACAAATGGAGCAAGTGGCACGACAACCAACAGTTCGACCCTAGGAAATACAGGGACCACTGGTTATCCTGCGGGATTTGTCCCACCATCAGGGACACAAACCCATTTTGCCACCCCACCACCAACTAGACCACCCGGTTTCGATGGCAATAGACCCAGAAATCCCTCTTATGGGATGCCAACATCTTTTATGGCGGGTTTGCACAATTCCACATCAAATTCGTCACCACAATTTGGGTCCGGATCTGGGGCCAACCAATTTATGATAAATACCCAAGGTTCAGTAGGTCGTAATACACTGCCTATCTTAACCACAGAAAATCAGATGGCCTTTAGACAATTAATGGATGATAGTAACCATAATATGATAGGAGTGTTAGCGCAGACTATGCAAGAAATCTTTGCCCCAATAGTACAAAATATAACTGTAACCAACAAAGAAAACGCGGACAACATGAGTCGAATAGCAGATTTTTTCGCTCCGCCAGAAAGGCGTAGGCAGAATTAGGCGTTGGTTCGAGCGAACATACCCATCATAGAACAAATTGCTGATGAACCACCCTATAGACCAGCCAGAGAGGGGGTTAACTTGGGGGCAAGGGCACAAAGACAAGATGCCCCAGTGATTCGAGAGGAACCACAAAGGGGAGTTATAGAACCAGGGGCAAGGGTCGAAAGGTTAGAAGTCCCAGAGTTTCGAGAAGAACAACCTAGAGGAGTTGTCATGGTGGGTCGACACCAAGATGCTGATGAAATCGTTCATAGAATTCGAAATGACAACATCTTGGCAAAAAATAATTTAACCACCATGATAGAAAGGATTATGGCTCAAAACGGTCTCAATACAGGAATTAGAAGGCCAAACTATTCCTTTCCCATAGTAGATTATGTGATGCACACTGATTTACCAAGGGGATATAAGGTCCCTAAATTTACAAAGTTCGCTGGAGACACCAATGAGTCAACAGTCGAACACATAGCCAGGTATCTGACCGAAGCAGGATACATAGCAAATAATGAGAACCTTAGGATTAAATATTTCCCAAGTTCCCTAACTAAGAACGCTTTCACATGGTTCACCACATTGCCTCCTGGATCCATAGATACTTGGACTCTTTTGGAGAGATTATTTCATGAACAATTCTACATGGGACAATCTAAAATAAGTCTGAAAGAGCTAGCCAGTGTCAAGAAGAAGTTTACTGGACCCATAGATGATTATTTGAATAGGTTCACACTCTTGAAGTCTAGATGTTTCACAGTAGTTCCTGAACATGAGTTAGTCGAAATGGATGCTGGCGGCCTAGACTACTCCATTCGAAAGAAATTAGATACACAATACTTGAGGGGTATGGCCCAATTAGCGGACAGGGTTCGACAAGTCGAAAGACTAAAGGCCGAGAAAGCCAGGGTTTTTAAAAATAACAAGAAAGAAAGGGTTTCCTATGTCGAAACTGAGGAAGCAGAAGATTACCCTGAATTCGAAGAGGTCGAAATTGATCTCGCTGAATTGAAACAGGCTCCATCTTACTCTTGTAAATTACTAGTTCCCACAAAAGGGAAAGAAATTATTGAAAATGAGAAAAGTGACAAGTTCCCAAAAAAGGTGTATACCTTCGACGTAATGAAATGTGATGAAATTTTTGATTTGCTTGTCAAAGATGGCCAACTAATAGTGCCATCGAATGTCAAATTACCACCTTTAGATCAAAGAAAGAAAATAGGGTTTTGTAAGTATCACAGTTTCTTAGGCCACAAAACCTCACAATGTTTTCTTTTCAGGGATCTGATTCAAAATGCAATCAAGGATGGTAGATTAAGGTTCGCTGACAAGCCAAAGATGAAAGTGGATGATGACCCTTTAGATGTTGCTGACACCAATTACTCTGAACCTGCATGCATTGGAGAGATAAATATGGTTGGAGCAAATGAAGGTGACACTCCATCAGAAGAGGAAAACACCGAAGATGAAAACTATGTGTTAGTTGAAGTCGAAAAGGAAGTTACTGAGGACTTCCATAAGGAACAAGAAGCTTTGATCGAAGCAGTTCCTTTGGTTGCTTCGAAATAGATCCAGGCTACTGAAGGCCAGGAGAACCAAAAACAAAATTTGACACAGGCTACTGAAAGCCCGAGGCGAAAGTTGGAGAAAGTACAAATCACACTGCCAGTTCTTCCTTAGAAAGGAATATGGGATACCTTGGGGGAGCCCAGCGGAAAGTTCGATTACATGGTGAAGTATTCCGCCCCAGAAAGCTCAAAAACCCCAATTGAAGACATCAAACCTATAGGATGGGGAGATACTGATATCAAAGGAGAAGATGTGGATGTTAACATGGTAAATATGGAGCAACCTTGTTCCGAAATGAAGGAAATGGAAAGGTACTTAGAGAAAGAAAAATACAAGATGGAAGACAGTTATGCTAGGGATGTCAGTCTCAAAGACTACCTTATGCTATGCCACAAAGAGAATGTTGTAATGATGTTATGTCCCAGATGCAGCATCATTTGTAATCAGAGAATTGCTGCAGACTTTGAAAAAAGACAAAGGGCGCGAACAGGTGTCAACTGGCGCCAAGATAACCAGTTGTTCAGATGCTACCCTAAGGCTGGAGAAAGTCTTTTGGGGTTCTTAGTTCGTTGTCACAACGGGGCAACCAAATGCCTAGTGTGTCCAAGATGTTCTGCAGTATATGATCAGAAAGTGGCCGAAACCTTCGAAACAATCCCTTTCGCCTCATGTTGGAACCACAGAGAAACTGGTCAGATGGGCCAACGTTTCGAGAACAACTACACCCAACGGAGGCCTGACAGCCCTTATCCTAGAGGCGCTCGAAGGGTAAGATTCAAAGTTCCTGCTGAGGTACCAACGGACAAGTGGCTACAAGTTAGGGCTGACAAGGGGAAAGACAAGTGGAGGAATAATGGACGAAATGCACGCCATGCCATGGCGTACAGAAGGCAGTTCAATATGGCGAAAAGGGAAGAAGTAAGGTTGGAAAACTACAAGGGAAAGAAGCCTATGTCAAGGTCACAATGGCGCAGGAAACAAAGAGTTCGAAAAGCTGAGAGAGAAGCTATGTTAGACAAAGGAGTGGCTTCGAGCAAGGACAAAGAGGAATCAAGTACTAACAAACCTGCACCAAACAATCAACCTGGGGGCAAACCTCCAGTTAGCAGGAAACTTTTCTCTGAAACAAAGCAAAACGAATCGAAGGAATATACGCCAGGTCCAGAGGAGGATGAGGATATGTTGACTGACAATTTCGAATCAGAAGGGGAATCTTCACTCAACATCAACTACAATGTAGTATCTGTGTTGCCTTGCAAATTTGGGCAAGAGACTGAAGTCGGAGAGCACGAGGAGGAGGATGCAATAGACCTGACGAAACATAGGCCAGTATGCTATTATGTGATGGATAATGGGGTTGTCGAAGAGCAGAATGCCTTCTTCGAGTACCTAGAACCAGCCATGCAAAATCACCTAAAGCCATTGTTCATTCGA
The DNA here is from genome assembly GCA_948472305.1 of Vicia faba. NCBI lineage: Eukaryota > Viridiplantae > Streptophyta > Magnoliopsida > Fabales > Fabaceae > Vicia > Vicia faba. The sequence goes on from OX451738.1 coordinate 440,784,359, forward strand.
GCAAAAGTTGGTACACATGGCGTAAACAAAGTCCTGGTGGATGGAGGCGCTGCAGTGAACTTGATGCCTCATTTCATGTTGAAGAAGTTAGGGATACAAGATGTTGACATAAAACCACACAATATGGTACTATCAAACTATGAAGGTAAAGTAGGCCAGACATTGGGGGTGATCCAAGTGGATTTGACAGTGGGATCAAGCTGCAGACCAACTATGTTCATGGTAATCGAAGCTAAAGCCAACTACAATTTGCTGTTGGGCAGAGAATGGATCCATGGCGTTGGAGGAGTCCCCTCGTCGATGCATTAGAGGTTAGTATTACGGAGAGAGGATGGCATTGTTGAAAACATCGAAGTTGACCAAAGATATTTCATGACAGCAGTCAACCTAGTTGATAAGAGAAACTATGACAAACACTTAGCCAAAATTGCTCCTTGTACCCCTAACGACGAGATCAATGAGACCAGGAACGCGCATTATTACATGACCCTTCGCCATGATGGAATGTATTGGGATCGAAGGATAATCAAGGGAGATGGAGAAGTCGAAGGCGCTGCACAAAGACGGCCAGCAGGCTGGGAATTTGATAGTCTTGCTCATGATAAAGAACCTTTAGGCTTCGAGAAGGACCCCACAGACTCAGGTGCTAAAATGTTAGCACAGGATCCACTCGAAGAGGTGAACTTGGGAGATGAAAACACAAAAATAATAACTTACGTGAGCACAAAACTCAATTCAAGCCTCAAGCAGAAAGTGATCGAAGTTCTTAGAAAAAACAAAGATTGTTTCGCGTGGGACTATGATGAAATGCCTAGTTTAAAGAGGGAGCTAGTGGAACACATACTTCTAATCAAGGATGGCAAGAATCCCATCAAGCAGACCTCTAGAAGGTTCGCACCAGCAGTTCTCACGAAGATTAAAGCTGAAATTGAAAGGTTGTTGCGCTGCAAATTCATCAGGACCACAAGGTATGTCGAATGGTTAGCAAATATAGAACATGTTATTAAGAAGAATGGCTCTCTGAGAATTTGCATAGATTTTAGAGATTTAAATACTGCTACCCCCAAAGATGAGTATTCCATGCATGTGGCAGAAATGTTAATAGATTTTGCTGAAGGATTTGAATATTTAAGTATGTTAGATGGATACTCTGGGTATAACCAGATCTTTATTGCTGAAGAAGATGTTGCTAAGACAACATTTCATTGTCCAGGAGCCTTAGGCACCTACGAATGGGTAGTAATGCCTTTTGGTTTAAAAAACGCTGGAGCAACTTATCAAAGGGCAATGAATTCGATTTTTTATGATTTCATTGAGACTTTTATGCAGGTGTACATTGATGATATAGTCATCAAATCAGTATCTGCAGAAACTCATTTGCATCATTTGAGCCAATCATTCGAAAGAATGAGAAAACATGGCTTAAAAATGAACCCCCTTAAGTGCGCATTTTTCGTGCAGGCTGGAGATTTCCTTGGTTTTGTGGTTCATAAGAAAGGCATCGAAATCAACCAAAACAAGACCAAAGCCATTGTAGAAAAGAAAGCACCTACATCAAAAAAGGAGTTGCAATCTTTGCTAGGTAAAATTAACTTTTTAAGAAGGTTCATTTCGAATTTAAGTGGAAGAACCCATGCTTTCTCTCTGTTACTTCGTTTGAAGCAAGGACAAGCTTTCGAATGGAACGAAGCATATCAGGAGGCATTTGACAATATAAAAAGATATCTCACTCAGCCTCCTATCTTGTCTCCGCCTTCATGGGGAAAACCCATGAGATTGTACATATCCGCCTCTGAAGTTACCATAGGTAGTATGTTAGCACAAGAAGATAGCAATGGCATCGAAAGAGCTGTATACTATTTAAGTAGGGTGTTGAATGATGCGGAAACCAGATATAGCAACATAGAAAAGCTATGTCTCTGTTTGTATTTCTCTTGTATGAAACTTAAATATTATATAAAGCATGTTGATGTTCATGTTTCATCTCATTTCGATGTTATCAAACACATGCTTTCGAAACCAATAATGCATAGCAGAATTGGTAAATGGGCTTTGGCTTTGACAGAGTATTCTTTGACTTTCATGCCTTTAAGAGCTGTGAAAGGTCAAGTAATTTCTGATTTCATTGTTGATCATTCACTGATCGAAGAGACTGTCATGGGTTACGTTGAAATGCAACCTTGGAAATTATACTTTGATGGTTCGACCCATAAAGATGGTAGTGGTGTTGGAGTTCTTATAATTTCTCCCGAAGGAATTCCAACAAAATGCAAGTATAAGTTAGATGGTCCTCGTTGCTCGAACAACGAAGCTGAGTACGAAGCGCTTATCGTTGGACTTGAAGCTTTGTTGGAATTGGGGGCAACTAGAGTCGAAATTAGAGGAGATTCAGAGCTAGTGGTCAAGCAAATAACAAAGGAATACAAATGCATAAAGGACAATTTGATTACGTATTTCGTCATAGTTAATAGGCTACTCAAAAAATTCGAATACATGGATATTAAACATATACCAAGAATAGAAAATCAAGAGGCAAATGACCTAGCACAGTTGGCTTCAAGGTATAAAGTTTCCACCAAAGAATTTGAAGATTTGGTTGAATTAAGAGGAAGGGTTATGGCTACTAGACTCATACCATCAGACTTAGAAAATATAAAGTTAGGTTATGCTGACAAGCAGGAATTCGAAGTATTAGCCATAGACACCTTGTCAGATGCAGATTGGCGAAGTCCAATTGTGAATTATTTAAAAAACCCAACATTGAATGTTGATAGGAAGATAAAATATAGAGCGTTATCATACGTCCTCATGGGAAATGAATTGTTCAAGAAGACCCAGGAAGGCGTATTACTGAAGTGCCTAGGAGAAGGTGAGGTATACTTAGCATTATCAGAGGTCCACAATGGGGTATGTGGGGCACATTAAGCAGGCCATAAAATGAAATGGTTGTTATTCCGACATGGCATGTATTGGCCCAGCATGCTCAAAGATTGTATAGATTTTGCTAAAGGGTGTGAAGAATGCCAGAAACATGCAGGAATTCAACATGCTCCTGCAAGTGAGTTACATTCGATCATTAAACCATGTCCCTTTAGAGGATGGGCATTAGATTTAATAGGAGAGATCAATCCTGCTTCGTCTAAAGGACAAAAATATATCTTAGTAGGAATTGATTATTTTACCAAGTGGATCGAAGCAATACCATTAATAGTTGCTGATCAAGAGGCTATTATTGGGTTCATACAGAAACAGATAATTTATAGGTTCGGATTATCAGAGAGTATAACCACAAACCAAGGTTCTGTGTTTACTGGTAGAAAGATGCAGGAATTTGCTCAGGAGATGGGTTTTAAATTATTAACATCAACGCCATATTATGCTCAAGTAAATGGTCAGGTCGAAGCAGCAAACAAAGTGATAATAGGGTTAATTAAAAAACATGTTAGTAAGAAGCCAAAGAATTGGCATAAGACTTTGGACCAAATACTCTGGGCTTGTAGAACATCTCCTAAAGAAGCTACTAACACCACACCTTTCCAACTAACATTTGGCCATGATGCAGTTTTACCAGTGGAAATTCATCTGCAATCAGTTCGAATTCAAAGGCAAAATGAGATCCCATCTGCATTATATTGGGAGATGATGATGAATGTGTTAGACGAAGTTAGATTGCATGCATTGGAAATCCTAATGAGGCAAAAGGAAAGGGTAGCCAGGGCATACAACAAAAGGGTGAAAGGTAAAACATTCATTGTTAATGACTTAGTCTGGAAAGTCATATTGCCCATGGACAAGAAGAATAAAACATTAGGTAAATGGTCACCTCATTGGGAAGGACCCTTTCGAATATTAAAGAGATTCTCAAACAATGCGTATGAAATCGAAGAGTTAACTGATGACAAACGAATCTTAAAGGTTAACGGAAAATATTTGAAAAAATATAGACCTCGCCTGCAGGAGATTCGAATAATAGCAACGTAGTCGAAATATTATAAGGGGATGCCAAAATGGTGCCATACGTTGCCAAAATGGCGTTGTTCAAATATTACAAAACCGAGACTCAAATTAATTCAAATAAGCAAAGATTTAAAAATAAACGTTGTTTCTCAATCTTGCGAAGGTGCTTTTAAAGGACTCAAGTCTTTGCTGGGTATAACGTCTCGCTCCTTCCAGAGTAGTTACTTCTCCTTTGATACGCTCTGCTGCTTCTGTTTCAGAAAGGCCCCTGCTAAGAAGTTCTTCGAATTGGTTACTAACGGTGTCAGTTTCGTAATCCAGTTGCTGTTGTTGAGCTTCTTTGACCTTTTGCTGGAGCTCTTGAATTTGTCCTTCCCAAAAGAGAATAGACCATGCTCGAACTTCATAGTCAGCCTTCGCCTGTTTAAAACGCGTTGCTTGGTCTTCAGCCTCTTTAGAAAGTTTCGAAGCGCACTCATAAGCAGCATCCATGGCGTTTCGTTTCTCCTGAACTTTAGCAGCAGCTAATTCATCTTGTAGGAGACATCCAGTCACATCATCAAATAATACTTGGAGGTCGAACAGTATAGTGCTGACTGGAAAGGAGCAAGCCGCGAAGTTAACTTGAGTGAGAAGTTCCTTCATGGTATAACAAGCAGTGCTATCCTTTTTAAGAACTTCGAATAGGTCTACATCAAGGATTGTTTTCCTGACTTTGTTAAGAAGTATAACTCTAGCATCTGGAGACAATGTGTTGTTAGTTGAACCAGTGCCAACCCTAGTGAAAGGGATGTCCTTTTGGGCCAATTTAGTTTTCATGTACCCAATTGGGTCATTGTGTTTTAGGAGAGCTAGTTCCTCTTTAGTCAGTCGAGGATGGGAAGTTGGGGGAAGTTCCATGTTCAAAGGAGTCACGTCCATTTCGACCTCCATAGGTTCTTTAGTCTTACCACCATTATCTTCATCCTTGCCTTGCTCATTACTTTCTCCTTCGTCGCACAGATCCACCACATCGACAATATTGGTCTCGTTGCTATTAGCATCAGACTTCGTTTCATCAGCCGAACCACTTTGGGTTTCGTCTTCACCAGATCTTTCTTCTGCAGTTTCTTCACTCTCTTGAGGAGAATCAGTCTTGTCCTTTTCAGCATGAGTGATTTTTGGACTCTCTTGAAGAGTTCCAAGAGGAGATTACAGAAGGGAAGTTTCTGGTGGATTTTCTTTAGACTTGTTGGGTGATTCTTCGTTTGCTTCCTTCAAAGGAGGTGAGGTGCCTTGATCATCATGTGCCTCCGAAGTCCCAGTCAGGGCCACCATGTTGGAAGACCCTTTGTTTTGCCCGAAGTTGCTGGAGTCCCCATGGAGAGAGGAAGTGATTGGAGCAATGGTCCCGGTTGGAGGATGTTGTACCCTGTGATCGGTGGATCTGGAACTGACTGTTTAACGCTGGTTCAAGAAATGTTGTGGAAGCAAGAGTCGCCACCGTCTTTTACTTTCTCCAATATGGAAAGGACAAAAGCACAGAAAAATTCCTTATTGAGATTAGCTCTCGGTTCGGGAGGTAGATTTATAGAAAGGGAAGGTGTTAGCACCCTTTCTATCCACGGTTGTCCATGGGCTCTTAGATACTTGCTCATCGTGTTTTCAAAAATGTTTGTTTGCTTTTCAGAGTGGGTTTGAAAAAAGTTTCGTTTAAAATTTCAGTTCGACTCTTGTATCGGTCCTCAAGAGTGTTTGAAAAGTTGTTTTTGAAAGCTTTTTGCAAAGTGTCGGTGTGAAAAGAAGTTTTTGATTTGTTTTGAATTAGAGCAAGTATCTACGAGTCGTATACCTACCCTAAGGAATTAGGCTGTGTAGAGGTCCTTAAGGTAGTGCCATCCCACTATTGAGAGGTAGGTAGCACCACCGTTGGAGGTGTTCGGGTCAATTCGAGTTTAGGGACAGTGTGGTCACCAGAGCAATAGGAAGACACCTTAGAAGCTACCCCCATGCCATGTTCATGGACATGAGGACTTACTAAAACGTCCTCTACTCGACGACCACTTTTCGAGGGGCAAGGCAACAGTGAGGCGTACCCTAAGAGTGGTGTGTGAATTGTGTGTCATTTTCAGTTATTTTTGTCTTGATCATGCATTGAGTGTTCTACGTTTTGATTTTATTTGGGCATACATTCTTTCATGTGATTATTAACAGTTAAAAGGTGCGGGAATTAAAATGCGGAAAATAAAGGGTCTTACACTATTACAAGGCGCGGGTCTACAATGCCAAATTAAACCAAGACCCGATTTGAAATAAAATGCGGAAGGTAAATGTCCTAATTAATCTATTACAAAGCTTTGGGGCAACTACATGAAATTTAAAAAGGAAATAAAAGTAAATGCGTGAAAAGGAATTATGATCGAATGCGAGGGCGTTGGACCCTTTTAAAGAAATTAAATCGAAATTATAAATTAATTAAATTAAATAGAAGAAAGAACTTATTTTTTTTGGAGCTTTTGTATTTATGGCATTAAAGAGAATTAATTAGAATTAAAAGTCAAATAAAAAAACCTAGTTCTAAATTGTTTTTAATTTATTAAAGAAAAATGTTTAAATTAGACCTAATTTAACCTAATTATTTAATGACAAACTTATTTACAAAAACAATTAATAATTAATAATGGTAAAAAAGAAAAATTTAATTATTGAGAAAAAAGGTAAAAATGCTAGAAACCCTAATTTTTATATTTTTTAGTTATTAAGAAAATATTAAAATTTAAACCCTAAATTAAAACTAAATTAATTAACAAAATTTATTTACAAAAATAAAACATTTAGTGAATTAAATAATAAAGATATTTTATTTTTGACTTTCTGATTTTTTTTGGATTTTTATGTTATAAAAATTAATTGGGTGAATTAAAAGAAAAAATAATTAATATAATTAAAATAAATAAAGGGAAGAATAAAAAGAGAGAAAAATGCAAACATGGGGGGGTGGTTGACCCAAATTGGAGGTATATGAGAAGCATTTTGGCCCACTGATTCTTGGCCTTTTTTGACTTTTCAATGATGCGTGTGGAGGTGTTGACTGGTGTCCATGGTGGACTATCCATCCTGGCCTTTGGATTGGAGTTGTTAGGCGCGTGGCAAGCAGAGATCTGGAGTTGCACGGTGATCCCTTGATGAAGCACTGCATGGAAGTATATTGAACAAAATAATATGGAATAAAGTGGGGGACCTGGGAATCGAACCCAGGTCCCAATGTTCACCAAGCGTGTCCTCTACCACCTGTACCAAGCAACGTGTTTGTATGTATTATGGAAAACAAATATTATAAAATATAAACCACGCTAGTGATGTTAATACAAAAACGCGCCAGAAAATTTGAACGTCCCAATCATGTTACGCCACGCAAGCTTCATCTTCTTCTTCCTGCAAAAATGTCAAACAAGTAGCGGGGGTTTTAAACCCCCACTAAATAGTACAATGAATAATAGCGATTAAGCACTGAGTAATGATAAATTAGGCGCGAGGTGTGGTTTTGAATCGTTAGGAGCTTCTGATTTCAATGGTGTAGGTTAGGATGGCCAATTTTTCCTCATGTATGAAACCCCAATTCAAGGTTCCTGAAACCCTAAAAAATGTCCATGGAAAATTTCTGTACAGGCACGCATTCTTCAATTAAATGACACCAAAAGCTTCAGAGAGTTTATATTAGTGTAAATCCATGTTCAAAATGTATAAAAAATGCATGTATATTGAAACACGATTATGAGAAAAGTTTGAGAAAGTTTGACTTTATTCTACCACTTCTTTGTGTATGGAGAATGGAAAATGATTGAGGCACGTCCAAAAAGGTCCTAGCAAGCCTTTGGAATGGTTCTTTTGCTTCGAAACACACTCTAGCTATGAAATCAGTTTTGAGAATTTTTGGACAAAATGCAAAGTTTGTCTTGTGATTCTGGTGCAGCTTCCTTCTTCTGTGCATTAGGGTTGTGATGTGTATATGTATGTCAATGAATTAGGGTAAAAAAACAAGTCCAAAATCCATGGAATCAATGCTTTTGAATTTGTGATCTTCATGAATCTTTTTCAATCTTTTTCATTCCTTTTTGATGCCAATCATTGCCAATTCTTGCCTTTTTGAGTATGCACGAAATCTTGAGTGAATGATGAGTAGAAATGCTGCATAAAAAGATTTGAAAGGTGGCATTTAGTATTTTTTCATATTTAATTTGAATTAAACGAATTAATAGATTTAAAAATTCAATTAATAAATTAAAAATAAGAAAATAACTCCCCTTTGGGTCAATGGGTCGTGCATAGCTTTTGGGTGATGATTCTTGGAAGAAATTGTGGCCCATTAGCAATTTTGAGGCATTTGAAGCAAAGTTGACTTTTCAAAATTCCTAAAAATTTCCCAACTTCCACAAGGCATATCTTGCTCAATTTTTAAGCTTTGATCATGTTCTTGGACATTTTGGAAAGGTCTTGAAGTCCTCTAACCAATGCCTTTAGTCCCATGTCATTTTGATTTACCAATCTCAAGTTATGGTCTTTGACTTAAAGTGCCTTTTTGTTGACTTTTGAAAATGACCTATAATGTTGAGATTGATAACTTTTTGTGAGAGCATTTCTTGGATTTGAAGTGTGAAGATGAGTTTTAGGAAATGTCATTCTCTTCAAAATGAGCTTTGGATGGAATTTTTATGATAATCCATGTGGAAGTTATGCCTTGGTCAAGTTACAGTTGACTTTTTCAACTGTCCAAAAATAGAAACTTTTGCATCTTGAGACTTTTTGAGCCATGCCTTGAGAATCATGATCAAGAATTGATCAAATGATGTTTGTGGCTTCAAAATAAGATGTTGACCAAAAATTTGGACTTTTGACTGTCAAATGACCATTTTGCCCCTGTAGTTGACTGTTGAGCAATTAAGGTTTTTGACTGTGCAATTTTGTGCTGTAAGTCTTGAAACTTGACATGAGGATGCTTGACAATGTTTAGAGGCATGTGGGACTTGTTTGGACCCTTGGAAACTTCAATTTCTTTGCCATAACCAAAACCCTAATTTTTGACTGTTAGGAGGCCATTGGACTGTGCAACCTTTGGGAGATTTTGAAGCATGCTCTTTGAAAATATTGAAGAATATGGGAGGGCAAATTTTGGGGTACAACAGTTTCCCCTGTTCAATCTTCTTAGACCTGAGGATGTAGATTGGCTGACGTGCCCTTCGTAATCTGGAGGTGGAAGATGATTGAACACTAGAGTGCCCAGAAATTTGCGCTCACATGTATGCAGTGTGATAATGGGAATGGGCTTACAGATGCCATTTGGAGATTGATGGATTGGAAGATGGGCTTACAGATGCCATGTTGAGAGGTGATAGATAGATGGATGGGCTTATAGATGCCATCTAGGTGTCGATCGCGTAAGAGATTCCTTAGCGAGAACTTGCGTACCTGAAAAAGAAAAATGATTACTTGACCTGTTGTAGGCGTTGGTCTTCAAACTCTTTATACAGACGCTCCCTGATTGGTTACAGGAATCGAATCTTCAAACTCTTCAGACGTGCCCTGGCGAGATACAGGAATCGAGTCTGGAGCTTCAAAAGGTGATGAATGAATCAGGGATGGTTACTACCTCAACGGGACGGTGAGAGAACCTTGGATGATTACTACCTCAACAGTAACGATGAGAGAACCTTGGGAGACTTCAACCTCAACAGTAACGATGAGAGAATCATAGGCGACTTTAACCTCAACAGTAACGATGAGAGAATCATAGGCGACTTCAACCTCAACAGTAACGATGAGAGAATCATAGGCGACTTCAACCTCAACAGTAACGATGAGAGAATCATAGGCGACTTTAACCTCAACAGTAATGATGAGAGAATCATAGGCGACTTCAACCTCAACAGTAACAATGAGAGAATCATAGGCGACTTCAACCTCAACAGTAACGATGAGAGAATCATAGGCGACTTCAACCTCAACAGTAACGATGAGAGAATCTGGGGAGATTACTACCTCAACAGTAACGATGAGAGAATCTGGGGCGATTACTACCTCAACAGTAACGATGAGAGAATCTGGGGAGACTACTACCTCAACAGTAACGATGAGAGAATCTGGGGCGATTACTACCTCAACAGTAACGATGAGAGAATCTTAGATGTCTTCTACTGAGTCCTCATCAGGAAAATCTTTAGGAATCAATTTAGCTGGACTAGAGAAGGCCTTTGACTGGATAAGAATCAGAAAAATCTTAGGGTCGATCTGACTGAACCGGACAAGGTCTTGGAATCTTCAACTAGAATAAGAATCAGGGAGATCTTAGGGTCGATCTGACTGAACCAGAGAAGGCCTTTGACTGGACGAGAATCAGGAAAATCTTAGGGTCGATCTGACTGAACCAAGCAAGGTCTTGGAATAACTTCAACTGGATAAGAATCAGGGAGATCTTAGGGTCGATCTGACTGAACCAGAGAAGGCCTTTGACTGGACGAGAATCAGAAAAATCTTAGGGTCGATTTAACTGAACCAAGCAAGGTCTTGGAATAACTTCAACTGGATAAGAATCAGGGAGATCTTAGGGTCGATCTAACTGAACCAGAGAAGGCCTTTGACTGGATAAGAATCAGAAAAATCTTAGGGTCGATTTAACTGAACCAAGCAAGGTCTTGGAATAACTTCAACTGGATAAGAATCAGGGAGATCTTAGGGTCGATCTGACTGAACCAGAGAAGGCCTTTGACTGGATAAGAATCAGAAAAATCTTTGGGAGTCGATTTAGCTGAACCGGACAAGGTCTTGGAATCTTCAACTGGATAAGAATCAGGGAGATCTTAGGGTCGATCTGACTGAACCAGAGAAGGCCTTTGACTGGATAAGAATCAGAAAAATCTTTAGGAGTCGATTTAGCTGAACCAGGCAAGGTCTTGGAATCTTCAACTGGATAAGAATCAGGGAGATCTTAGGGTCGATCTGACTGAACCAGAGAAGGCCTTTGACTGGATAAGAATCAGAAAAATCTTTAGGAATCGATCTTACTGAACCGGGCAAGGTCTTGAAATCTTCAACTGGATAAGAATCAGGGAGATCTTAGGGTCGATCTGACTGAACCAGAGAAGGCCTTTGACTGGATAAGAATCAGAAAAATCTTTAGGAGTCGATTTAGCTGAACCAGGCAAGGTCTTGGAATCTTCAACTGGATAAGAATCAGGGAGATCTTAGGGTCGATCTGACTGAACCAGAGAAGGCCTTTGACTGGATAAGAATCAGAAAAATCTTTAGGAATCGATCTTACTGAACCGGGCAAGGTCTTGAAATCTTCAACTGGATAAGAATCAGGGAGATCTTAGGGTCGATCTGACTGAACCAGAGAAGGCCTTTGACTGGATAAGAATCAGAAAAATCTTTAGGAGTCGATTTAGCTGAACCAGGCAAGGTCTTGGAAATAGCTGAGAACTTAACTGGATCTTTCCTGAAAGGTAAAGGTTAGTCATATGTAATGCATGATATGGATCAAGCAATGATGTTCTCAACATAAGTGAGATTGTAAGATATGATGCGTATATGCATGCTATAATGTATGGAAATGCGACGTTTATGAATGTATGTTTTTGTCTAGGAAAGTAAATCCTTGACGGGTGCCGGGAAGTCACATCCTGGGCTGATGTTGGAGAATAGTGCTTTGTTGTTTCCGCTGGGGATGATAGTTGCAAGAATACCGGTAGGAGAAGATAACTCCGTTGGGGAATAAACTCGGCGAATGGATCACTCTGCGGGGAGAAAGTTATTCTAGCGATCTTGCTGGGGAACAATACTCTGTGGGGAGAGAGGTACTTTGCTGGGATGTTGATGGTAACTCCGCTGGGGATACCGTTGTTATGTTGGAAGTGTTAATAGACTCCGCTGGGGATAAGAAGACTTTGCTGAGGACGATCTTTCCGTGGCTTTTGGCTGAGGATAACCCAGTTATATCCTGGTAGGGAAATAACCTTTGAATAAATCCGGGGGATGCGTTCGTTCTCTGTAGGGGGGCAGCTTCCAGAATCTACTGGGGATAAGCTTCATGCTGGGGAGATGGATTCCACTTTCCTGGGGAAATCTGGATTGGACTCTCCTGGGGAAATTAATTTGATATGCTGGGGAAGTGGCTCCGCTGAATGTCTGGTATACCGTCGGGGAACAATCTTAGCTCAAGACCGCCGGGGATGCTTGTTAAGAATGTCCGTATAATTTGCTGAGGAATGTTGAGCTCTGCTGGAGGATACTCAACTCCCTTAAGGCTGACGGGATAACTCTGCTTGGGGAATTAAGATATACTGGTTACGTTCTTCAGCTGAACTTACCTTGATATCTCGGTGGACAAAACAATTAGATCACTTAGACAACTCATTATTGCCCCTGTTTCTAATGTTACCTGTAATTAATCCTTTGTTTCGTATGCAAATATTTATGAGTTAGCAATTAGTGTCAAATGCATATATCACAAATTGAACCTTGGACGTTCTTCGCAAAACAAAACAGAAAAGGAAAACAATTGGCAATTTTAACTGAAAAGTGATTTTTGTATTGATTTTTGAATTTGCCCGTAAGTAGGCGTTTATGTACAAGAGGCTGACGTCCTAGTAAGAGAACGCCGCCGAACAAAAGAGTTTATACAATTTGTACAAAGGGAAAACAAAACAGCTATGTGAAAAGAACAATCCCACTGGGTTCCCACTCTGCTATCGCCTTTATATCCTCGAGCGTCTCATCACTTGATGACCTAGCTGAAGATGAAGTTGATTGATCGATGCCGTCTGAACTTGATGTTGATACCGGATTCTGGATGTAAAGTGATCCAATGAGACATAGTATTATGCTTTAATCCCTAACTTTTGCCTGGACCGCCCTTTCGGGTTTTCAGTCCACCGGGATACCCATTTTTGCCCAAGCCGCCTTTTCAGGTTTTCGACTTGCCGGGTGTACATATTTTTTTCATTTCATCCCTTCATTTTGCCCGAACCCTTTTGGTTCGCCGGGAAGCCCTAATTTTTGCCTAGGTATGTCAACCTAGCGGGTCTTTGATCATGCGTAGTATCTTTTTACTATGTCTGCATTGGCGGGGTGAGGAAGGTCGTCACCATCCATGGTGGTTAGGATCATGGCTCCTCCTGAGAACACATGTTTAACCACAAATGGCCCTTCGTATGTAGGGGTCCATTTGCCCCTTGGATCACTCTGAGGAAGGATGATACGCTTGATTACCAGATCCCCAACTTGATACTCTTATGGTCTGACCTTTTTGTTAAATGCCCTGATCATCCATTTTTGGTACGTCTGACCATGACAAATAGCAGCAAGTCTCTTTTCGTCAATTAAGTTTAGCTGATCAAGTCATGTATGGATCCAATCATCTTCACTCAGATTTGCATCCTTCATTATCCGGAGAGAGGGTATTTATACTTCGATCGGTAAGACTGCTTCCATACCGTAGAGCAAGGAGAAAGGAGTTGCCCCGGTTGACGTCCTTACTGAGGTACGGTACCCATGTAGAGCGAACGGTAACATCTCGTGCCAATCTTTATAAGTCACTGTCATCTTCTGCACAATTTTCTTAATGTTCTTATTCGCTGCTTCTACAGCCCCATTCATCTTCGGTCGGTAAGGAGAAGAGTTGTGGTGCTGTATCTTGAACTGCTCGCAGAGCTCAGTGATCATCTTGTTATTGAGATTGGTACCGTTGTCTGTAATGATCCTTTCAGGGATGCCGTATCGACAGATCAGATTATGCCGAATGAACCGTGCCACAACGTTCTTGGTTACCGTGGCGTAGGAAGCTGCTTCAACCCACTTCGTGAAGTAATCAATTGCCACTAGGATGAAGCGATGCCCATTGGACGCTGTAGGTTTAATCTCGCCGATCATGTCTATGCCCCACATTGCAAAAGGCCAAGGTGCAGTCAAGACATTCAGAGGGACTAGAGGAATATGCACCTTGTCTGCATATATCTGGCATTTATGGCATGTCCGAGAATGTTGGTAACAGTCGGCTTCCATTGTGGACCAGTAATACCCTGCCCGAAGGATCTTCTTTGCCATGGTATGTCCACTGGAATGCATTCCGAAGGTCCCTTCATGTAGCTCTGCCATGATCCTTTCTGCTTCAGTCTTATCCACACAACGCAGTAAGGTCGAATCATGGTTTCGCTTGTACAGGATGCCATTGCTGAGGAAGAACTTCGCTGCGAACCTTCTCAGAAACTTCTTATCGTTGACAGATGCACCTTCAGGATACTCCTGAGCTTCCAAGTATCTCTTCACCTCATGGTACCAAGGCTTCTCAGTCACCAATTCAGTCTCAAGATCACAACAGTATGCCGGTTCGTCTAGTTTCCAGATAATGACCCGGGGAGCCTCATTGTCCCATTTGACTTTGAACATGGAAGACATCGTAGCTAACGCGTCCGCCAACTGATTCTCCTCTCTCGGGAAATGTTCAAAGGTTATCTCTGTGAAGTGGGGGATCAAGGTCAACACACATTCTTTATAAGGAATAAGATTCGGATGTTTCGTATCCCACTCTCCTTTGATCTGATTGATCATGAGAGCGGAATCTCCGAAGACACTCAGAAACTTGATCCTTAAGTCAATTGCAGCTTGGAGTCCCATGATGCACGCCTCATACTCCGCCATCTTGTTGGTGCAGTTGAAACATAGCCGGGCAGTAAGTGGAGTATGAGTGCCTTGAGGGGATATGATCACAGCGCCGATACCGTTACCCAAAGCATTGGAGGCTCCGTCAAAGTGCATAGACCATCGGGATCCTTCCTCAGGTCCTTCATCCGGTCCAGGTACTTCACATTCAGTCACTATCATGATACTCTCATCTGGAAACTCGAAGTTCATTGACTGATAGTCGTCTACTGCCTGATGTGCCAAGTGGTCTGCCAGTACACTTCCTTTGATGGCTTTCTGAGTTGTGTACTGGATGTCGTATTCCGTCAAGATCATTTGCCATCTTGCTATTCTCCCGGACAAAGCAGGCTTTTCAAATATGTACTTTATAGGATCCATCTTTGAAATCAACAAGGTAGTGTGAGTCAGCATATACTGTCTCAGCCGGCGAGCAGCCCATACCAAAGCGCAGCAAGTTTTCTCGAGCAGTGAGTATCAGGTCTCACAGTCGGTAAACTTTTTGCTAAGGTAATAAATGGCATGCTCTTTTCGGCCAGACTCGTCATGCTGCCCCAGCACACACCCCATTGAGTTGTCAAGTACTGTCAGGTATAGTATCAGAGGTCTCCCTTCAACCGGTGGCATAAGAATGGGTGGTTCTTGGAGATACTCTTTGATTCTGTCAAAAGCGGCCTGACATTCATCATTCCAACGTACTACCTGATCTTTCTTCAGCAGCTTGAAGATTGGTTCACAAGTAGCAGTTAGGTGCGAGATGAATCGAGCGATGTAATTCAGGCGTCCTAAAAAGCCTCTGACCTCTTTCTCTGTCTTAGGAAATGGCATCTCTTGAATAGCTTTAACCTTGGCAGGGTCCACTTGAATACCCTTATCACTTACAACGAAGCCTAACAACTTTCCAGATCTTACCCCGAAGGTGCACTTGTTCGGGTTCAACCTCAGCTTGTACAGTTTCAGACGGTCAAACAATTTCTGCAGATGATCCAGGTGTTCTTCCTCAGTTTGGGACCTTGCAATCATGTCGTCGACATACACCTCAATCTCATGATGGATCATGTCATGAAATAAAGCAACCATGGCACGTTGGTAGGTTGCCCCAGCATTTTTCAACCCGAATGGCATGACCTTGTAGCAGAAGGTGCCCCACTGAGTAACGAAGTTAGTCTTCTCCATGTCTTCAGGAGCCATCTTAATCTGATTATACCCTGAAAAACCATCCATGAAAGAGAACGCCTTGTGCTGAGCAGTATTGTCAACAAGAACGTCAATGTGAGGTAGGGGAAAGTCATCCTTGGGGCTGGCCCTGTTCAGATCCCTGTAGTCGACACACATTCTGACCTTTCCATCTTTCTTTGGTACCGACACCACATTAGCAACCCACTGGGGGTAAGAGGTTACTGCAAGAAACCCGGCATCGAACTGTTTCATAACCTCGGCTTTGATCTTCTCAGACATCTCTGGATGCATACGGCGGACCTTTTGCTTAACCGAAGGGCAGTCTTCCTTGGTAGGCAGATGATGGACCACGATATCAGTATCTAACCCAGGCATGTCTTTGTAGGACCAGGCAAAGATCTCCACATAATCATGTAACATCTGAGTCAACCGTTGCTTCACGCTGAGCTCTAGGTTGGCACCAATCTTGACTTCCTTTCTGTCCGTCTCAGTACCCAGATTTATCGTTTCCACTGGCTCTTCATGTGGTTGAATTTCCCTCTCTTCCTGGAGTAACAGTCTTGCAAGCTCGCCAGGCACTTCGCAATCATCTTCACCTTCGTCTTCGGCTAAGTTGATCGGATTTTCGAAGTCATAACTGGCAGTAGCAGAGTCGTTACTAGTGAGATCCAGAGTGGATTGAAACCTGTATGAGTGAGTGTGTGTAAATACAGCTGTTTTGCAATATATAAAGAAAGGAAAGAAAGAAAAGGAGCATAAGATTTGAAGTGCGAGAAAACGTCCAAGGTCTTTATTCATGATATATGAAATGACAATTAATATGCCCTCACAAATGAAGCCACGGTGCCCCGGGTAAGACACCGGGCCATAGAGTTTTAATTCATTGTTTATTACAAATAACAAAAACAAAGGAGTTTATTACTGCATAACAAAAGTAACATGAGTATGATCTTTAGCAGTCCAATTGGTCAATCCACCATCAGTCGTCGGGTAGATCCAGCTATCGAACTCCGATTCTTCCACTTCATCTTCGTCCCCAATGGCATTCACCCTTGGATTGGTGATGAGCACATGAGGTCTTCCGGTCTTAGCTTTGCGCACAGCCCTCTGAGCCTCTGCAGTAAAACCCAGTCCAAACTTGTCAGTTTTAGGTGTAAAATCAGGGAGCCTGCCCCAGTTAGCACATTCACCTTTCTTGATTACAGCCCGGGCGTCCTTCAAGGAGGCCATCTTCAAAGGAAAGTCTTCAGTTACCGCTTCTGCTGCTGCCAATATTGGAGGTACCTCTTCAAAATGCTGAAAGGGGGTTTCAATAAACTCCCCGTCCATCTCAATATATCGGAAGGAATTCAAGTGGCTAACCATATACTCCTCCTCTCCCTGCATAGTGACAATCTTCCCTCTGACAGGGTACTTGAGCTTCTGGTGTAGGGTAGAGGTCACTGCCCCAGCTTTGTGAATCCAAGGTCGACCCAGTAAGCAGGAATAAGATGGACTAAGGCCTTCTTGGGTAGCACATTCAAGGAAGAGCCGGTGTCCACCAACACGTGCGCAAGAGTAGTGCCCCTGCATTCTATAGAGACATGCAGGGCGTCATTGTGGTTCTTTCCCTTAGCAGTAAGGTCAGCATCCGAGAAACCCAAACCATTGTCGGCTGTCAAATTGGCTACACAATCAGTAAACTGGTCTGCAGATGTCTCCTGTGGCACACGGGCCGTCTTTAGAAATGAAATCAGGGCCTTAGCGTGGGCCTCTGAGCACAACAGCAAGGAGAGCATAAAGATCTTGGAGGGGGTATGCCCCAGCTGTTCAACAACATTAAAGTCACTCTTCTTGATTATTTTAAGAATTTCCTCCATCTCTTGTTGGGAGGCTTCAACATTCACAGACTTTGGCGCCTCCATCCGGGCAGGCTCATCTTCAATCCCTTTGCCCCGAGCATTAGATGACTCGGCAGCAGGGGAAGCAACTTGATCAGAAATGGGAACAGGTGCACTTGCAGGTGTTATAATGAGAGGTCTTCGAATAGTTGGTGGTGCAATGTCAGGCGAGAAGAGCCTGCCACTACGAGTAACTTTGGCTGGACCAGTGATATTGCTGATGCTGGTGCCAGTGTTGAACTCTTGCTTTATACCATGTACATACACATCTGCCCCATAGTGCCATGGGACAGCCTTATCAGATTCATAGGGGAGAGGCCCCGGAAAAGTAATAACAATGGGTGCGACAGTCATGATTTTAACTGGCTTCCTCGGGGGAGCCTTGATTGGATTATTGAAAATAGTAACAACAAATACTTCTTCCACAGGAACAAACGGAATAACGGTCTTCTTGAACAGAATCTCTTTGCTGTCCATCAGGCTTTGGATGCCTAACTTCAGCAAAGGACAACCAGTAGGGGTAACAGCACACAAAAGGCAACCCTTGCTGCAACCCGGAAATAAACCGGCCAGCAGTAGGTTCCTCTTAATAGTCATCAGAGGGGTAGCTACATCATTCACAGAAATGGAATACACATCTTCATCAACGGCATTCACTCCATGCTGGGGCATAGGAGCAGTCACCACATTTGGCCTCTCAGGCGCCTCAAATTGTATCTCTTTTGCGTCAATAAGGTCCTGCACCTTATTTCTCAGGGCCCAGCAATCATCAGTAGAATGCCCCGGGCTATCGGAGTGATAAGCACAACGGGCATTTGGATTATATTTCGGAGAGGCAGTATTCACAACCTATGGGGCCTCCCTGACAGTCACCAAATTGGTGGATAGCAACTGCGGCAAGATTTGTGATAGGGTCATACTTAGCCGGGTAAACTCTCTTCTAGGTCTTTCAGCCCTGGGTGGATTAGTTTGCCGAGGAGCGGCAGCAGGCTTAGCAATCACTACCGCGTTGATAGATTGGCGGCGCTCTGGTTTATCATGTCTTCTAGGCCCATACACAGCACTGGCCTCCTTCTTAAAAGGCTTCTTCTCAGAACTGGAAGATGTACCCTTCTGGATCTTACCGGACTTCATTCCAGCCTCTATCCTTTCCCTAGTCAGAATAAGGTCAGTAAACCCTGCAGACGAGTTACCGATAAGATGATTGAAAAACGGCCCGGAGAGGGTCCCCAAGAACATATCCACTAGCTCACGGTCTGTTAACGGAGGCTGCACCCTGCCAGCCAGATCCCTCCACTTCTGTGCATACTCTTTAAAACCTTCGCTTGATCCTAGCGACATACCTTGGAGTTGGGTACGTGTAGGAGCAAGGTCGGCATTATATTGATACTGCTTATAAAAAGCAGTAGCCAACTCCTCCCAGTTACGAACCTTGGTCCCATCCAGCTGATAGAACCATTCGAGATGAGTCCCTGAAAGACTCTCCTGGAAGAAGTGGATCCACAAGTTCTTGTCCACTGTGTACGGTTGAATCTTCCGCACATAAGATCTGAGGTGTAGCTTGGGGCAAGACGCCCCGTCATACTTGGTGAAAGATGGTGCTTTAAACTTATGAGGGATAATCACACCAGTAGATAAGCCCAAGTCTCCGAAATCCAGCCCAAGCACTTGTTGGATCTCCATGGCGTTCAGACGGTCTTCCAACTGCTTGTACCGGTCTTCAGCAGGAGGATACTGTTCCTCATTAAAGTCAGTCTCGTTGTCAGAGACTACTGGACTTGGAGCCTTTCCCCCTTGGGGACTGTCTTTGCCTATAGAAGAACCAGCTTCCTCATCCTGCAGAGTATTACCAAACCTCCGGCCCGAGTTGAAAAGAACAGTTCTCTTCTTCTTCTTCTCCTTCTTCAGGAGCAAAGCCTTCAGCTCCTCTTGGCCTTGAGCCAAACCCATGATCAGCTCTTGAAATTGTGTGTTCTACGCCTGAAGGGCCTTGATAGACATCTCGGTTGATGAGTCAGGGTTCATGATGCTGAAATAAACAGCGAAGAACGGTAAGCAACCTGAAAAGAAGAATACCTGCTATGCACATGATGAATGGGATGCGTATGATTTATGTTTTCAAAGACAATCGGGAATCAACTTTGTAAACAAAAAGGAACACACTTCATTAGATTCAACTTTGAAACTTAAATTGTTCAACAGGTTGCCCTTAGGCGTTACATAAAATGGAAATACTGAAAAGGGAAATAAAACTGTAAAAGAACATCCAAAGCCCATTATTGATCCCAGGGTCTCCTCTTCTCAGTACGGATGTAGTCATTCAGAGCTCGCTCATTCTCCATTTGCTTTGTCAGCTTCTGGATCTTCAATTCCTGCTCGTTGAACTTTTCCCGATAAGAATCCCGTTCTTCTCGCAGTTGCGACCAAGACCTCTTTAATGTCTCATAATCAGTAGGTATCTGAGGAGGGAGGACAGTTGGAGGAGCCCCATCTTTGTCAGGATACTCAAGAATGATGGGTCTGACAGCTTCGTATGGCATACCTAACTTCTGAGCACGGATGCGAACCCATTTGTAGTAGGCTTCCATAGGTAGAGAAGTCTTTGGCCCCAACTCTTGGGGGTCAGCTTTATGAACTCTGTCCCAAGCTTTGATGAACCTACGACGCAGCTCGCCACTATCCACCTGAAACTCAAAACTGATGTGAGGCACCAACATCTCATGAGGTCCTGCTCTTCTGGCTCTTCCAAACTGACGGAGCGCTAGACATGGATTGTAAGAGATTCCTCCTTGAGTACCAATCAAAGGAACATTAGGGTATTCTCTGCAACGATCAATAACAGCTATCTCATCCAAACCTCTGAAAGTCCAAATGATGTCCTTATCAGTGAGAGACATTAACCTATGAGCCCAACCTCTTCCTTCTTGGCTCTTCAGCACGAACTTAGGGAGGTGCAAAATAAACCACCTCACCAACAAAGGGATACAACACCACAGAGTTCCTCGTCTTCGGGCAGTACGAGCATAAAGTTGTTGCAGGATGTCACCCAAGAGAGTGGGCACAGGATTCTGAGACATGAAGATCCTTATGGCAGTGACATTGATGAAGTTGTCAGGATTAGGAAACAAGACTAGCCCATAGATTAAGAGAGCCAAGATGTCTTCATATGCCCTAAAGTCCAATTCATTCCAGAAACTGTTAGCTTTACCAATCAGAAACTTGGCCAAGAAACCCTTAACTCCGCTTCTAGTCACCCAGTTGTCCATTACTTCTTGATGGGTCAAGGGAAGAGCTGCAGCAACCTCCTCAAGCCTAAGAGTCTTTCTCAACCAGTGAAGGGAGTTTGATCCAAGATAGGGATACCAAGCAAATCAGAGAACTCTTCCAGGGTAGGGACCAGCTGGAAGTCTTGAAAGGTGAAGCACTGGTACAGAGGGCCATAGAACTGGGTCAAGACACTCATCAACTGTTGATCCCGCTTTGCAGTGACTAAACTGAGAAGAGAACCATGCCTCTGGATGAAGGAAGTGGTGTTTGGAATTCTGCTAACCAATTCTTCAAGTAACTCAGGTGGGTGAACAAAGTTAAACCGGATAGTATTCCTTTGCATAGGCATCATGATGTCCTACAAAACAGAGCAAAGGTGAAGCCCTCTTGTCTTTGAAATGGTCAGTCCTTATGCAGGATGCATGCAATGCTCATGATGTTATGATGTTATGATAGAGCACACCACAAATATTTACAAAGGCAAACATGATAAGGCACACAAGTCACACAAGACAAGCCCTTAAAGTTTAGGCCAGCATGAGGTCTAGGTATTACCCTCTTTCAGTTTGTTGGTTCATACCTGTCCTATCAAAAGTAACCGGGTTCTTAGAGGATCCCAATATCATTGACTACCCTCAATTGGTCATAACTCCAGCATCGCAATCTTTTCTTGCGGCCAGAACCATCACGAGAGTTTAGCCTCAATGGGCGTAGCATACTGCTACTGTTCTAATGGCCAAGTTGTGTCATTTAAGGTTCTAAGGTCTGTTGGTGTTTAATGACTCCTCAGAAGACCCATATTCTCCTCGTTGCAACACAAGGGATATCGGTACAGACCAAGGTGCCACACCAACGTAGCCACTGCTTCACCCATGTCGGTCTACGCCGGACAGGTCCCTCACAGCTTATGCTACCTAAACAGGGTATCCCTAGATCCGGGTTAGGATCTATGTAACTCCAATGCAGCCCACAATAATAAAGCAAACAAATACAACAATTGAAAACACAAGTGATCTTAGTCTTAAGGTACACCTCACTTTATAAGTATCCCCAGCAGAGTCGCCAGTTCTGTGATCGGTGGATCTGGAACTGACTGTTTAACGCTGGTTCGCGAAATGTCGCGGAAGCAAGAGTCGCCACCGTCTTTTATTTTCTCCAATATGGAAAGGACAAAAGCACAGAAAAATTCCTTATTGAGATTAACTCTCGGTTCGGGAGGTAGATTTATAGAAAGGGAAGGTGTTAGCACCCTTTCTATCCATGGTTGTCCATGGGCTCTTAGATACTTGCTCATCGTGTTTTCAAAAATGTTTGTTTGCTTTTCAGAGTGGGTTTGAAAAAAGTTTCGTTTAAAATTTCAGTTCGACTCTTGTATCGGTCCTCAAGAGTGTTTGAAAAGTTGTTTTTGAAAGCTTTTTGCAAAGTGTCGGTGTGAAAAGAAGTTTTTGATTTTTTTTGAATTAGAGCAAGTATCTACGAGTTGTCTACCTACCCTAAGGAATTAGGCTGTGTAGAGGTCCTTAAGGTAGTGCCATCCCACCATTGAGAGATAGGTAGCACCACCGTTGGAGGTGTTCGGGTCAATTCGAGTTTAGGGACAGTGTGGTCACCAGAGCAATAGGAAGACACCTTAGAAGCTACCCCCATGCCATGTTCATGGACATGAGGACTTACTAAAACGTCCTCTACTCGACGACCACTTTTCGAGGGGCAAGGCAACAGTGAGGCGTACCCTAAGAGTGGTGTGTGAATTGTGTGTCATTTTCAGTTATTTTTGTCTTGATCATGCATTGAGTGTTCTACGTTTTGATTTTATTTGGGCATACATTCTTTCATGTGATTATTAACAGTTAAAAGGTGCGGGAATTAAAATGAGGAAAATAAAGGGTCATACGCTATTACAAGGCGCGGGTCTACAACGCCAAATTAAACCAAGACCCGATTTGAAATAAAATGCGGAAGGTAAATGTCCTAATTAATCTATTACAAAGCTTTGGGGCAACTACATGAAATTTAAAAAGGAAATAAAAGTAAATGCGCGAAAAGGAATTATGATCGAATGCGAGGGCGTTGGACCCTTTTAAAGAAATTAAATCGAAATTATAAATTAATTAAATTAAATAGAAGAAAGAACTTATTTTTTTTGGAGCTTTTGTATTTATGGCATTAAAGAGAATTAATTAGAATTAAAAGTCAAATAAAAAAACCTAGTTCTAAATTGTTTTTAATTTATTAAAGAAAAATGTTTAAATTAGACCTAATTTAACCTAATTATTTAATGACAAACTTATTTACAAAAACAATTAATAATTAATAATGGTAAAAAAGAAAAATTTAATTATTGAGAAAAAAGGTAAAAATGCTAGAAACCCTAATTTTTATATTTTTTAGTTATTAAGAAAATATTAAAATTTAAACCCTAAATTAAAACTAAATTAATTAACAAAATTTATTTACAAAAATAAAACATTTAGTGAATTAAATAATAAAGATATTTTATTTTTGACTTTCTGATTTTTTTTGGATTTTTATGTTATAAAAATTAATTGGGTGAATTAAAAGAAAAAATAATTAATATAATTAAAATAAATAAAGGGAAGAATAAAAAGAGAGAAAAATGCAAACATGGGGGGGTGGTTGACCCAAATTGGAGGTATATGAGAAGCATTTTGGCCCACTGATTCTTGGCCTTTTTTGACTTTTCAATGATGCGTGTGGAGGTGTTGACTGGTGTCCATGGTGGACTATCCATCCTGGCCTTTGGATTGGAGTTGTTAGGCGCGTGGCAAGCAGAGATCTGGAGTTGCATGGTGATCCCTTGATGAAGCACTGCATGGAAGTATATTGAACAAAATAATATGGAATAAAGTGGGGGACCTGGGAATCGAACCCAGGTCCCAATGTTCACCAAGCGTGTCCTCTACCACCTGTACCAAGCAACATGTTTGTATGTATTATGGAAAACAAATATTATAAAATATAAACCACGCTAGTGATGTTAATACAAAAACACGCCAGAAAATTTGAACGTCCCAATCATGTTACGCCACGCAAGCTTCATCTTCTTCTTCCTGCAAAAATGTCAAACAAGTAGTGGGGGTTTTAAACCCCCACTAAATAGTACAATGAATAATAGCGATTAAGCACTGAGTAATGATAAATTAGGCGCGAGGTGTGGTTTTGAATCGTTAGGAGCTTCTGATTTCAATGGTGTAGGTTAGGATGGCCAATTTTTCCTCATGTATGAAACCCCAATTCAAGGTTCCTGAAACCCTAAAAAATGTCCATGGCAAATTTCTGTACAGGCACGCATTCTTCAATTAAATGACACCAAAAGCTTCAGAGAGTTTATATTAGTGTAAATCCATGTTCAAAATGTATAAAAAATGCATGTATATTGAAACACGATTATGAGAAAAGTTTGAGAAAGTTTGACTTTATTCTACCACTTCTTTGTGTATGGAGAATGGAAAATGATTGAGGCACGTCCAAAAAGGTCCCAGCAAGCCTTTGGAATGGTTCTTTTGCTTCGAAACACACTCTAGCTATGAAATCAGTTTTGAGAATTTTTGGACAAAATGCAAAGTTTATCTTGTGATTCTGGTGCAGCTTCCTTCTTCTGTGCATTAGGGTTGTGATGTGTATATGTATGTCAATGAATTAGGGTAAAAAAAACAAGTCCAAAATCCATGGAATCAATGCTTTTGAATTTGTGATCTTCATGAATCTTTTTCAATCTTTTTCATTCCTTTTTGATGCCAATCATTGCCAATTCTTGCCTTTTTGAGTATGCACGAAATCTTGAGTGAATGATGAGTAGAAATGCTGCATAAAAAGATTTGAAAGGTGGCATTTAGTATTTTTTCATATTTAATTTGAATTAAATGAATTAATAGATTTAAAAATTCAATTAATAAATTAAAAATAAGAAAATAACTCCCCTTTGGGTCAATGGGTCGTGCATAGCTTTTGGGTGATGATTCTTGGAAGAAATTGTGGCCCATTAGCAATTTTGAGGCATTTGAAGCAAAGTTGACTTTTCAAAATTCCCAAATATTTCCCAACTTCCACAAGGCATATCTTGCTCAATTTTTAAGATTTGATCATGTTCTTGGACATTTTGGAAAGGTCTTGAAGTCCTATAACCAATGCCTTTAGTCCCATGTCATTTTGATTTACCAATATAAAGTTATGGTCTTTGACTTAAAGTGCCTTTTTGTTGACTTTTGAAAATGACCTATAATGTTGAGATTGATAACTTTTTGTGAGAGCATTTCTTGGACTTGAAGTGTGAATATGAGTTGTAGGAAATGTCATTATCTTCAAAATGAGCTTTGGATGGAATTTTTCTGATAATCCATGTGGAAGTTATGCCTTGGTCAAGTTACAGTTAACTTTTTCAACTGTCCAAAAATAGAAACTTTTGCATCTTGAGACTTTTTGAGCCATGCCTTGAGAATCATGATCAAGAATTGATCAAATGATGTTTGTGGCTTCAAAATAAGATGTTGACCAAAAATTTGGACTTTTGACTGTCAAATGACCATTTTGCCCCTGCAGTTGACTGTTGAGCAATTAGGGTTTTTGACTGTGCAATTTTGTGCTGTAAGTCTTGAAACTTGACATGAGGATGCTTGAAAATGTTTAGAGGCATGTGGGACTTGTTTGGACCCTTGGAAACTTCAATTTCTTTGCCAGAACCAAAACCCTAATTTTTGACTGTTAGGAGGCCATTGGACTGTGCAACCTTTGGGAGATTTTGAAGCATGCTCTTTGCAAATCTTGAAGAATATGGGAGGGCAAATTTTGGGGTACAACATACCCCAAAATTTGCCCTCCCATATTCTTCAAAGTTTTGACAAGCATCACCTTAAATGGTTCAAAGTCTACTCAAGGGCTACACAGTCAAGCATCCTCCTAAGCCAGTCAAATTAGGGTTTTGGTTCTTGCAAGGAAGTTGAGGTTTTTCAAGGGCTCAATCAAGTCACATATGCTCATATACATTGTCAAGCATCTACATGTCAAGTTTCAAGGCTCACAAGGTCAAGTTGCACAGTCAAAAACCCTAATTCCCTCAAAACCAACTGTAGGGGCAAAATGGTCATTTGGCAGTCAAAAGTCAAAATTTTTGGTCAACATATTATTTTGAAGCCACAATCATCATTTGGTCAAATCTTGACCATGATTTCACAAGAATGGCTCAAAAATCATCAAGGTGTCAAAAGTTTCTATTTTTGGACAGTTGAAAAGTCATATGTAACTTGACCAAGGCATAACTTTTACATGGTTCATCAGAAAAATCCCATCCAATGCTCATCTTGAAGGGGAGGACATTTCCTACAATTCATCTTCACATTCCAAGTCCAAGAAATGCTCTCACAAAAAGTTATCAATTTCAACATTATAGGTCATTTTCAAAAGTCAACAAAAAGGAACTTTAAGTCAAAGACCATAACTTGCGATTGGTAAATCAAAATGACATGGGACTAAAGACGTTGGTTAGAGGACTTCAAGACCTTTCCGAAATGTCCAAGAACATGTTCATAGCTTCAAAATTGAGCAAGATGTGCATTGGAGAAGTTGGGAAATTTTTGTGAAATGGCCAAAGTCAACCATCCTTGAAACTTTATTTTTGACAAAAAGGGCCCACTTTTTCCACTTGATTCAGCTTTGCCATGCCTCCCACGTGTCCCATGATTTATTTCAAGAATAAAAATTAATTTTTCTATTTTTGTTTAATTTTGTTTGATTTAATTCATTTTAAATCTTTAAAATTCAAATAAAAATCAAGAGAATTAATTAGGGGATATTTTATGGTTTGAATAGCTTTGATACACCATAATCCATATACCAAATTCGTGCAAGACCTATTTCAAGCATAAAATTCAAATTTGGAGCAAAAATGGCAAGATGTTTAATGGTGGTCATGACAAAATCAAAACTTCATTGCAAGGCTTAAAGACTCCTTATTGTGACTGATTCTCATTGACTAACATATATGCAATTGGTCCAGACCATTCACACGATCCAGAACACTCTCAAACGGCCAAAGCAATTTCCAAAATTCCAAAGAAAAGTCACAATCTGAAATCAAACTTACAGTGCAATTCAGGCATTTTCTTTGACCCAAACACATTCCCAGCATTACCAGGAACCTTTTGCAAGCACAAACAAGTCCTCACACTCAAGAAATCGCGCTACACAACTCATACGGTTTACATTCTTTTCCAAAATCACAATCATCCATTTATGCATTTTTAACACTTTTTATTGATTGCATTGTACTCACAGGATCCATACGAAGCTTTCCATATAATTCAATTTGATTATAATGCCCTGGAATGAAAACTACCATTAGCAAATCCTAGGGTTTCAGAGCTTGTAATTTGGGGCTTTGCACATGCTGTAAAATTAACCTTCCAAACACCCATGGTTGAAATCAGCAGAAGAAGACGAATCCAAAGCATACCTCGCGCCCTTTTTATATGAACTGAGCGCCTAGTCGCTATTTTTGACATTGATATTTTGTGGGGGTTTAAAACCCCCGTTATTTGCCTGTATTTTTTGTTTCAGGAATGAAGAAGATGACTACGTGGAATGGTGGGAATGGGCCATTCAAACATGGCGCGCCTTTTTGTGTTTTTTCCAGAATATGCCTTTGTTTTGAATATAATATTTAGTTCCCATTATTCTAACACACGCGCATGAGTGGTTCAGTGGCTGGAGACGTGGCTTGTGATCTCTGGGACCTGGGTTCGATTCCCAGGTCCCCCCATATTTCCAATATTATTTTTTCAAATGTATTCTTGTGCAGATTCCCAAATGATGAGCACCATAAGCCTCACATCTCAGCCTGCCAAATGTCCATCAGTGCAAATCCAAGGGCCAAGCATGAGGACCATGGTGTTCTGGAGTCAACATGGGCGTAGGCAATCAGAAAGAGTCAACGTGGCTGAAGATTCAAATGGGCCTCAAATTCCAGTCACACCCTCCATTCTGGCCCATACCCCCTCTCCTTGGTTTATTCTTTTCTTTTCCTTTTTTTTATATTTTCTAATTCAATTATTAACCTTTTTTAATTATTAGTTTTATTAACATAATTTATATTTTCATAAAAAATCAAAAAAAAAAAAGAGAACTAACACTATTATTATTATTATTTTATTTTTGTAAATAAATATTAAATAATTGAATTAGCTTTAATTAGGCAATTTCAACCTTTTTTTTAATAACTAAAATAATTTAGAATTAGGTTAACTTAGAATTTTAATTCTTTTATTTTATTTCATAAAAACGTAAAAACAAAAAAATATTTTCTTTTAATAAATTAATTAATTAGTTTAATTATTAGTTATTAATTTCATTTAATCACAAAAAAGACAAAAAATTCAATTTCTTTTCTAAAAAGGGTCAACACCCTTAAGACATTCCCGATTCATTCTTTTGCGCGCATTTTAGTTTTAATTCTCTATTTTTGATTATTTCTGTAACTGTCTCCGGATGTAATAGTAATTAGGTTTTTACTGTTTTATTTACTATTTCTCGCACTTTATTTTACAAAATGGGTCTTTATTTTTTGGCGACGTATAGACCCGCGCCTTGTAATAGCGTAGAACTTTATATTTCTGCAATTTACTTTCCGCACCCCTAACTGTTAAATGCATGAAAGAATGTATGTAAATTAAAAACAACCCGTAGCTCACAAATAACATGTACAAGATAAAATTAACTGAAAAACAACACACAAAGCACATGCCACTCCTAGGGTACGCTTCACTCGTTGCCTCGAAACGTGGTCATCAAGTATAGGGTGTCTTAGAGGTCGCCCTTATGTCTAAGATCCAGTTGCCTCGAAACGGTTGTCTCGGATTAAAAAGGATCTAGGACATTAGGGTTACTTCTAAGGTGTCATACTATTGCTTCGGTGACCACACTGTCCCTAAAATCGAATTGACCCGAACACCTCCAACGGTGGTGCTACCTACCTCTCAATGGTGGGATGGCACTACCTTAAGGACTTTTACACAGCCTAATTCCTTAGGGTAGGTAGATGACTCATGGGTACTTGCTCTCTAAAAACAAACAAAACAATATTTTCACACTGACACTTTCAAAAAGCTTTCAAAACAAATTTTTCAAACACTCTTGAGGACAGATACAAGAGTCACTCAGAAATCTTTCAAAAACGAAACTTTTTCAAACTCACTCACTTTTGAAAAGCAAACATCTTTTGAAAACATAAGAGCAAGTACCTAAGAGCCCGTGGATAACCACAGATAGAAAGGGTGCTAACACCTTCCCTTTCTATAAATCTACCTCCCGAACCGAGAGACATTCTCAATAAGGAATTTTGTTGTGCTTTTGTCCTTTCCATGTTGGAGAAAATAAAAGACAGTGGCAACTCTTGCTTACCGCGACATTTCGCGAACCAGCTTAAAAAACAGTCAGTTCTATTTCCACCGATCACAGAGGAGTTGAAGCAGTAGGATTCGTGTTCGAAGTATCCTGCATGAACAAAGAAAAGTTAAGAATATGTACCAAGGTATGAATAACTATTCTTGTTAGGAATTCGAATTTGAATTACCTGTGGATTATCAGAAGAAATGTTACTGTCAATATGTTCCAATATTACATTGGAGGTCGAAAGTGAAATTTTGGATGTTGTTGAGGGAGAAACGTCTTTGGAATCAAGTCCAGGAACGTTAGTAGGCTCAGGGCCTTTGAAGCTTTCTTTCTTTTGCTTCTTCTTAGAAGCTGTTGGAGAATTTTCACCAGTCTTGAGGTTCTTTTCAGTGGGGCCTTGTTTCCTTTTCTTATGAGTAGTTGGTGGAAGTTTGCTAGTCTGAAAAGGTTTAAACATAAGTTAGATCTAAATCATAAACTTCAGTTTATTCGAAACAACAAGGTTAGTTGATTACCTTTGGAATTGAAATGTCTGCTGCTGCTAGTGTTGTTGTTGTAGTAGTTGTTGGTGGTGGTGGTGTTGTTGGAGTTACATCATCGCTAACTTCAATAGCTTGTTGAGAAGTGTTCCCTTCCTTGGGCTTCGAAGTAACGTTTTTTATCCTAATGGCTGAAAAGTGAAACAATTAAGGTAAAGTGTTAAGGATAAGGGAATTAGGATACAATTGGAATTTTCCCAAGCATTCGCACCTGTGCCTTGATTAGATGTAATCGAAATGGCAGGAAGGTCATAGCAAAGATGTCCTGGGAAATTATGAAGCTAGTAAAGAGCCCATGTCACAGTCTCAGATGGATTTAGTTTCTTTCGAGATTGGTATTTGAACATTTCTTTGCAAGTAAACCACCAAGGGTATGGAGGAAACCAAGCCAGAGCCAGTTCTGAGGTAGGCAATCTAGGAAATTTAGGTGGATGCATTTCGAGTGCCAACCTATACCTATCCTCAGGTGACAACCCTGAAGGAAGTTTGAACTCAAAAAATTTTTCTTTAAATTTTTCCTTCAAGGTCTCGGCCGCTCGATGTACAGTGGTTCCCAAGTGTGTGGGATCATAAGTGGTTTCGAAATAATTTTGAAAAGCCCTAATTTCTTTGACATGAGTGAACATACCTTTCTTGGAGTGTACCTGCACATTGAACGCGTCAATTAGCTTTTGTTGAATGGTGAGTGTGTCAAACATATATGTCTGGTATAACTTAGTCCACCATTCAAGAAATCCTTTTGCTGTGAAGTATGTTGGCTCGAAAGGTAAAAGCTCGAACTGAGCAAAATCTTGATATTGCTCCTGTTGTAATTTGGCCTCTCTTGCTTTTAACGTTTTGCCTGAGGTTATGGAAATTTGTGTTTGGAACAAAGGTTCAGGAATTAATTGGCACAAGCCAAATTGTCGAGAAACGAAATTGGGTTGATAAGCCAAGAGGAAAATCTGATTCTTTGTTGGAGTAATTCTTGAGGAAATTAGCCTAGGAAGAAGAAACGCTTTCCAAATGTCCTGTATCTCTCTGCTCTTGACAGCTTCTGAGAGAGACGTTGTGAACTATGATGGTCCACAAGTCCTTTGAGCAAAAGGTGCCATGGACTCTTCGAACTTGTGTATTTTTGATAAGATCATGATGTATTTAGAAAAATGGACTTTGAAATCATCCTTGTCATCATTTGGAGTAAGCTTTCGAAGCCTTGTGCCTTCGATGATCCTGTCAGCTATTTC
Source organism: Vicia faba (assembly GCA_948472305.1). NCBI lineage: Eukaryota > Viridiplantae > Streptophyta > Magnoliopsida > Fabales > Fabaceae > Vicia > Vicia faba. The sequence continues at coordinate 440,815,481 of OX451738.1, forward strand.
TGGATCTTGTTCGATGATAGTATCAGCAGTTGATAAATAAGATTCGAACATGGCATTAAGCCATAGTTGAAGCAACCAAAAGGGTCCAGCCAGAAGAATGTTCTTTGGAGCATGGGATTTTAAACCAGAAACTGCTGACCTTAAGCTCTCATAAAGATCGACAAGTAGCAGTTCACTCAGGCAGACTTTCCTATTTTCATGGAAATCCCTGGCTAGGGGAATGAACCTACTTGCCACTTGCAAGGATCTGCTGCAGGACACATATCGTGATAGCCACAAGGTAAGGAAAGCGATATGTTCTACGTCTGAGACATCATCCCCTTCAGTATGATAATGGTTGATGAATTTTGAAAAGCTAGCTAGTTTGACATCAAAGTCAATGATGCTAGAATGTTCTTCGTTATCAGGAATATAAGTTTCCCCCACTGGTGAAAGACCAGTGATGGCAGCTATATCAAATAAGGTGGGTGTTATCATTCCGCCCGGAAGGTGGAAAGTGTTATAAGTGCTGTCCCAGAAGTACAATGAAGAAAATAGAAATGGGTGACTGTAAGTAAAGCCTGGTTTCGACAGTTTGATTAAATTATAAATTCCTAATTCTTCCCATTACTGGGATTTTTTGGATTCTACTTTAGTGAGCCAATTTTGATATGCTACATCTGAAGTGGGGCAGGATCGAAATGGTTTGAAATTGCTTTTGATGTAATCCAAAATAAAAGGATCTTTTGGAGGTGAGACTGGAGTTTCAGTTGTTTTCGAATCAGATGATTCGCTTATGTCTTCAGTTCCTGCCTTAGGGGCATCCATCTTGTTGAATAGGGGTTTGAATTTATAGCAAACGGGGAAAAATTTCCTAGTATCTTTCAGAATTTAAAAAACGGTTAAAGGACCCATTAGGGCAAACCTTTTTCCAGCAACAATGGTAGGGATTAATACCTGAGAAGCATACATCATTTCTTTCTCTTTGGATATCGCTTAAGGATTAAGCATAGATTGATTCTGATAAGTACCCACCTTGCTCTCCATGACAGTTTCCGTGTTGTTGTTCTTGTTCTTCCTCTTTGATGATTTCTTCAATTGTGATGATGTTGATGAAGACATTGTTAAGATTGCTGGAAGTTTTAGGGTTTAGTGAAAAAAAGAGGGGGTTTCATAATTTTGGAGAAAAAGAAGAAAAGCCTAAACTGATGAGTTTTATAGAGAGTGTGGAAGAGTGAGTGTAAACACCCACTAAATAAGACTAGGGGTACGTGGAAGTCGTTGGTTGGATTCAGAGAGAGGTGGCGTAAGATCTAGTGTTGGTAATGAGTGTGATTAATAGTAATCATTATTTTTAAAGCCGCACCATGTTGTGGTAACTGGTCCAAGACGGTTAGGTACTCAAAGAGGCGTCTTGATTGACGTGGGTAAAGTCATGCACAGTAAATGTCATGATTGTTCAAAAGACCTATCAAAATCTTGTGAATCTATTTAAAATAAGTATTTCTCAAAGGGTTCGAAATACATATTTTAAAGGGGCATTTTGTTGGCTGAAGATTTTGATATTGTGATTCGAAATGAAATAATTGGGCTTTGTTTGAATAAAGCAAGTTTTATGGTTTGGAATGGAAGAGACTGTTTTTTCGAATGGAAATATTAAAGTTCAAGGTTTCAAATGATAGTTGTGGAGTGTAAGTCTAAAGAATTTTCGAAATAATGATGAGATTATATTTGTGAAGGTTGTTTTCGAAAATAACCTTTGAAACGAATTCGAAACAAAGGTTCCAAGGCGTTTGAAATTCAAACGTGAGCGAGATATTGGAAATTCAAATACATAAGCGTTAGAGCGTTCGAGGACGCGTGGAGGCTAGAGGGAAGTAATGCTCTGCATGCTTCAAACGTGGCAGATTCTGATAGCAAGACCGTTATGGTCGAAATAGTATAAATAGAGGTCTTAGTGTTAGGATTTGGGGGTGTCATATCTGTTGTACAAATTCAGTAAACATTCAAAATACCGCATGGATAGGGAAACGAATGCTCGAAAGATGTACGTATGATAACACCAACATTTACAATTCAATGAAAACTCTTTATATTTTCCAGTTTTTTCTTTCATTTCCATTTCATTTGTGCTTCAAACATTTTTACGTTCATGCCTTTACATTAAAGCTTTTACATTCAGAGTCATTTCTTTCTTTCTGCATTTAAACGCTTTTCTTATGTTCGAATCCTTTAAACATTCAGCAACTTTTACATTCACTCACTTAATCCTGCCATTTACCCAATCTTAAGTCTTTTTACTTTTCTAATGAACATTCCTTATATCATATAGAAATTATCCTTCGAATCATTTAGTGTAGTAATCGAAGTGGATTGGATGTCTTTGAAACACTTTAATTAGAAGTCCTAAATATGAATACCAGTTTTACAATTAGATTTAGCCAAACAACTATGTCCCATAGGATCAATCTAGTCGATCCTGCAAGTTACCAGAGAAATTGAATAACAATAATTAAGTTTATTCGATAGTTTAGAAGACTAGCGATTGTTTACCAGAAATCACTGTGAACAATTCTCTAGACAAATTTATAAATAATAAAATTTTCATCATTATAAATAACTTTAATAAAAGTGATGACACTTATTTAATTTGAGTATGATTCATATAATTTAGAATGGTGAGAGCATCGGTCACGACAATGCCTCTCGATGCCTTATTAGCAAATACATTATTTTTTTATAATTACCTTGAGGTTAATCATAGGAGTGTATCATTGTTTAATGTCGAGGTGAGCAAATTGATTAATGTGGTTTTTAGTCTCGCTATTGGGTGTGTCCATGTTATTTGAGATGTGGAATTCTTTGGTAGATGAGATGAACCATGATATATATGGGTTGGCTATATAGTTGCATATTATTAAACAAGCTCTTTAGACTATTAGATCTTTTATTAAATATTGGTTTTAGAAAGCTATGAAATTTGAAAAGATTGAAAAATTTTTGAGAGAACATTTTCTTAAGTCGAGGTAAAGTGTCAATGTGGTACATATGCCTCCACATATATATATATATATTAGAATAATAATGTAAATGTGAGTAAGTGGAGAAATAGTTTCACATTATATATAAATGTGGTGACTTGAGAATATATAAGTGGGAGAATCCACTCACCTATTACCTTAAGATTTTAGGTAGACAAGTGATGTGTCTTTCACAAAGGTGTTTAGTCCTAAACTATGTATAAATGCTCCTAATGTAAACTCTTCTCAACAAATGATATCAAAGTCTTTATTTTCGAGAAAGAGACTGACTTAGTATCGAAATGCCCAATAAGAGGTGTTCTGTTGCAAGATATCAACGACGGTACAAGTGAGAGAGTATTGTGGGCTCATACTTGAGAGTGAGTGATAAGTGGAGAAATGGTCTCGCATTGGATAAGAATGTGGTTACTTGAGAATATATAAGTGAGAGAATCCACCCACCTATTACCTTAAGGTTTTAGGTGGATAAGTGGTGTGTCTCTCACAAAGGTGTTTAATCATATACTATGTATCAATGATCCTAATGTAACCCCTCAACGTTATACTCGTAGCCCAGTCTTAACTCTAAGAGTTTTATTAAATTTTAATTTAGTTTTTTTTCATGATTTCATGATTTATGTTGTGACAAATATGACATACTGATGTCACCGTTAATTTTTTGGGATGTAATCAAAATCGTTGGATCGACTCTGTTGTACCCCAAAATTTGCCCTCCCTTTTTCACAAGAAAATCACAACCCTAGGGTTTTCTCTGATTTTTAAAGATCGGCTCAGGAATCGATCAAACAAACTTTTCTTTGGCAGTAAATCAAGAATCAGGGTTTCTCTCGCATTTCTCAGAAGAAATTGAATCCATAGAAATTCAGTTTCATGTTACATTGTTTTCACACTTTTTAAGCCTACTGAAAGATTGTTGTTTGTCCTCAAGTTTTGTTTATCTGGGATAAGAGATAGGAGCCGAAACTGTCTAATCCAGATTAACCAGATAGTGTGCGCCTGTTAAAACATCTGCTTGTTATTAGAATGAAATGTTTGCCGGTTAATGGAATGCTTGCTTGCTTATTGAAATACACAACGCGTGTGTTGATTGGAATGCTGTCGCAAGTTATGAGAGTGCAAAGTTTTTAAAGATTACTTGGATTTTAAGTTATCTGTATTGGAAATGCTGGAATACAATTTCAGTTATTTTAAATCGGGAATCTTAAATAAAAAAGTGAAGAGGCAAAATTGAAAGATAGCTGACAGTAGAAATAATTCTTTTGGATAAAGATTTTTTATTCATTTCAAATGTTGTTACAAAATTATTTGAAAATTGTAAGTTTACAACTTATAATATTTACAATAATAATTGTTTACAACAAATGAAAAAGTCTATCTATTTATAAGTCTAAATCTACTAAGCTTCAAGTGCTCCCATGCTCAAGATCTTTGGCTTCTACTGCTTCCTCTATCGTCCAAGTTGCATTCATCTGAAAAAAGAAGAAAGAAAGGAGATTAGTACAGTTAATTTTTTTCAAGCAGAAAAGAACGAAAAGAAGGTCATCACTAAAGTTTGCCAGTCGGAATCAGAATGCTATTTGATTCATCATGTTTTTATTTTTTCTCTTTGCAAATCACAAGAAGATTGCTCTTCTTGGTTCACAAAGAGAAAAGTAAAAAATAAAATGCAAGCATACAATTGGTTCAAATGCAAAAACATGGGCCATGCTATACAAGGCTGCATCACAAAAAAAACTGTACTACAAACTGAATACTAACTGCAGTGACCAAACTAAAGGCAAAACCAAGGCGCCAAAATCCAAACTAAGTTGCAAAACAAGTCAAGAAGCATAGTAACTAGCAAAAGTACACAATGCAGAAAATATGCAATCAGAAAAGTACACAATACAGCAGGTAATACAATGCAGAGGAAAACCAAATTACAAGCCAAATAGGCTTGTAATAGCCATCATCATTTTCCGGCCTAGACAAACTTTTCAGAAAAGTCTAATAAACAAAGCAAAAGTGCTTATCTCATGGAGAGAGGAAGAGAAAAAAATGGGCAGTTTGGCTAAAGGCAGGCTAGCATAGGTTAACAAAAAAACAAAAGGATATAAAAGAAAGGACTGCATAACAGTCTAAAGGAGAGAAAATACTTAGCCAATTCCAAAACAGTTTCAAACAAAGAGCCAAGTCTGAAACTCAAAGCCCAAAAACCTGTCAAACCAAACTGTGAAACCACAAACCTGCAGTTTCAAAACTGCAAAACAAAATCATCAAACCTGCAAGCCTGCCAAGCCAAGCTTGCCAAACTTGCAAACAAACCAAACAGCCAACCTGTTATCACAACTCAAACCTGCAGTCTCCAACCTGCATAACAACAATAAACTGCAAAACCTACTAGCCAAACCTGCTTGCCAAGCCTTCATTTGAAACTGCAAAACCTGCTAGCCAAACCTGCTTGCCAAGCCTGCATTTCAAGCTGCAAAACCTGCTAGCCAAACCTACTTGCCAATCCTGCAGTTCAAACTGCAAAACCACAAGCCTAGCAAAAATTGTCAAAACCCAAAAACTACAAACACCCCAAGCTGCAAAACAACCAGGCTAAACCAAAACAACCTGCAAACAGTTTCAAAACCTGCAAAACTTGCCAAGCTTGCCCAAAACAAACTCAACAAAACTCAACAAGCCAACCAAATCTCAACAAATAGCAACCACCAAAAACAAGTTTCAGAATTTCTTCATCATTAACATTAACAAGCCAAGAAGAGAAGCAAAACATTTCAAAAGCAAAACAAAACAGCTTCCAGAACATTTCATCATCCAACATCATATTCAAAAACAACAAAAGTTTCAAAACAATCTCAGAGACACTCTCATCATCAATATCAAAACAAAGAAAGGAAGAGATTCAGAAGCAAAGCATAGTTTCAGAATCAAGTTCATCATCAACAAGAAACAAAAACAAGCAAGGTTTCAGAATCGAATACATCATCATCAACAATCAATAACCAACCACCAAGTTTTCAGAATCAAATCATCATCAAACATTAAACATTCAAAAAAAGAAAGAGGAAGAGATTCAGAATCAAATAAGTAACAAAAGTTTCAGAATCAAATCATCATTAACAAGCCAAAGAAGAGGAAGAGCAGTTCAAAAGCGAAAGGTAAGGAATAGGCCCAGGAATGGTAATGATCAATGGAGCAATTCTCGGAACAGATGTAATTCTAACAGGCTTTCTCGAGGAAGCCTTGGAAGAATTGGAGGAAATGGTGATTATATAAACTTCTTCAAAAGGAACCAATGGAACAAAAGTTTTCTCAAACATAATTTCTTTTTTATCCATCAGGCGTTGGACACCTGACTTTAATAGATGGCAACCAGTAGGTAGGACGGAACACAGATGGCAATCTATGCCACAACCCGAAAATAAACCGGCTAACAGAAGGTTCTTCTTTATAATCATCAATGGAGTAGCAATGCCTTTTACAGAAGTCACAAATGAGTCATCATCTACGACATTCACTCCATTCCTGGGCATAGGAGCAGTAATAACATTAGGCTTTTCAGGCGCTTCAAACTCAATCTCCTTAGCATCAATCAAATCCTGTACTTTATTCTTCAAGACCCAACAGTCATTCGTATCATGCCCCGGGCTATCGGAATGAAAAGCACAGCGGGCGTTCGGGTTATACAGCGGTGATGTTGTATTTGGATTCTTCGGGGCTTCCTTCGGAATCACCAAGTTGGTCTTTAACAACTGCGGCAGAATCTGAGACAGGGTCATATGGAGCTGAGTGAATTGTCTTCGCGGCCTCTCGGCTCTTGGATGATTATTGCGTTGTGGGGCAACAACAGGTCTTGATATAACAACCGCATTGACTGCTTAGCGACGCTCAGGTCGTTTTTGGTTTCTGGAGCTGTAAACTGCGCTAGATTCCTTCTTAAAAGGCTTCTTCTCGGTACTTGACGAAGCACTCTTCTGTATCTTGCCGTTCTTGATACCGGCTTCAACTCTTTCCCCAATCATGACCAGCTCAGTAAACCCGGACGATGAGCTACCAATCAGATGATTAAAATACGGACCAGACAAGGTCCCCAGAAACATGTCCACTAACTCTCTATCATCCAGAGGGGGTTGTAATCTCCCAACAAGGTCCCTCCATTTCTGAGCGTAGTCTTTGAAACCTTCGCTCGCACCCATAGACATATCCTGAAGTTGGGTACGCGTGGGAGCAAGGTCAGTATTGTACTGGTATTGCTTGTAGAAAGCAGAGGCAAGGTCCTCCCAGTTACGGACGTCAGCTCCCTCCAGTTGGTAGAACCATTCAAGTTGAGTCCCTGAAAGACTATCTTGAAAGAAATGAATCTAGAGATTCTTGTCGGCGGTGTATGGTTGAATCTTTCTAACATACGAGCGGAGGTGTAGCTTTGGGCAGGAGACCCCGTCGTATTTAGCAAATACTGGTGCTTTAAACTTGTGGGGGAATCACCACCCCAGATGACAAACCCAAATCTCCGAAGTCTAACCCATGTACCTTCTGGACCTCCATTGCGCTCAACCGGTCTTTGAGTTGCTTATACCTATCCTCAGCAGGAGGATACTGGTCTTCGTCAAATCCAATCTCGTTGTCAGAAACCACAGGGCTAGGAACCCTCCTTTCTTTCTGATTCTCTCCCCCTCCAGGTGAGTGAGACAAATCAACATCTTCTCGCAAATTGTTCCCGAATCTGTGACCCATATTTAGGAGGACTGTCTTCTTCTTCTTCTTCTTATCCTTCAGGATAAGAGTCTTCAGATCTTGCTGACCCTTGGCCAAGTTCATGAACATTTCCTGGAACTGAGCGTTTTGAGCTTGCAAAGCCTTGATAGCTTGTTCAGTTGATGTTTCAGAAGACATGATGTGCTGAAATAAACAGTGAAGAAGATGAGAAACCTGTAAGGGTACCTGTAATGAGGTGCATGGGAATGGAATGCGTATGATATGATTTCAAAGACTTTGGAGATTCAAATTCGTAAACCAAAATGAAGCACACTTTTATTAGATAAAAAAAACTTGAAATCAATGTTTAACAGATGCCTTTAAGGCGTTACAAAAATAAATACTGAAAAGTAAATCTATGCTAGAAATAATAAAAGACAATCAGCGCTCCCACGGTCGCTTTCCTTTGGTGCTGACATAGTCGTTGATGACCTTCTCATTCTCCAGCTGCCTTGTCAACTTCAGGATCTTCCGCTCCTGCTCGTGATACTTTTCTTTGTAAGTATCCCGTTCTTCCCTTAGCTGGATCCAAGACCTCTTTAATACCCCAATGTCAGCAGGCATGTATGGGTAGAGGATGGTAGGAGGAACCCCTTCTTCATCAGTGTGCTCCATTATCACAGGTAAGACAACTTCGTAGGGCATCCCTAGCTTTTGGGAACGGGCCCGAACCCATCGGAGATATGGTTCCATCAGGAGAGATGTCTTCATGCCTAGCTCATGCTAATCGAACCTGTTCACCCTATCCCAAACTCGTATGAATCTGCGGAGATGTCCCTCATCATCTCCATGGAAGTCAAAGACAATTCTTAGAAGTAGCAACTCATGAGGTGCGTCCCTTCTAGCTCTCCCAAACTGGCGTAAGGCCAAAAAAGGATTATAGGTGATCCCTCCTTTGATTCCTAGCAATGGAACATTGGGGTATTCCCCACAGCGATCAATAATAGCTACTTCTTCCATGTCTTTAGTACTCCAAATGATGTCCGTGTGAGCAAGAGACATAATTTTGTAGGCCCAACCCATGCCTTCCTTATTCTTCAGAACATATTTGGGGAGATGAGAAATAAACCACCTCGCCAACAATGGTGCACAACACATAAGGGTTCCCCGTTTCCGAGCAATATGGGCATAAAGAGTGTGCAGAATATCACCCAAGAGAGTGGGCACTAGATTACGGGACATGAATATCTTCACTGCATTCACGTCAACAAAAGAATCTGAATTGGGGAACAGAACCAGACCATAAATGAGAAGAGACAGGATGTATTCAAACTCCTGAAAGTCTAAACTGTCCCAGAACTGATTAGCCCGATCAACCAAGAACTTAGCCAAGAAACCTTTTGTCCCACTCCTAGTTTCCCAATTAGACATTACCTCGGCCTTTGTCAGATGCAGAGCTGCAGCAACATCCTCTGGCTTAAGAGCTATCTCCCAACCTGTAAATGGCGTCTGCTCTAGAATGGAGATGCCGAGTAGATCAGAGAACTCTTCCAAAGTAGGGACCAATTGGTAGTCCGGGAAGGTAAAGCAGTGGTATAATGGATCAAAGAACTGGAACAAGACACTCATCATCTATTCATCCAGCTTGGAAGTGACTAGACTGAGGAGGTGACCATGTCTTCTGTCAAAAGAGGAAGTATCGGGAACCTTGGAAACCAAATCTTTAAGCTGAGCAGGAATCTGGACAAAGCTGATCCGAATAGTGTTTCTACGCATAGATGCCATGATCTGCAAAATAGAACAAAGATGAATCCCATTGGTCTTTGAAATGGTTAGTCCAATGCAATATGCATGCAATGTCATGATGCATGATGTCATGATAGAAACACACCACAAGTATTCACAGATAGCAAACATGGTAAGGGCAAACAAGTCACACAATAGCCCTTAGATTTCAGGCTGGTATGGAGTTTAGGTACTACCCTCTTTCAGTTTAGTTGGTTCAACCTGTCCTAGAAATAGTAACTGGGATCTAGAGGATCTCAATATCACTTACCACCCTCGATTGGTCATAATTTCAGTTTAGCAACCTTTTCTTGCGGCCGGAATCATCGCGAGAGTTTGGTCTCAATGAGTGTAACATACTGCTACTTTTCTATGGCTGAGTTGGTCAATTATAGGTTCTAAGGTCAGTTGGTGCTTAATGACCCCTTAGCAGACCCATATTCTCCTTGTTCCGCCACAAGGGATATCAATACAAACTAAAGTGTCACACCAACGTAGCTACTACTTCAACCGTATCGGTCTACACCGTACAGTTCCCTCACAGTCTATTGCTACTTACCTAAAAGGTATCCCCAGATCCAGGTTAGGATCTATAGTAACTCCGATTCAAACCCACAAAGATAAAGCATACAAATCAAGCAATTGAAAACAATATGAACTAATCCTAAGGTACACCCCACTTATTACTCCCCAGCAGAGTCGCCAGTTCTGTGATACGGTGGGAAGAACTGACTGTTTTTTAGAATGCTGGTTTGTGTTTTGCGTTTTTTGTTCGCAAAATGTCGCGGTAAGCAAGAGTCGTCACCGACTTTTATTTTATCCAACAAGGAAAAGAAAAAAGCACATAAAAATTCCTTTTTTCGAGATATTTCCGAGTACGGGGGGGGGGGGGGGTAGATTATAGAAAGGGAAGGTATTAGCACCCTTTCTATCCGTAGTTATCTACGGGATCTTAGGTACTTGCTCATTATTTTCAAAATTGTTTTCTTTGTGTTTGTGGGTTTGAAAAGTTTTTGTTTTTAACTTCGATTTACCTCTTGCTTCTGTCCTCAAGAGTGTAATGAAGTGTTTTTGAAAACTTTTTCGTAAAAGTGTAAGTGTGAAAAATTTGTTTGGAATGAGCAAGTATCTAAGAACTAATCTACCTACTCGAAAAAAGGAATCGTTCTATGATAATTTCCTTTAAACAATGGTATCCCACTATTAGTGAGTGGGTAGCACCGTCGTTGGAGTTTGAGGGTCAATTCGAATGAGGGACATACGGTCACTAAAGCAATGTTAGGACTCCTTAGCGGTAACCCTAATGTCTTAGATCATTTATTTGAGGCAATGATATCTGAGGCAACCTTTCCGAGGCAACTTATGATCTTTTAGACAAAAGGGCGACCTCTAAAACAACCTCTACTCAATGACCGTGTACGAAGGCAACCAGGTGGGGTGTACCCTAGGAGTGCGCATGTGCGAGTGTGTTGATTTCAGTTATTTTTATCTTTGCACATGTTAAGGGTAATCTAACCATTTTAAGATTAAGCATTCATTCTTGTCATGCAAGCCCTATTATCAAACATCTAACAGTTGTATAATTTGCAGAATTAAAATGCGGAATTTAAACTAAATTATTACAAGACGTCGGGTATTTACATCGCCAAAAGCAACCCTTTCAAATTTAAAAGCGGAAAAATAAATAAATGTCCTAATTATTTATTACAAACCGGGAGCAGATACAATAATTGAATAATAACAAAGTACGCGATGCAAAATTAAATCGAATGCAGAACTAGGGTTTTGACCCTCTAAATTAAAAGAAAATGTTTTGTTGTTTTTATTATTTTTTAAAGAAACGAAATGAAATCCTAAAATTAAACACTAAATTAATTATTAACTAAATTAATTAATGAAAAAAATATTAAATGACATATTTTTGGAGTTTTGTCATTTTAGGAAAGAAAATAACATAATTAAATTAGGGTTAAAACCTATTGATTTCTAATTAATTTTTAAATATTTGCAAAATAAATTAAATTTACCTAATTAATATGCCTAATTAAATTAATTAATATTTGTTAATAAAAATAGAAATTTCTGAAATTTAATTGGGTAAAAACATTTTTGTGATTTTTTGATAAAAAAGGAATTAATTTATTGGTTAGTGATTAATTTAAACAAAATAAAATAATTAAATAAAACAAACAAAATATAAAAAAGTAGAGAATGTGCCTGATTTTGAGGTGTGAATAACAATTATTCTGGCCCAATGATGCTGGTCCAGATTGACTTTTTCTGATTCCATGCGTTGGCGTTGACTGGTCTTTTGGTGCACCTTCCATGGTGGCCACCAAATCTGGCCATCTGGCGTGCTGGATGGTGAATGTCCATGGTGGGTCTCCAGCTTAGGCGTGCACTAGATTTCTTGCAAGAATTTGGAAAAATAACAAATGCTGGAGGCAGGGATCGAACCCCTGACCTCTAGCCTCTAATGCTTTGAGAGCTTAGCTGGCTTCCGCTGGGACACTTGTTTCTTATTGTATGTTAATCAAGCACTGAAGATAATATATGAAACAAAAGAAATATTGGAAAAACAATAAAAAATGCACGCAAATATTTGAATGGTCCTATGGGGGAGTGCCAACGCATCATCCCTGTCCTTGGAAAACTGGAGCTTTTACTTGCGGATTTTATCCGCAGCTAATATCGTAGCTTCACTCCAAATTCTTCCACAGGCAACATAAATGGAATCTAACACCATGGTTATACTCGTCTCATCCCTCCGATCACAACCATAGCCATCATGAAGGCTAATTATTCCTGAAATAAAAAACCCTAAAACCAAATACAAAACCCTAGCAATGGTGATCCATGATATAGGACATATAAATGAAATTGGCTATTGTAAAAAGCTTGCAAATGATATGGTGATCAAGAATATGCCATCAATTCATGTTAACAATGCCTAATTTTCAAAATATGAAATCAAGAACAGGGCGAATTCGTAAGTGACTTACAACGCGTGGGAGGGTCTGAAAACGTGTGCTTTTGGTTGCTTTCACTTGTGGAGATTGCCAGAAGACGATTGGGAGAAGTGCTAAGCCTTGAGGATGCCTCTAAGCCCTGTTTCGATCTCACACTTTTTGCTTATTTTTGCAAATTCTGTTTTGGCTCTATGCTTGATCTTCAACCCTGATTTTTGTCTGCCTCGCCTCCTTATGTATTTTACAATGCATTAGGGTTGATTACCTTGCCCAAATCTTCCTCTTTCAATGACTTTGATGTTTGATTTGATCCTCCTTTAAAGCTTTCCAAAATTGGCTTATTTTGAATCTTTTTGTGCACACAAGCTTTGATGCGAGTTTGGAATGGTGCTAGCTGTCCAATGAAGCCTGAAATCATCAAAAGATCTTTGGTTTTCAATACTTTTGATTTTATTTGATTTTATTTGATTTAAAATGAATTAATTTAAATAAAAATCAAATTAATAATAAAAATATGATATGTACACATGGCCAAGGCTAGAGAACGTGGGCTACAATGGCAACTCAAAACAAGTGAAAAAGAATGGGCCCATTTTGCAAAATTTGAAGTTTTGGGCATAGTTGACTTTTGGCAATTTTGCAAAAAAATCCAACTTCAACAATGCATAACTTCTTCAATTTTGACTCTTTGGAAGTGTTCTTGGACTTTTTAGAAAGCTAGAGATGTCATATAACCAACCCTTTTTGTCTCATCTCAATTTTATATTCCATGCTCAAGTATGAATCTTTGACAAAAAAAGTGTTTTTGTTTACTTTTCAAAATGACCTATAATGTCCAAATTCATAACTTCTTGTGAGTGCATATTTTGATCTTGGGAGCTGAAGATGGATTGTAGGGAATTTCACCCTCTTCAAATTGAGCTTTTTATGGGTCATTTCTCATAAAGTATGAGAAAGTTATACTTGGTCAAAGTTGAGTTGACTTTTCCTGTAAAACCCTAATTTAACAACTTTTGAATCTTGATGAATTGTGAGCAATCCTTGATGAATCATGATAAAACCTTGATCAAATGATGAAATATACTTCAAAATTAGGATGTTGACCAAAAATCTTGAAGTTTGACTGTATGTAGGCCACAATTGACTTTTGCTCTAACACAGTCGATTTTTGGACCTTTGAGCAATTGACTGAGCAAACTTCTTCTGCAAGGCTTGAAACTTGACATGGATGATCTTGAGAACATATTAGGACCATGGTGAGCACTTGGGGTCATTTGGACTCAAGGATCTTGATGCAATATGAAACCCTAATTTGGGGTAGACTGCCTTAGGAGAGAGCTTGTCTGGCCAACCCTTGGACTACCTTGAGCAACTTGAGGATCTTTCTTGAAATATTTTGAGAAATATGGGAGGGAAAATTTTGGGGTACAACAACAACTCCTTGGCCTTTTGCAATATGGGGCATCAACATGATTGGCGAGATCAGACCCACTGCATCCAACGGGCATCGTTTCATCCTGGTAGCTATTGATTATTTCACGAAGTGGGTTGAGGCAGCTTCCTTTGCTACAGTAACCAAGAACGTCGTGGTGCGGTTTATCCGACACAATCTGATATGTCGATACGGTGTACCAGAGAGGATCATTACGGATAATGGTACAAATCTCAATAATACAATGATCACCGAACTCTCCTTACCGGCCGAAGATGAACGGGGCTGTTGAGGCGACTAATAAGAACATCAAGAAGATTGTGCAGAAGATGACAGTGACATACAAAGACTGGCATGAGATGTTACCATTCGCTCTTCATGGGTACCGTACCTTAGCACAGACGTCAACAGGGGCAACACCCTATTCTATGGTGTATGGCATGGAGGCAGTCTTACCCATTGAGGTCCAGATACCCTCTCTTCGGATTATGAAGGATGCAGGTTTAAGCGAGGACGACTGGATCCAAACCCGGCTTGATCAGCTAAATTTAATCGACGAAAAGAGACTTACTGCTATCTGTCATGGTCAGACGTATCAAAAACGGATGATCAAGGCTTTTAACAAGAAAGTTAGGCGTCAGGAATATCAAGTTATGGATCTGGTGATCAAACGCATCATTCTGCCGCAAGGTGATCCTAGGGGCAAATGGACCCCCACGTAGGAAGGGCCATTTGTGGTTAAGAAGATATTCTCAGGAGGATCCATGATTCTAACCACCATGGATGGTGACGACCTTCCTCACCCCGTCAATGCAGACATAGTGAAAAGATACTACGCATAATCAAGGACCCGCTAGGTTGACTGGTGTTGTACCCCAAAATTTTCCCTCTCACTTCATAAATATTTTCTCACCACAATACTCTTGGAACTCAAGATCAAGTTAGGGTTAGCTCTGCTCAAGACTCCTCCTTGCACTGTTGACCCAAATTAGGGTTTGAGTTTGCACAAAGATGTTTTGACCTAGGATGCCCAAAGTGACTTTCATGCTTCACATTGGACTCACAAGTTTATCCATGCCAAGTTTCAAGCCTTGATTCCAATCCTTGCCCAGTCAATTGGACAGTTGACCTAGAAATCAGTTTTATTGGGGAAAAAGTCAACTGTGGCCAATTGACAGTCAAACCTCATGATTTTTGACCCACATCAACATTATGAATTCATATGAACCATTTGGTCAAGTTTGGATCACAATTCCACAAGAAATTTGATCAGATCCCCAAAAGGGCAAAATGGTCATTTTTAGGGTTTTGACTGCACAAAGGCAATTTTTGACTGTTTGACCTAGCCAATGGCAAACCAAGCTCACATATGGACTCAAGGACCCAATGACATTGTCTTGACATGTTCAAAAAGTTCAAAAGATCCCAAATGCACAAGATTGACAAATGAATTTTCCAGTCAATTGAGCCAAATTTGACTGTATACTGAAAAGTCAAACTTTGACTTTTTGGTCAAAATCAAGTGTCAAGATTCATTTTTCATTAAAACATGCCAAAATATGAAACTTGTTCATCAAGAAACCCAAAATTGCAAATTAGGGTTTAAAATGAAGAATTTTCATAACTTAGAATTTTTCTAAGTTAAGAAAATCCCTAATTTTTTCCTAAACTTTGTCCCATTTTTCCACCAAGATGCATTTGGATTCAAACAAAAGTCAAAACATGAAAGTTGTAGTTCATTGCAAAATCTACAACTTTGATTCACAAAGTTTCCTCAAAATAAGCTTGTATCTCAAGTTATGATTTTTGGAACAAGGGTGCAAAACATTCTTAACTTAGAAAATTTTTGACCTATTCTAGGCAGGATTTTTGCCTAACTTCATGGCAACTTTTCACATGCTTCCACTTGGAATTTCAATTTTCATTACAAAGATGGATTGTAGTACACATTCCAAGCTTTCCAAAATGTCCAAGAACTCATCAAACAACCTCATGGTTAGGGAGAATCGAATTTGGCAAGTTAGGAAAAACTCACTTTGTTCATGACCAATTTACATGTCCATAACCTTGCATTTTGAACTCAGCATGTTCTAGGATGGATTACAGGTCCTTTATCTCATTCACACTCATAAATTTAATGCAAACCCCTTGTGTTCAAGTCTTATATTATGTGTTTAAGCATTACATGCAAGTTTAAGCTATAATTAGAAAAAGCAATATTTCCATTTTTGAAAAGTGGAACTTTATGTCAAGTTTGAAAATCAGGAAGTAAAATGCATATCTTTGGACACAAGATTCATGGAGATATCACACTGATCAAGGCTCAAGTGTGCAGCATACTTGAGGGGCCTGTACAGGCCTAGAAACCAACTTGCCATTTCTTGCTTAAGTTAGAAGTAACTTGGCATAACTTGAACCAACTCTCATTCCAGCAAGAACAAGCTTAAGCAAAGTTGTTGTACACCTTCCAAATAACCTAACTGAGCTGAAACACGAGCCTATCATCTTCCATATCTCTCCATTCACAGAAACACCATAAAACTGCAAAAACAGGGCATAAGCTGCAGTTTGGATCCCATAGCTCAATCCACTCGTGCACTTTCATCCAAATCAGTTCAAACACATTCCCTATCATCCCTACAAACTGTCCCAAGCCTTGGAAGCAGACTGTAACACCTCTAACCCACTTCACCATTTTCACATTTTATGTTTTGCAGGTGGATTGCTATAGCTTGATTCACTTGGTTTCAAAGCAAAGTAAAGGTTGGAGAAGCATCCTTGACCTTCAAGCAAGTTGTACCAATACCCACTTTGCCTTGAAAGTGCCTCCATTGTCAGACACGATCCAAGCTGAACAGGTAAGTTCATGGATTTCTATCTCTCAATATAGGAAGAGTTAGCTCTAAGTTTGTGAATGAAAAATGTTCTATTCATGTCCCTGAAGCCATACATATCTTTACTTTCCATTTATTTTGCATGTGCTGAGAGAATTTAAAGTCTGGACATTGATAAAAACTTAGGTTAAGAATTAGGGATGAAGAAATTCTCTCTCATTTCTGAGAGTTAGGTTGAGTTTTTTATATGTATGGAATCGTGGCTTGATGCTTAACATTTTTCATGTTATGAGTTTGTGCTAAAAGTCCAGGAATCAGGAGTTGTGTTTGAAGCAAGAGAAGGCGCGTTTTTTCAAATATTTTGTCTGAAGGTTGAAGACAACCTTTCCATGGGCTGGGCCTGAGTTGTTTTACTTTTCATAACACCTGTATTCCACATGCACCCCCTGGCCCATTTTGATTTTTACTTATCATTTTCCATTTTTCCTTTTGATTTTATCTCCATATTTTTATTCAAGTATGAAAAAATATTAAAATCATTTTTCCCACATTTTTTGCATTTATTTTGATATCTATTAGGCTTTATTTAGTTTTGTATATAAATAAACCTAAATATACTATTATTTTAAAATACTAAAAAACAATACAAACATGTGTTATTTCTGATTTTTATTTTATATTATCTCTTGAAAACATTTTACATAAAATATACTTTTTTTAATAATATTAAATATTTTATTTTTGTACATATAATATATATTTAATAAATAATGTAAATACATATATATTTATTAATATATTTAGGGAAAATACAAAGAATTAATACATTTTATTTTTATTAATATTTTGACTTCAAAAATACTTTTTTTTACAATATACCTTTTTTTATTTATTTTTATACATAATTAATAAATATTGCACATATTAAATAATTCATACATTTTATTTAGTAAAATTAGGATTTTATCCTAAATACTTAAAAATACCAAAAATTAATTTTTATCTTTGTTTATTTAATATGTGAAAAATATCTTTTTACATACATATGAAAAAAAACCTTTTTGCATTTTGCATATTTATTTTATTTTATTTGAATATAGTGTAGTTAAATACCTTGTAAAATTCCAATTTTGATGTAATAGTCTTGAGTTTTAATTCTTGCTTAACATATCCCCATTTGAACATTTGTACCCCCCATCCCATATATTGTGTTGTAATGACTTAGGACCTTTTATTTTTCGCATTTAAAAGCTTTCTAATTATGCCATGTTAGAATTAGGGTTGTATGCAAATCAATTAACCAAAAATAGTTTGACCTAACTTAAAGATAAACAAGCATGAAAAATGGACAACATTAATCACACTTGCACCCCTAGGGTACTCCACTTGTTGCCTTCAATAATGGGCCATATTGCATGTTAGGTATCTTTGGCAAAAACAAAACAATTCAAATGATCATAGTCCCTCGATGACGCTTTCAAAAGTTGCCTAAAAATGATCAAGTCCCTTAAAGAAAAATTGACCAAAGATACTTGGCACCATTGCAATCATGGTCTAAACGATGACCCACGCCCGTCCCATTCACATCCTAACACAAGATTGTCCATCAAATACAATGGTGGAACAAAATTGTTAAAAGGGTTAAAACATAGCAAAGATCTTTGAGAACTTTAGGGTAGATAGCTCTTGGTTACTTGTCAACTTGCAAAACAAAAACACTTTCCTATTTCTCAAACCACACATCACTACACTTTCAAAACAACTTTCAAAAAACTTTGAAACATCTTTTCAAAAAGACAAACACCTTTTGTAAAACATTCGAGTAAAGAATTGTTACAAGGGTCGCCTAGACAAGGCATCTTTTTTCAAAACATTTTCAAACCCACACACAAAGCACCATTTCAAACAATTGAAAATCAAGGTAAGTTGATCTAAGCAAGTAACTAAGAGCCCATGGATAACCATGGATAGAAAGGGTGCTAATACCTTCCCTTTCTATAATCTACTCCCCGAACCCAAGAAAACATCTCAAAGGTTTTTGCTGTGCTTTTTAACCTTTCCTTAGAATAAAATAAAAAGTCGGTGGCGACTCTTGATCAACCGAAACATTTGCAAAAACAAACGCAAAACTCAAGTCAGTTCTCCCACCGTATCACAACTGGCCTAGGAAAAAATAAGGGCTTCTCGGCGAACCAGAAGGGTTCGAGCAAAAGTAAGGGATGAAAATGAAAAATTGTACACCCGGCAAGTCGAAAACCTGAAAAGGAGGCTTGGGCAAAAAAGGGTAGCCCGGTGGACTGAAAACCCGAAAGGGCGGTCCAGGCAAAAATTAGGGATTGAAGCGTAACACTATGTCTCATTGGATCATCTTGTGACCAGACTTCAGTACCAACTATCAAGCTCGGACGGCGCCAATCAATCTGATTTACCTTCAACCAAGTAGCAAAGTGATGAGACGCTCGAAGATATAAAGGCATTAACATAGTTGGAACGGAGTGGGATTGTTCACATAGCTATTCTTCTTTGTTTTTCACAAATTGTATAATTTCTATCTTTCGACGGCGTTCTCTTACTAGGACGCCAGCCTCTCTGTAAAAAACGCCTATTACATGCCAATTTCAAAGATCAATACAATTCATTTTACAATAAATTCTAAAAAATTGTTTTTCTTTTTCTGTTTTGTTTTGCAAGAACGTCCAATGATGCATTTTTGATATATGCATTTGAAAATAATTGCTGCTCATAAATACTTACCTGCGAGACAGAAGACGATTACTCGTAATTCTAGGAACAGAGGCAAACGAGAAATGTCCAAACCTTACAGTTGCTCTAGTCACCAGGTACAAGGATAGAGCCAGCTTGAGAATATGACTAAAGGTGCATACACTCCCCACAGAGTTAAAAGATATCCAAAGACAGTGGTGGTAGCTCTCCCCAGCCGAAGTTCATAATCATGAATGAGTCGGAAAAATTCTCCCCAAGCAGAGTTTATCTATCACCAGCACTAGAAAATTATCCCCAATGGAGTTTATTTCTTCCACAGACAGAAACTCAATCCCCAACAAAGGTTCATTATCACCAACGACCGTAATTCATCCCCAGCCGAGGTTATTTCCCCAAATCCACAGATCTTCTAACAAAATATCTCTCTTCCCCACATAGGCATTTTCTTGCCAATTTATTCTCCAGCTGAGTTATTCTCCCGCCAATGTATTCTTGAATCATCTTCGATCATCATCCCCAGCAAGCGAAACTCTTTGTACTCTCCAGCAGCAGTCTGGGATTTATTTTCCCCAACTAGAGAACATCATAAAAACATTGCATATCCATACATCATGGCATACACATATGCATCATACAACACAATCTCATTTATTTTGAGAACATCATTACTCGATACATGTCATGCATCATGACATTACATACGACTAACTTTTTACCTTTCAGGGAAAGATACAATCAAATTCTCACAAAGTTCAAGTTATGAAGCCTAGACCCGACCGGATAGTATCTTGATCTTTACAAAGCACTATGAAGCCTAGACTCGACCAGATAGTGGTACATATTACATTCAAGTTATGAAGCCCGAACTCGACCGGATAGTATCTTGATTTCTCCAAATACCGTGAAGCCTGGACCCGACCAGATAATGGTATAGGATGCTGTGAAGCCTGGACTCGACCAGATAACAGCAAAGCACCATGAAGCTTGGACTCGACCAGATAGTGGTACACATTACATTCAAGTTATGAAGCCCGGACCCGACCAGATAGTATCTTGATCTTTACAAAGCACCATAAAGCCTGGACTCGACCAGATAGTGGTACATCTTACATTCAAGTTATGAAGCCCATACTCGACATGATAGTATCTTGATTTCTCCAAATACCGTGAAGCCTGGACCCGACCAGATAATGGTATAGGACGCTGTGAAGCCTGGACTCGACCAGATAATAGTAAAGCACCATGAAGCCTAGACTCGAGCAAATAGTGGTACACCTTACATTCAAGTTATGAAGCCCGGACTCGACCGAATAGTATCTTGATCTTTACAAAGCACCATGGACCCTGGAATCGACCAGATAATGGTACATCTTACATTCAAGTTATGAAGCCCGGACTCGACCGAATAGTATCTTGATTTCTCCAAATACCATGAAGCCTGGACCCGACCAGATAATGGTATAGGACACTGTGAAGCCTGGACTCGACTAGATAACAGCAAAGCACCATGAAGCCTGGACTAGACTAGATAACAGCAAAGCACCATGAAGCCTGGACTCGACCAGATAGTGGTACACCTTACATTTAAGTTATGAAGCCCGTACCCGACCGGATAGTATCTTGATCTCTGCAAAGAACCATGAAGCATGGACTCGACCAGATAGTGGTACACCTTACCTTCAAGTTATGAAGCCCGGATTCGACCGGATAGTATCTTGATTCCTCTAAATACCGTGAAGCTTGGACTCGACCAGATAGTGGTACATCTTACATTCAAGCTATAAAGCCCGGACTCGACCGTATAGTATCTTGATCTCCAGTAAGTCGCTATGAAGCCTGGAGCACAAACAGATAGCAGTCGATCTTATTTTCCTCAGCAAATTACTGTAAAGCCTAGAGCACGACCAGATAACAGTTCATTTTCACCACTTCAACCAAGAGATGGTTCCCCAGTAGAATAACGGACGACTGAAACTCCTAAAATTCTAATTCTACCACAACAGAGACCAACATTCCCCAGCGAATTCCTCATCTATGACAGGTATACGGGCCCTCGCAAAGGAATCTCTTATGTGATCGACACTTTTCTGATGGCATCTTTAAGCCCATCTTCCGATTTCAATTTCCAAATGGTATCGAAAAGCCCATTCCCGACATCGCAAGACGGATATCACTGCATGTGAGTGCAAATTTCTGGGCACTCTAGTCTTCAATCATCTTCCACCTTTGGATCAAAAGGCAAGCAAGCCAATCTACATCCCCAGGTTTAAGAAGATTGAATAGGGGAAGCTGTTGTACCCCAAAATTTTTTAATTTCAAGCTTCTCAAGTCATATTTAAAGCATGTGTTTTGATGAAGACAACATGGACATCAACATTCAAAGGATGTGCAAAAAGCTTATCAACATCATATAAAATTCTTGAAGATTATTGAAGAATTATTGAAGAATCATCAAATGTCAAATGGTATAAATAATTCTTAATCTTGAATATAGATGTTCACAAAAAATATATGCATTCATAATCATATACATATCCAACATGTTTTCACTTAAGAAAAACTTTGTTTAAAATCTTTTTCAAAAAGAATTTTTGAAAATTAACTTTCAGGAACCGGTTCCTCCCTAACAGGGAACCGGGTTCCAAAACTTGTTCAAAAACATGTCCCTGGAATTTGTACCAGGAACCGGGTTGTACCAATAGGGGAACCGGTTCCTGCGTGATATTTTTGAAATCTGACTTATAACGTTCACTAAGAACCGGGTTCTGTCAGTGTCGGAACCGGTTCCTAGCGAAACAGTGCAGCTTTTCTTTTGGTTTTTAAACATTTTTCATGTGGTATCTTTTCATGAATGCATTGCAACTTTTCATATGAATTGGCATGAATGAAGAGGTTCTTATGACTTTATAAAATGTTGCAGATTTTCTTATTTCAAAAACAATGCTTCAATTTTCAAATTAACAATTATACTTCTTCAATAAACAATTTTTCATCATTCACATTTGAATTCATATTTTCATGTGTTCATAATTTTGTGAAACTTGCCATATACACTTTCATTATCATTACAAGTTTCATACATACATTGTGAACATTTATATAAATTGTTTGAGAATTGTTTTTATCTTGAAGAAGAAGATCAATTGAAGATTGATAGTGCTATCCATCTACTTCAAATAAATCATTGTATTACTTAAAGAAATTATTCCCTTACTATCCAGGATTGTTGGAAGTAAGTGTTGTGATTTGAAGAGGATTGTTCTTCATTCACATTAGTGTTTGTTTGGTCTTAAAGGTGTTAAGAACCTTTGATCACCCTATAGGTTAGATAGTAAGCATAAGCTGTACAATCATTCTAACTATAGTGAAATCTCTTTCGTGTTGGAAAGGGGACTGGAGTACTCTCGGATTGTGAGGGGAACCAGGATATATCACCGTGTTCTTTAATTTTCCGCATTTATAGATTTCATCACCATAATCAGGAAAAGATAAAGATATAATCAAAACCTTCAAACACTTAACCAAAAAATTACTACCAAGCATTCTCATAAAACCGAATAAATTTTTATAAGACCTAATTCACCCCCCCTCTTAGGCACTATGAGACTTACAATTGGCATCAGAGCAAGTTATAGGTAACTTGTTCCTAAAGATCCAGAATGGCTTCCGCAAATCATCAACCAGTTTTCAGAGATGGTGGTAGTAACAACAAGCCTCCTCTATTTTGTGGTGAATATTTTGACTTATGGAAAATACGCATGAAGGCGCATTTAGAAGCGCAAGGAGAGGAAGTATGGGATGCTGTTGAAAATGGTCCATTTATCCCGATATCAGTAATCAATGGCATTGGTTCTGCAAAGCCCAAAACTGCATGGGACGACGATGATAAAAAGAAAGTTCTCTATGACAAAAAGGCAATAAACCTTCTTCAAGGTGCACTCAGTATGGACGAATTTTTCCGTGTCTCGAACTGCAAAACAGCAAAAGAAATATGGGATACCCTGGTTCAAACTCATGAAGGAACGGCTGAAGTAAAAAGATCAAGGCTAAATACGTTGAGTCAAGAATATGAACTATTTCGAATGCAGCCCGGAGAATCCATTCTTGACTTACAAAAGAGATTTGTGCATTTGACAAATCACTTAAATGCTCTTGGTAAAACCTTGACAAATGATGAACTCAACTTGAAAATCCTTAGATCATTGACTAGGGAATGGCAACCAAAGGTAACGGCAATCTCGGAAAAGAAGAGTCTCTCTGCAATGACTTCCGCTACATTATTTGGCAAACTTCAAGAATACGAAACGGAACTCGGTAGACTTGAAAAACATGAAAATTTAGAGAAGAAATCCAAAGGCATTGCTTTGAAAGTTGATTCAAAAGAAAGTCAAGATAAAGATGCATCGGAGGAAGATGAAAACTTCTTGCTTCTTGTAAAAAGGTTAGGAAAATATTTTTGTCATAAAAATAATCTTCATAATGCTAACTTTGTCAAAAGGAAGAAATTTTATAATCATAAAGATAAAGAAGCCTCCACATCATCACAAGATGTCACATGTTATGAATGTGGAAAGCAAGGTCACATAAAGCCGGATTGTCCAAAACTCTCCAAGAAAAATGGATTCAAAGGCAAAAAGGAGTTCAAGAACAAAAAGGCTTATGTTGCATGGGAAGATAATGAGATAAGTTCTTCATCCGATTCGGAAAGCGAGGAATGTGCAAATCTAGCATTAATGGCTTCACATCACTCCGACGATGAAGAAGAGGTTAGTAATGAATTTAATCTTTTTGATGATGATGTTCAAGATGCTATTGATGAACTCTTGAAAGAATGCAAAAGTTTATACAAAAAGGTGTCAAATCAAGAAAAAGAACTTCTAATTTGTTTAGAAAAAATTGACACCATGACTAAAGATTTTGATCTTCAAAAACAGAATTTTATTAAAGAAAAAGAAAACTTTGCATGCTCCAAGTGTGAATCAAATGTATTTTAAATTGTTCAATTGAAAAGAGTCATTGAACGATATGAAAAAGGACAAATAGGATTGGAAGTATTACTAAGCCAACAACGTTATCCAAATGATAAAAGGGGTCTTGGTTATGTGAATTCTAAGAAACCAAGTAAGAATCCCACTATTTTTGTAAAGGATAGTAATAGTTCCAATCCCAAGAAAGTAGAAAAGAAGAAAGTTGTTCATAATCATCAAAAGAAAAAGGCTAATGTATCGAAAAAGAAAACATTTCCTAAGAAGAAATCTTATCCTTCTAGATATAGAAGCAACTTTGAACCTACTTGTTTTTATTGTGGTATTAAAGGCCATACACCTAATGCTTGCTATGTTAGAAACTTTAGTATAGCAAGTGGGCATTATGTGTGGGTGAAAAAGGGAACTAACTATGAAGGACCCAAGGCAACTTGGGTACCTAACAAAGAATAATTTGTTTGTGTAGGTATGCTTGAAATCCACATCAAATGTTTGGTATCTTGATAGTGGATGTTAAAAGCATATGACAGGAGATGTACACCAATTTTCATATCTAGTACATAAAGCCAAAGGGTATGTCACCTATGGAGACAACACCAAAGGCAAGATTCTTGGCGTTGGAATAGTTGGCACACCTCCATCCATTCAAATTGAGGATGTTCTCTATGTTGAAGGATTAAAGCACAACCTTCTTAGCATAAGTCAACTTTGTGATAGAGGGTTCAAGATCAAATTCAACAAAGAAGAATGTCTCATTATGGATGAGGCAACCAATGAGGTAAAACTCAAAGGTATAAGAACTAACAATATTTTTATGATTACTTTAGATGATTTGTCTCTGAAGGTACAATGTCTTATGGTAAACAACAATGACGCTTGGTTATGGCACAAGAGGATTGCTCACATTCACATGGAGCACTTGAACAAATTGGTTAAGCATGACTTAGTTATTGGTCTACCAAAGATGAAGTTCATCAAAGACAAATTATGTAGCGCTTGCCAAAAGGGCAAACAGACCAAAACAACTTTCAAATCTAAGAATGTGGTGTCTTCTACAAGGCCACTACAATTGTTACACATGAATCTCTTTGGTCCATCAAGAACAAAAAGCTTCGGAGGTAATGTATACGCTTTGGTCATTATTGATGATTTTTCTAGATATTCTTGGACTTTGTTTCTTGTGCAGAAAAGTGATGCTTTTAAAGCTTTTAAGAAGTATGCTAAGCAAATCCAAAATTAAAAATCCCTAAAGATTGTATCCATAAGAAGTGATCATGGTGGAGAATTCCAAAATGCACAATTTGAAGAATTTTGTGAAGAACATGGTATCTCTCATAATTTTTCAGCACCAAGAACTCCACAACAAAATGGAGTAGTTGAAAGAAAGAATAGGTTTCTAGTGGAACTTGCAAGAACAATGCTTAGTGATGCAAATCTTCCTAAATATTTTTGGGCGGATGCGGTTAGTACAGCATGTTATGTTGGAAATCGAATTATCATTAGACCTATAATAAAGAAGACTCCATATGAACTCTTCAAAGGAAGAAAGCCAAATATTGCTAACTTTCACATTTTTGGATGCAAATGCTTTGTTCTTAATAATGACAAAGATAATCTCAGTAAGTTTGACGAGAAATCCGACGAAGGTATTTTTCTTGGTTATTCGCTTTCTAGTAAAGCATATAGAATCTATAATAAAAGAACTTTAACTATTGAAGAATCTATGCATGTATCCTTTGATGAAACTAACCCCTCCAAGGAGGAAGTAGTTGTTTGTGATGATGATGATCCTATAGAGTTACACCCGGAAGATCTTTCAATTGATCAAGTTGTGAAATCACTGGAAAATCAAGAAAACATTGTTCAACAAGATTCAAACATCAATGATCTACCAAAAGAATGGAGAACTCATAGAGACCATCCTATTGACAAAATTATTGGTGAAATTAGCCAAGGAGTATCAACAAGGTTGAATCTAAAAGATGCTTGCTTAAACATGGCATTTGTCTCTCAAATTGAACCTACCAAAGTTGATGAAGCCTTAGGAGATGATCAATGGATTATTGCTATGCAAGAAGAATTAAATCAATTCGAGAGAAATCAAGTTTGGGAACTTGTTCCTAGACCAAGTGGTAAACACATCATAGGTACCTGTGATACGGTGGGAGAACTGACTTGAGGTTTTACGTTTGTTTTCGCAAATGTTTCGGTTGAGCAAGAGTCGCCACCGACTTTTTATTTTATCCTAAGGAAAGGTTAAAAAGCACAGCAAAAACCTTTGAGATGTTTTATTGGGTTCGGGGAGTAGATTATAGAAAGGGAAGGTATTAGCACCCTTTCTATCCATGGTTATCCATGGGCTCTTAGTTACTTGCTTAGATCAACTTGCCTTGATTTTCAATTGTTTGAAATGGTGCTTTGTGTGTGGGTTTGAAAAATGTTTTGAAAAGAGGCCAATGTGGTGGCAACCTTTGTAATGATCCATGTTGGGATGTATACAAAGGTGTATGTCTTTTGAAAAGTTTTCCATGTTTTTGAAAGTTGTTTTGAAAGTGTTGTGATGTGTGGTTTTGAAAAATAGGCAAGTGTTTTTGTTTTGCAAGTTGGCAAGTAACCAAGAGCTATCTATCCTAAATTTCTCAAAGATCTTTGCTATGTTTTAACCCTTTTAACAATTTTGTTCGACCATTGTATTTGGTGGACAATCTTGTGTTAGGATGTGAACGGGACAGGTGCGGGTCATCGTTTAGACCATGATTGCAATGGTGCCAAGTATCTTTGGGCAATTTTTCCTTTAAGGGACTTGATCATTTTTAGGCAACTTTTGAAAGCGTCATCGAGGGACTATGATCATTTGAATTTTTTTTGTTTTGCCAAAGATGCCTAACATGCAATATGGCCCATTATTGAAGGCAACAAGTGGAGTACCCCAGGGGTGCAAGTGTGATTGGTGTTGTCCATTTTCATGCTTGTTTATCTTGAATTTAGGTCAAACTATTTGTTGTTTTTGATTTGCATACAAAACCCTAATTCTATCATGGCATATTTAGAAAGCTTTTAAATGCGGAATTTAAAGGTCCTAAATTATTACACAATAATCATGGGAATGGGGGTACAAATGTCCAAATGGGGATGAGACTTCATAGGAGAGTAGTGTTCAATATTTACAACCAAATCGAATTGCGCAAAATGGAAATATAAAGATGTATAAGAATAAAGCAATATGTATGTGTAAATATTTTTGTGTAAGTGTATGTTTTATTCACAAATGAAATAAAAAATAAAACAAAATAAAAAAAAGTTTAATTTGGATATTTTCAAGTTTTAGGGCAAAAACCCTAATTTTTGCTAAATAAAAGGTATTATATTTATTATATGCAATATTTATTAATTATGTACAAAAAATAAATAAAAAGAAAGTATATTGTCAAAAAGTGATTTTTTAAATTTAAATATTAATAAAAGTAAAAATGTATTATTTTTATGTTTTTAACCTAAATATACTAATAAATATATAAGTATTTATATTATTTATTAAATATATTAAATATGTACAAAAATTGAGTATTTAATATTTACAAAAAAAAAGTATATTTTTTATAAAATGTTTTCAAAAAGATAAAATAAAATGAAATCAGAAAATGAATATATTTGTATTATTTTTAGTTATTTTAAATAAAAGTATATTTGTGTTTATTTATGTACAAAACTAAATGAAACCAAATAAATATCAAATAAAATGCAAAAGATGTGAGAAAAATAATTTTAATGTTTTTTCATACTTAAATAAAAATATAGAAACAAAATCAAAAGGAAAAAATAAAAAAGGACAAATATATCTCAAAATGGGCCAGGGGGGTGCATGTGAAATGCAGTGGTGCAAAAAGGAAACAGAATCAGGCCCAGCCCAAACCTATCTTCTTCAACCTCCAGCAAGCTTGTCTCAAAAACGCGCATTTTTCACACTGATTCAAACATCCTGATTCTTGGACTTTTAAGCAAAACTCATAACATCAAAAATGTAGGGCATTAAGAGACGAATCCAGACATATAAAGAACTTGACTTAACTCTAAGAAATGAAAGAGAATTTCTTCATCCCTAATTCCTGACCTAAGTTTTTGTCAATGTTCAGGTCTTAAATTCTCACAGCATATGCAATATAAATGGAAAGTGAGGATATGGATGGCTTCAGGGACATGAACATGACATTTTTCATTCATAAATCTAAACCTAACTCTTCATAGATTGAGAGATAGAAGTCCATGAACTTACCTGTTCAGCTTGGATCGTATCTGACAATGGATGTACTTTCAAGGCAAGGTGAAGAATTGTACAACTTACTTGAAGTCCAGGGATGATATTCCAATGCTTGGTATGCTTTGAAACTTGCTATATCAAGCTACATAAGTTCACCTGTAAAACAGAAAAAGTGAAAATGGTGAAGTTGGTTGGAGGTGTTACAGGTCGTGTCCAATGCTTGGGATAGCTTCAGTGGGTGATAAGGAATGTGTTTGTAAAGGTTTCAGCCAAAACGCATGAGTGGAAATGTTTGTGGAAGTCAAGTTGCAGGGATGCCCTGTTTTTGTGCCGTACAATGGTGTTTTGAGGTTTAGGGAGGTATGGAAGGTAGTTAGCTCGTGCCTTAGCTCAGGTTTGATGTTTTGAATGTGTACAACAAGTTTGTCTAAGCTTGTGTTGGCAAAAATGTGAGTTGTTTTTCAAAATGCAAGGTTTCTTCTATGTGAAGCAAGAAAATGGCCAGTTGGTTTACAAGCTTCTCTAGGCCCCTCAAATATGCTGCAAAGCTCTGTCTTGATCAGTGGTATATGTCCCTGAACTTGTGCCAAAAGGATTTGCCTTGTACTTCAAAGATTGCAATCTTGACATAAAGTTCAACTTTTCAAAAATGGATATATTGCTTTTTCTAATTAAGGACTAATCCTTCATGTAATGACCAAACTCATAGAATAACATCTTGGCACAATGGATTAGCATTTAATTTTGGAGTGTAAATGAGATTAGAGGCCTGTAATGTAGCTTACATATGCTGAGTTTGAAAATGCACAAGTTATGAACATGCCTTTGGCCATGAATCAAAGTGACTTTTGCTCATATTTCCAAATTCGATTCTCCCTAACCACAAGGTTGTTTGATGAGTTCTTGGACATTTTGGAAAGCTTGGAATGTGTACTACAATCCGTCTTTGTAATGCAAATTGAAATTCCAAGTGGAAGCATGTGAAAAATGGCCATGAAGTTAGGCAAAAATCCTGCCTAGAATAGGTCAAAATTTTTCTAAGTTAAGAATGTTTTGCACTCTTGTTCCAAAAATCATAACTTGAGCTACAAGCTTCTTTTGAGTAAACTTTGTGAATCAAAGTTGTAGATTTTGCAATGGACTATAACTTCCATGTTTTGAGTTTTCCTTGAATACAAATGTATCTTGGTGAAAAAATGGGACAAAGTTAGAAAAAAAATTAGGGATTTTCATAACTTAGAAAATTTCTAAGTTATAAAAATTCTTCATTTCAAACCCTAATTTGTGATTTTTGATTTCTTAATGAACAAGTTTCATGATTTGACATGTTTTGATGAAAAATGAATCTTGGCATTTGATTTTGACCAAAAAGTCAAAGTTTGACTTTTCAGTATATAGTCAAATTTGGCTCAGTTGACTGGAAAATTCATCTGTCAAACTTGTGCATTTGGGATATTTTTTGAACTTGTTGAACATGTCAAGACAATTCCATGGGGTCCTTGAGTCCATATGTGAGCTTGGTTGGCCATTGGCTAGGTCAAACAGTCAAAAATTGCCTTTGTGTAGTCAAAACCCTAAAAATGACCATTTTGCCCTTTTGGTGATCTGATCAAATTTCTTGTGGAATTGTGATCCAAACTTGACCAAATGGTTCATATGAGTTCATAATGTTTATGTGGGTAAAAAATCATGAGGTTTGACTGTCAATTGACCACAGTTGACTTTTTCCCCAATACAACTGATTTTTAGGTCAACTGTCCAATTGACTAGGCAAAGATTGGAATCAAGACTTGAAACTTGGTATGGATAAACTTGGGAGTCCAATATGAAGCATGAAAGTCATCTTAGGCATTTTAGGTCAAAATATCTTTGTGCAAACACAAACCCTAATTTGGGTCATCAGTGCAAGGAGAAGTCTTGAGCAGAGGAAACCCTAACTGGATCTTGAGCTCCAAGGGTCTTGTGATGAGAAAATGTCGAGGAAATGGGAGGGCAAATTTTGGGGTACAACAGTACCCGGTGGATGTTTAAAAACAAACTTGATGATAATGGTCTAATTGTTCGAAACAAAGCAAGGTTAGTTGCCCAAGGTTACAATCAAGAGGAAGGAATCGACTTTGAAGAAACATTTGCTCCGATTGCAAGGTTAGAAGCTATACGTCTTTTACTTGCTTATGCTTGTTCATTAAATTTTCAGCTTTTTCAAATGGACGTCAAAAGCGCATTCTTGAATGGATACATCAATGAAGAAGTCTATGTCAAACAACCCCCGGGATTTGAAGACTTCAAACATCCTACACATGTCTTTAAGTTGAGAAAGGCTCTTTATGGCTTAAAGCAAGCACCAAGAGCATGGTATGATAGACTTAGCAATTTTTTGTGTGAAAAAGGTTTCGAAAAGGGGAAGGTTGATAAAACCTTGTTCATTAAGAAAATCCAAAGTAACACTTTATTGGTTCAAGTCTATGTTGATGATATCATTTTTGGATCGACTAACAAAGAAATGTGTGAGGAATTCTCATTGATGATGCAAGGAGAATTCGAGATGTCTATGATGGGAAAGATGAACTACTTTCTTGGACTACAAATCAAGCAACTAGAAGATGGAATCTTCATCAACCAATCTAAGTATTGCAAAGAATTATTGAAAAAGTTTGATATGGACAATTGTAAAGCAATGAATACTCCAATGGGCTCCGGTACATATGTTGATCAAGATGAATTCGGTACTCCAATTGATATTACAAAATACCGAGGTATGATTGGTTCCTTATTGTATTTGACGGCAAGCCGTCCTGACATCATGTTTAGTGTTTGTCTTTATGCTCGCTTTCAAGCAAATCCAAAGGAATCACACCTCATGGCAGTTAAAAGGATCATGAAGTATCTAAAAGGAACAACCAATGTCGGCTTATGGTATCCTAAAGGTAGTATTTGCACTTTAATTGGTTATTCTGACACGGATTATGCAGGTTGTAAAACTGATCGTAAAAGCACAAGTGGTACTTGTCACATTATTGGAAATGCATTAGTATCATGGGCTTGTAAAAAGCAAGCATGTGTTGCTCTTAGCACGGCCGAAGCAGAATACATAGCAACAGGTAGTTGTTGTGCACAAATTCTTTGGCTCAAGCAACAACTCCGTGATTACGGACTTGATCTCGGATGCATTCCTCTTCGATGCGACAATACAAGTGCTATCAATATTACAAAGAATCCGGTCATGCATTCAAGAACCAAACATATAGATATTCGACATCATTTTCTCCGTGATCATGTTCTTAAAGGAGATGTCGAAGTCACTTTTGTGGATACTCATAACCAACTCGAAGATATCTTCACAAAACCGCTTGCTCGAGAACCATTCTTCAAAATCCGAAGAGAACTTGGTATTTTGGATGAAGGTGATATCTAAATGTTTCTCATAAGATGCACGTCTTAATTTTTAAATAAAATTGTTTCACTCTTTTTCCCCATCCTTTTTGATGTTAACAAAGGGGGAGAAGAATATGCATATGTGTTATTTTGTTCCAAAGAAATTGCAGGCCTAAATAAATATCAAACTCACTCCAAAATTCAAAGAATCACGGACTTAGGGGGAGCATTCAATTTAGGGGGAGCCTTGCATTTGCTTAACATGTTTACTACACAAAACAACATAAAACATTTCAAGAATTGTTTTCAAGACTTGGTTGTCATCATCAAAAAGGGGGAGAATGTAATTGCAAGCTTTTCAAGTCATATTTAAAGCATGTGTTTTGATGAAGATAACATGGACATCAACATTCAAAGGATGTGCAAAAAGCTTATCAACATCATATAAAAGTCTTGAAGATTATTGAAGAATTATTGAAGAATCATCAAATGTCAAATGGTATAAATAATTCTTAATCTTGAATATAGATGTTCACAAAAAATATATGCATTCATAATCATATACATATCCAACATGTTTTCACTTAAGAAAAACTTTGTTTAAAATCTTTTTCAAAAAGAATTTTTGAAAATTAACTTTCAGGAACCGGTTCCTCCCTAACAGGGAACCGGGTTCCAAAACTTGTTCAAAAACATGTCCCTGGAATTTGTACCAGGAACCGGGTTGTACCAATAGGGGAACCGGTTCCTGCGTGATATTTTTGAAATCTGACTTATAACGTTCACTAAGAACCGGGTTCTGTCAGTGTCGGAACCGGTTCCTAGCGAAACAGTGTAGCTTTTCTTTTGGTTTTTAAAATTTTTTCATGTGGTATCTTTTCATGAATGCATTGCAACTTTTCATATGAATTGGAATGAATGAAGAGGTTCTTATGACTTTATAAAATGCTGCAGATTTTCTTATTTCAAAAACAATGCTTCAATTTTCAAATTAACAATTATACTTCTTCAATAAACAATTTTTCATCATTCACATTTGAATTCATATTTTCATGTGTTCATAATTTTGTGAAACTTGCCATATACACTTTCATTATCATTACAAGTTTCATACATACATTGTGAACATTTATATACATTGTTTGAGAATTGTTTTTATCTTGAAGAAGAAGATCAATTGAAGATTGATAGTGCTATCCATCTACTTCAAATAAATCATTGTATTACTTAAAGAAATTATTACCTTACTATCCAGGATTGTTGGAAGTAAGTGTTGTGATTTAAAGAGGATTGTTCTTCATTCACATTAGTGTTTGTTTGGTCTTAAAGGTGTTAAGAACCTTTGATCACCCTATAGGTTAGATAGTAAGCATAGGTTGTACAATCATTCTAACTATAGTGAAATCTCTTTCGTGTTGGAAAGGGGACTGGAGTACTCTCGGATTGTGAGGGGAACCAGGATATATCACCGTGTTCTTTACTTTTCCGTATTTATAGCTTTCATCACCATAATCAGGAAAAGATAAAGATATAATCAAAAACTTCAAACACTTAACCAAAAAATTACTACCAAGCATTCTCATAAAACCGAATAAATTTTTATAAGACCTAATTCACCCCCCCTCTTAGGCACTCTGAGACTTACAAATTTTCCTCCCATATTTCTCAATACATTTCAAGTGAGATCCTCAAATTGCTCAAGGAAGTCCAAGGGTTGACCAGACAAACTCTCTCCTAAGGCAGTCTACCTCAAATTAGGGTTTCAGTTTGCATCAAGATGTTTGAGTCCAAAGGGTCTCAAATTCTTATCATTGTCCTAATATGTTCTCAAGATCATCCATGTCAAGTTTCAAGCCTTGCAGAGGAAGTTTGCTCAGTCAATTGCTCAAAGGCCCAGAAAATCGACTGTGCTAGGGTTAAAGTCAACTGTGGCCCAGATAATAGTCAAACTTCAAGATTTTGGTCAACATCCTCATTTTTAAGTATTATTAATCATTTGATTAAGGGTTGATCATGATTCATCAAGGATTTCTCACAATTCATGAAAACCCAAGAGTTGCTAAATTAGGGTTTTGCAGGAAAAGTCAACTTAGCTTTGACCAAGCATAACTTTCTCATACTTTATTGGAAATGACCCATAAAAAGCTCATTTTAAGATAATGCAATGCCCTACAATTCATATTCAGCTCCCAAGTTCAAAATATGCACTCACAAGAAGTTATGAATTTGGACATTATAGATCATTTCTAAAAGTCAACAAAAACACCTTTTATGTCAAAGCTTCATACATGAACATGGAAGACTCAATTGAGATTAGACCAAAAGGGTTGCTTAGAGGACATATTGAGATTTCTAAAAAGCCCAAGAACACATCTCTAGGGTCAAAATTGAAGGAGTTATGCATTGGTGAAGTTGACCTTTTTTGCAAAATTGCCAAAAGTCAAATATGCCTCAAATTGCAATTTTTGCCAAATGGGACCAACTTTTTGTGTTTGTTCTGAGTTTGTAACATGATCCACGACCCATGATATTTCTCACTTGCCTTTATTTTATTTTTACCATTTATTTTGATTTTTATTTCAATTAAATCAGATTAAATCAAAATAAAATCATGGAAATATCAAATTCATTTAAACCTTGAGATTTTGTGCATATTTCAAGTCCCTTATACAGCTAGCAATAGAATCAAATCGTGGAAGGCATGTATGTGCATAAAAAGATTGGTTTTAGGCTTATTTTGGAAAGATCTTCATGGGAATCAAATCAAGATCAAAAACCATAATTGAAAAAGATTGGATGCACTTTTGCAAACCTAATTCTATCAGTGATATATATTGAACGTTTGCAGACCAAATGGACAAGGTTTTGAGGCGTGTAGAGTGAAGGACAAAATTCAAAAAAATCAAGAAAAAGTGGTGATCTGTTTTCATATTTCTAGGTACTTTCAAGCCTTGCCAAGCATTCCTTTCGTTTCCTGGGCATTCAGGGAGTCCATAGCAATCAAAAGCAAGCCTTTTTATGCACTAAAACTCGCTGTAAGTGATTCACGGACTTGACATATTCTTGAAATCAAATATCCTGTTTAGGCATTTGTAGCATGAATCATGTATATATTCTGAATCCTGGAAGCATTTGCAAGCTATTGGTAACAGTTAATTACGTTTTTGCTAAACCTATAGAGATATGCCATTGTTAGGGTTTTTTGTCTCGTTTTGGGATCTCCTTGTACATGTAAAATTGGCCCAAAATAAAGGCATCATGATGCTAACCAGGCCAAGGAGAATTGGTCTATGGCTTTAGGTTTCATTTATCATGCACATAGGTGATTTTGGAAAATTGCAGGGTTTGTACCTACGCTTCTTGTCCGTAGGTAAAAGTCACCATACTTTTAGCAACAGAGAGAGGTTAGGGATGATGGCGTGGCGAGCCCTGATTCCCCCGTTTAAATTTCAGACGCTGATAGTTCTTATTTTGTGTTTTTTTAATATAATGATTAATTATTGTTTGATATACAACAAGCGCGCTTGGCTCAGTTGGTGTTAAGGCGAATGAAAAGGCCATAGGACCTGGGTTCGAATCCCAGGTCCCCCATGTTATTTCACATTATTTTTACTTGCATGATCAGGCGTGTGCACAGGCATGAAGACTATCATGGACCTTCATCTTGCAACCATTAGATCTAAAGCAGATCATATCCAAAGGCCATCACATGAAGGCCTACCATAAGACTAGTCAAAGCGCAACATTGGATCATGGAAGTCAAAAGTGGATCAGGTTTTTTGGGCCCAAAAGCTGCTAATGGCACCCCCTTTTTGCTTTGGATACCAGGCCCAATACTCTTTTCCTTTATTCTTTTTATATTTTATTTTATTTAATTTATTTCACTAACACAAAAATTAATTCTTTTTTTATAAAAAAATCCATAAAATTAATTTCACCAAATTAGAATTTAGGTTATTTTATTTTCATCAAAATTAATTCAATTAGTTTAATTTAATTTTTTAGGGTAATTATAATCTTTTTATAAATAAATTAAAACAAAGTAGAAATTAGGGTTTTTGTTTTATTTAACTTCTATTTTCTTTTCTTAAAAAATCACAAAATACAAAAATAGGTCAAAATTAATTATTTTTCTTAATTTAAATTAAGTAGTAATTAGGTTTGTACATATTTAATTTAAAACCTTATTCTTTCTCAAAAAAATACTAATAAAAAACAACAATTCTTCTTTCAATTAGGTTAGACGGGTCAAAACCCTAATTTCCTCTCGTTCTCGTTTCATCGCGCACTTATTTATCTTTACAATATTAATGTAACTGCTCATGGGATGTAATAGTTTAATTAGGACTTTTCGTTTATTTATCGTTTTTTACGGGTTTTTGGCTATGTAATTAATCCCCCTACCCGAAGCCTTGTAATAGCTTAGCTTTATTTTGCGCATTTTAATTTCTCGCATTTTAATTCTCGCAAATATTAATTGTTAGATGTATGACGATAGGATTGCATGACAAGAATGTATGATAATTTTAAAACGGTTAGCAAACCCTAAATGTGCAAAGATAATAACTGAAATTGAATCACTCGCACGTGTGCACTCCTAGGGTATACTCTACTTCGGTTGCCTTCGGTAAACGGTCATTAAGTATAGGGTGTTTTAGTGGTCGCTCTCTTGTCTAAACAAAGATCAAATGTCCCATTCGGAAATGTCACCTCAAAAAGGTTGCCTCAGATATGTTGCCTCGAATATGATCTTAAGACATTAGGGTTATTACTAAGACGTCCTAGCATTGCTTTAGTGAACGTACGTCCCTTTCGAATTGACCCTTACAACTCCAACGACAGTGCTACCTACTCACTAATAGTGGGATAGCATTGTCAAAAGGAAACAAGAACAGAAACAATATTTTTTTCGAGTAGGTAGATAATTGTTAGGTACTTGCTCAAATCAAACTTTCCCACACTTACACTCTTTTCAAACAAAGTTTTCAAAATGACTTCGTAACACTCTTGAGGACTGATACAAGGGTTAAAACGAAGTAAAACAAAAACTTTTCAAAACACACAAACACGAAAGCAATTTTTTAAAATGATGAGCAAGTACCTAAGAGCCCATGGAAAACCATGGATAGAAAGGGTGCTAATACCTTCCTTTTCTATAATCTACCCCCCATACTCAGAATATCTCGAAAAAAAGATTATTTCTGTACTTTTTTCCTTTCCGGTTAGATAAAATAAAAGTCGGTGGCGACTCTTGCTTACCGCGACATTTTGCGAAAAAAATGCAAACCAGTAAAAACAGTCGGTTCTGCCACCGTATCACAACTACATTAGCTTCCTAGAGGTCCAAGGGAGCTAACCAAATCATTGCAGCACCTTGAATCAAGCTCAAACTCAAAACACAAATTCCATTTTCAAGGTGAGTTTTCTGACTTTTGAACTCTTCATATAGGCATCATTTGGTTCCCATTTGTGAAGATAAAATGTAGACATCATAGTCCTGAAACTAACCATGTCCTTAGAATTCATTTATATTGCCTGAGTAGTGTGAATTTTAGTTTTGAACTTTCTGAAAAAATTAGGTCAGATTTGGTACTAAGCAAAATTCATATTCATCTTTGATCTATTTTTTAAGTTAGTTACATATTTGGAATCGTGGTTAAATTTCAAACAACTTTCATGTTTAAATTTTCCATTTGGTTGAGAAATAAGGAAGTTACAAATTTGAACAATGGTGATGGATTTTCTGGCGCGAGGAAGAAGATGAAGTCATCTTCAGGAACGTGTTTCAAATATATATGTTTGGTTTTGTTTATAACACCAGATGTATAGCCATCCCACTGGTAGAAAGCGCGCGCGTAAGGCTTGGAACTATAGGGACCTGGATTCGAACCCCAATGATACCCTTTTGTATTTTTCTTGCAGATTCGTTGCAGCAGACCACACGCGCCCATCACGAGGCTTCATCTTACCACCATCAGATCATTGTAAAGATAAATCCAACATATTCCAATGCAAGCACATGGTATACCTCAAGAGGGCAGCCACACTTGATCCAAACAGGCGCTGGGTTATTGCCTTGGGCTCAGTCTGAATTACTGACTCTCACCCCCCATTTTACTTTTAATATAGGCCCATTCATACATTTATTTATTTATTTATTTATTTTTCTTATTACAAAAAAAACACATTTGAGCCTAGCGCCCCTTTTTACTACCTTTAACCCCCATTTCCATTTTTAACCCCCTGACTTATAATTTATATTTTTATTTTATTTTCTTTTATTTTAATATTATTATTATTTCTAATCAAAAATACCAAAAATATTTTATTAAATATTTAGACTAATTATATTTTATTTTATTTCCATTTTATTTCTTTAAAACCCTAAAAATATTTTCTTAGCTAATTAATTTCTTTTAGAAGTAGAATTAAATTAGACTTGGGTTTATTTAATTTTATTTTTAATTAAATTTTACTTTAGGTTAAATAATTAGTTTATTTCGTTTTTTGCAAATAATTAATTAGTTTTAATTAGGTTAAAAATTACTAAAATATCTCTTTCATCAAAAACCCTAAAAATGTTTTCTTAACAAATCTAATTCCTTTTCTTAATTAATTTAATTTCTTTTCTTAAACTAATTTAGGTTTAGTTTTATTAAATCAACTTAGGCTATTTATTTATTTTCTTTAATTAAGGTTAAACCCTTTCATTAAAAAACTCAAACACAATTTTCTTTTCTTTTATATCATCTTTATATTCTTGTATATTTTTTATTGTTATTCATTATTCAATATGGTTGTAATAGTAATTAGGTTTTAATCGCTTTCATCCCCCATTTATGACTTGTATCCCCATCTCCTAAATGATGTAATAGCGTAGAACTTTAAATTTCCGTAATTTATCGCTTTCAATATAATTGATAGCAATTAGGGTTTGTATGGCAAGATATAAAATCAACAAGTAGAAAACCCTAAATTCAAAGACAAAAAGCATGAAAAACAAACACTTTGCACACTTGCACCTCTAGGGTTAACCCTCACTTGTTTCCTTCAATAAAAACAGTCATGTTCCTCGAACGTGTGATACTTTAGCAATGAACCTTAAATACACGATCATAGTCCCTCGATGACCCTTCAGTGTTGCCTTCGATAAATGATCTTAGACCCTTATGACAAGTTGCTAAGGTATCATACAATGTTGCCTTCAATGACTATACAAAGACCCACGTCCTTCCCTTCACACAATGATATGGTTTCTTACTAACTAATGGTAAGATAAAACCATCTAAAGGAGGAGGAAAATAACTAAGACTTTTGGGTAGGTAGAATGCTCGTAATTGCTTGCTCACAAATAAAACCATTTTACACTCACACTTTCAAAACATCTTTCCAAAAACAAATATCTCTTTGAACTATTTTTCAAAACCAACACTTTGTATACATTCTTATAGAGACGAGAATCATTACAATAGTTTGCCGAAACAAAGGCGTTTGCAAAATATTTTCAAACTTACACAAAACCCAAAAACATTTTTACAAAGAATTTCAAAGTGAGCTAGCAACTAAGAGCCCGTAGATAACTACGGATGAAAAGGATGCTAACACCTTCCCTTTTCATAACCTACCCCCCAAACTGAAGAAAATTCTCAAAAGGTATTTCCTGTTGTTTTCACCCTTTCCTTTATTAGATAAAAGAAAAGTCGGTGGCGACTCTTGCTATCCTCAATAATTGCGATAAAACGCAAAACACCCAAGTCAGTTCTCCCACCGTGTTACACACACACACACACACACACACACACACACACACACACACACACACACACATATATATATATATATATATATATATATATATATATATATATATATATATATATATATATATATATATATATATATATATATATATATGTGTGTGTGTGTGTGTGTGTGTGTGTGTGTGTGTGTGTGTGTGTGTGTGTGTGTGTGTGTGTGTGTGTGTGTGTGTGTGTGTGTGTGTGTGTGTATTTGTTAGAAATGTAAGCAATGGGATTTAGAGATATAGGTATGTATCAAAATCATCATGCTTTCTCCCCCTTTTTGTCATAATCAAAAAGATTTAAAATGCAGTTATGTGTATAAAATTAATTTATCATACAAAATTTGAAATTTTCATTTATGATATAGGAGAATACAAACAAGCAGAACAAAACAACGAAATATCATCTTAAAGATACATCAGGAAATACAATAGTAAACAGAAACAAGACACTGAAACTAGACCTCTTACAACAGAAAAGATGAAAAACAGATGATTTGACATGCTATTCATGGATGAGACACATATACGATTTATGAGACCTTGAATCTTCCAGCTACCCTTCAAAGATGTTATAGAATTTTTTCATAAGAGCACTTCTTGGTTCATTTTTCCTGACAATCTCAACACTTCTTGGTTCATTTTTCATAAGAGCACTTCTTTAAAAAAGATTTCAGATAGAATTCTTCTAAAGGGTATGAAAGACTTATTTTTATTTCTGGAGGAGATAATTTTTGCAGAAATTTGAAAATAGCTTGAGGTAGATTAATCCTGATTTGATTCATCATAAGTACTAGGAAAATCTGATCATCTGGAAGGAGCGTAGTTTTAAAGATTTCTCGAGGGAAAAAGTTTGTTAGCAGAAACTTGCACCAGAGTTTTGGGATGGGAAACAAATTTTCAGAATTCGTAGGCTCATATATGATTGGAGTATCATGGAGATCAACTACTTCGTTAACAAAAGAAAAATGAAGTTTTGCTTCTTCGACAGTGAGAACAGTGTTTTCACATCCAATGACAATAACAATGGAGAAAGGAGTGATAAAAATGGGAATATCGAAAATACGAGACCCAATGGAACAACCTTCACATCCCACATAGGCATGTTTCCGTAATTCTTTCACAAGGTTTGTGTAAATTGGTCTACCCAGTATGGAGAAGTAATTTGACCACTGTAATACGGTGGAAAAACTGACTTGGTTGTTTTGCATTTGATCGCAATTGTTGTGGATAGTAAGAGTCACCACCAACTTTTCTTTTATCCAATAAGGAA
The DNA here is from genome assembly GCA_948472305.1 of Vicia faba. Taxonomy (NCBI): domain Eukaryota; kingdom Viridiplantae; phylum Streptophyta; class Magnoliopsida; order Fabales; family Fabaceae; genus Vicia; species Vicia faba. The sequence continues at coordinate 440,856,620 of OX451738.1, forward strand.
AGGGTGAAAAGAAAAGGAAAGACCTTTGAGATTATTTCTTGAGTTCGGGGGGTAGGTTATGAAAATGGAAGGTATTAGCACCCTTTCCATCCGTAGTTATCTACGAGCTCTTAGTTGCTTGCTAGATCACTTGCTTTTATTTGAGAATGTGTTATGGTTTGGATTTTGAAAGTATTTTGAAAATGTTTTTCTAATGGTTCTCGTTTCTATAAGAACGAGTACAAAGTGTTGGTTTCGAAAATTGTTCAACGAGGTGTTTGTGGAATGTGTTTTTGAAAGTGATTTTGAAAAGTGTCTTTGTAATGCATAAATGCAAATTTTTTGTTATGTCTCCAACACTTTTTCCATACTTTGAATGACTTTTTGGATCATTTAATTTCATGGGTTGAATGGTTAATTTGATGTATCTTCCTTGCAGTGAAACGAGCATTATGGTGGATGAATGGGCTTTAGGCGACATCGGAGCATGGAGAACCACCATGGAAATGGAAGCTTGATGGAAGTTAATTTTTTGTTGGAAATTTACATGTAGAATAATCATGACATAAGTCATTTTCTCATGAATGGTGATGAATCCTTTGTCAAATCATTGTGGAATAGTTCGAATAAAATTCAGGAGTCAAAAATGACCAAAAGTCAACAGTTTGACCAAAAAGTCAAATGTACTAAAAAGTTGTGATTTTTTATCCTCTTTCCTTGTAATCCACTCTTTTGACTTGTATCCCAAGTGATTCATAATGTTACTTGAATTTCCAACCAATGGAATATTTTCTTTTATTTCAATTTTGCCCTTTTCTTCAGATTCAAGCGGTCTTTCGAATTAAGTAATAATTGTTTCAATCCTTCTAACAACCATGAATCTCAAGTAAAAGAGATGATACGCATCACAAGTAAATGTGGGAAATAAACCCGGATGATCAGCAAATAACATATGCTTCAAAAATTCACCTTAGTTGATTAAATCAACCAATAGATAACATAATCAATTGGTAATCCAGTTCGATCCAACCTATACCTATGTCTGGAAGGTCGACTTACAACCCAAGAAAGGAAATTCACTATTAGTAGTTCAGTAAAATTAGTCTTACAAGCAACAACAAACCCTATGTCGTTCAATTCCTTTTTCTAATACTACCCAATGAATTTCTATTTAAGACTCTCCCTAAATATGAGACACCCTCTCACTTTCTGTTTCTCAAACACTAACCCCTAGTGTTTGGATTAAAATCACTAACCCTAGTGATCAACTTCAATCAACAAGATGAGTGATGATGAATCTTACAACTCAACTAGACAACCTACAACTATGGCAAGTTACTGAAACATAATATGGTGTACATGCAACAATTACAATGACTTTAAACAAACCCTAGCACTCTAAAAACCTTTAATGTATTGCTAGTTTTTCAGTGAGGTTTTTGAGCTCCTTTTATAAAATGATTATTATGGACTTTTCTTCATGGATATTTGATATGATTTCTCCTAAAAATAATGCAGAATCCGCTAGATATTATTTGCTCTATAAATCTCTCTAACAAGATATGATTAGTTTCAATTTAAATTCAAATTCAAATTCAAATTCAAATTCAAATATCCATTTAAATATGAATTAATCTTATTCTAGCTGTCAAACAAATCATATAAACACATTGCTAAACCAATAACAATAAAATCTGATCCAATCTTTGAACATAGAATCTTCCAAAACACACCAGCAATGACCTGTTGAGGAAGGCCTAGATGTCATAGCAACATGCTGAGACATCGTGTCCAACATGTATCCCTTATGCACCTTCATACAACTTAAGTAATCTAGATTAATCTTGAAGACTTTAAACACTTCTATATGTTATTGCTTTACAAAATACAACCAATCCACAAGGAACTTCATATCTCATGAAAGGTTATTGTGTAGGTACCATAAGTCAATATCCTAATTTGATAGTGGCCAAATTAGGAATATTAAAAACTGAGCAGTAACCCTAAGGCAGTTACTTATATGAGTTATGGTCTCTATTTGTAGAAGAACGATTCAAACAATTTATCTGACTTTCTCTCTTCACCCCATCAGAAGAGAATCAAGAAACCCTAAGGCACTCTACAAATCGGAAGATCATATACCCACAAACTTTCACTGATTCCACTTACAAATTCAGGTACGCTTCTGCTTTCATTCTCATCTTGAACTCAAGATTGTGTCCATTTGATACGAGTTCATAGGATTTGTTTAAGGTCGTGTTCTTGATATCTATAAGGATATATATCATACGGTAAAGAGAAAATCAATTCCAACATAATAATCTAATTTTTTCTATTGAATCGAATACTAAAAAATTGAAGAGAATCATCTTTTTTACTAGCAATTACTAATACTCTAAAAATTTAAAATACAAACAAATTCAAATGCATAACGACCCAAAATAACTTCTACCAATTTTTTTGGAGAGAAACAAATCATAATATACAAATTAAAAAGAGTAATTAATTGAATGAATAAAGAAATAAATTGTCGCAAGAAAGTCATTTTTTTATTATTGCAAATATATCATTGAATCAACCGAACTCTTTAATATATTATCAAAATAGAAAAAAGACTTAAGATTTTCATTACCAGAGTTTACATTGAATTTACAAGAGTAAACATACTGATTAATACAAAAAAGAACAAACTAATTTTGTAAGTATAATAAATATTATCTACCATATAAGAAAATCTTAGACTCTGGAAAAGTCTTTTTTGCCCTTTGCTTGCTTGCTGCGACAACATCAATTTTGGGGTAAATCTTGTCAAAATATTCCTTTCTTCAACTAATGATGTCATATAGTTCTGTTTCAATTACACGGTTATATACTTTTTCCTTTGATCATTAGATTGGAATGAGTTGGATGATGTCACTTGGTCCTAATTAAAACACCTTTTCTCCTTTCTCTTATTCCAAGAACAACTTTAATTTAAATTTTTTTTTTTAATATTCTCTCTCTCTCTCTCTCTCTCTCTCTCTCTCTCTCTCTCTCTCTCTCTCTCTCTCTCTCTCTCTCTCTCTCTCTCTCTCTTCGAGAAACAAAAGGTATGTATTCTTCTTCCTCTTCCTAAACCTTCTCTCTCATTTCCTCTTCCTATCTCGTCCTTTTCTTCTTCCTTCTTTCTCCTGTAGCCTCTCTCTTCCTCTTTTGCTTTCTTCTCTCTTGCACTGCTTCAATATTCCTCTTCTTCTTTGTTCTCTATTCCTTTTCTTCTATACTGACTACATAGTTCTGAAAGGATTTACAGAGATCTACAATCGAAGTTTTTCAAGGTAAATATTGGGTTATGAAAGATATTTAGGGATTTAAGGTAATATTTGCTCATATTTCTTTTCTAAGTTATTCAAGTTTTATCTTTGGATTTATAACTTCCTTTGTATTCAACAAAAACAAAGGATTTCAAGGTAAAATAGTAAGGTATGTTTACGTGAGAAAACAAAAGAATCAGGAAAGTTATGTTTTTAATTTTTGTGGTGTTCATAACGAAAAGGAGATAATTTGTGCTTAGAGTTTTTAGAATAGAAATCAGGAAAGTTAGGGTTTTGATGTTTGAGGCTAAGTTCCACCAATTTAGAACTTCAATGTGAAGTTCTAAACATGGTGATGGTTGTGAAATTTGAGTGAATGTTAAGGATGAGAGAAATAGAGAGAATTATGAGAATTGAGAAAATGATAGAAATGGTCAAAGTGGTTAACCCCAAATTCTGAGAAATGGAAGGTTTATATAGTTTTTGTGATTAATTGTGGATTCTTGGATTATGATCCAAGTAATCATTTTATCAATGGTTAAGGATCAATCTATGTGTTAGTTTTGAATCACTTATTTTAGCCACTAGATCAAGTGTTATGAGTGGTTAAGATTTGATGAAAAGTTGGTGAAAAATTGATTTGAGTTTGTATTAGTTTGGAAACTTTAAGGAAGTTAAAGTTAGTTGGGGAGGTTAAGGGTAAATGGGTAAATGAATATTTGTGGAGGAATAGGTAGTTAAGGGTAGTTAAGAACCATTCATGTTTGGCTTTTGCAAAAGTACCAAGTTAGGAGGTAAGGCAAATTGTCACTTGATAACACTTGAATAAACTTGAATTTTGCTTACTTTTTTCCACTTTTGACTTTAATTTTTGGTGAATGAAATAATGCTTTTAGGTGCTCTTGAGAAGTGTTATCATGTTGAAAATAAGAACTTTTAGAGTTGTAAACCATAATGATCAAATTCTGAATTTTGCACACATAACATTGTCTTGAAAGTAGAGGAAACCATATCTTGAGTTTAATGCATAAATGCAAAAATTTTGTTAAGTTTCCAACACTTTTCCATACTTTGAATGACTTTTTGGATCATTTAATTTAATGGGTTGAATTGTTAATTTTATGAATCTTCTTCCTTGCAGTAAAAGAAGCATTATGGTGGATGAATGGGCTTTAGGCGACATCGGAGCATAGAGAACCACCATGGAAATGGAAGCTTGATGGAAGTTGATTTTTTTGTTGAAAATTTACATGTAGCATAATCATGACATAAGTCATTTTCTCATGAATGGTGATGAATCCTTTGTCAAATCATTATGGAATAGGTCTAAGAAAATTCAAGAGTCAAAATCAAATCAATGGTCCAAAATTGACCAAAATTCAACAGTTTGACCAAAAAGTCAAATGTACTAAAAAGTCGTAATTTTTTATCCTCTTTCCTTGTAATCCACTCTTTTGACTTGTATCACAAGTGATTCATAATGTAACTTGAATTTCCAACCAATGAAATATTTTCTTTTATTTCAATTTTTCCCCTTTCTTCAGATTCAAGCGGTCTTTCGAATTAAGTAATAATTATTTCAATCCTTCTAACAACCATGGATCTCAAGTAAAAGAGATGATATCCACCACAAGTAAATGTGAGAAATAAACCCGAATGATCACCAAATAACATCAGCCTCGAAAATTCGTCTTAGTTGATTAAATCAACCAATAGATAACACAATCAATTGGTAATCCAGTTCGATCTAACCTACACCTATGTCTGGAAGGTTGACTTCTAACTCAAGAAAGGAAATTCGCTATTAGTAGTTCAGTACAATTAGTATTACAAGCAAAAACAAACCCTATGTAGTTCAATGCCTTTTCCTAATACTACCCAATGAATTTCTATTTAAGACTCTCCCTAAATATGAGACATCCTCTCACTTTCTCTTTCTCAAACACTAACACCTAGTGTTTGGATTAAAATCACTAACCCTAGTGATCAACAAGATGAGTGATGATAAATCTTACAACTCAACTAGATAAACCTGCAACTATGCCAAGTTACTGAAACATAATGTGGTGTACATGCAATAATAACAAGTACTTTAAACAAACCATAGCACTCTAAAAATCTTCAATGTATTATTTGTTTTTCTATGTGGTTTTTGAGATCCTTTTATAACATGATTATTATGGACTTTTCTTCATGGATATTTGATATGATTTCTCCTAAAGATAACGCAGAAAACTACTGGATATTATTTGCTCCATAAATCTCTCTAACAAGATACGATTTGTTTCAATTTAAATTTAAATTTAAATTTAAATATCCATTTAAATATGAATTAATCTTATTTTAGCTGTCAAATACATCACTTAAATACATTGCTAAACTAATAGCAATTAAATCTGATCAAATATTTGACCAAATAATCTTCCAAAACATACTAGCAATGACCTGTTGAGCAAGATCCAGATGTCGTAGCAACATGCTGAGACATCTTGTCCAACATGTATCCCTTATGCATCTTCATATAACTTAAGCAAGTTAGATTAATCTTGAACACTTCTATATGTTGTTGTTTTACAAAATACAACCAATCCCCAAGGAACTTCATATGTCCTGAAAGGTTATTGTATAGATACCATAAGTCAATATCCTAATTTGATAGTGGCCAAATTAGGAATATTGAAAACTGAGAAGTAATCCTAAGGCAGTTACTTATATGAGTTATGGTCTCTATTTGTAGAAGAACGATTCAAATGGTTTATCTGACTTTCTCTCTTCACCCTATTAGAAGAGAAACAAGAAACTCTAAGGCACTCTATAAACCGGAAGATCATATACCCGCAAACTTTCACTGATTCCACTTACAAATTCAGGTACGCTTCTGCTTTCATTCTCATCTTGAATTCAGGTATGTGTCCTTTTGATATGAGTTCATAGGATTTGTTTAAGGTTGTGTTCTTAATATCTATAAGGATATATATCATACGGTAAAGAGCAAATGAATTCCAACATAATAATCTAATTTTTCGGTTGAATTGAATACTAACAAATTGAAGAGAATCATCTTTTTTACTGGCAATTACTACTGCTCTAGAAATTTAAAATACAAACAAATTCAAATGCATAACGACCGAAAATAACTTCTACCAATTTTTTTTTAGAGAAACATATCATAATATACAAATTAACAAGACTGATTAATTGAATGAATAAAGAAATAAACTGTCACTACAAAGTCATTTTTTTATTATTGCAAATATTTCATTGAATCAACCAAACTCTTTAATATATTATCAAAATAGAAAAAAGACTTAAGATTTTGATTATCAGAGTTTACATTAAAATTATAAGAGTAAACATACTAATTAATACAAAAGAACAAACTAAATTTATAAGTATAATAAATATATCTACCATATAATAAAATCTTAGATTCTAGAAAATTCTTTTTTGCCCTTTGCTTGCCGCCGCAACATCAATTTTGGGGTAAATGTTGTCAAAATATTACTTTCTTCAACTAATGATGTCATATAGTTCTGTTTCAATTACATGGTTGTATACTTTTGTCTTTGATAATTAGATTGGAATGAGTTTGATAATGTCACTTGGTCCTAATTAAAACACGTTTTCTCCTTTCTCTTATTCCAAGAATAACTTTAATTGAAAAATTCAATTTTTTTAATACTCTCTCTCTCTCTCTCTCTCTGAGAAACATAAGGTACATATTCTTCTCCCTCATCTTCCTCTTCCTCTCTCGTCCTTTTCTTGTTCCTTCTTTCTCCCGTAGCCTCTCTCTTCATCTTCTGCTTTCTTCTCTCTTGCACTGCTTCAATATTCCTCTTCTTCTTTGTTCTCTATTCCTTTTCTTCAACACCGACTACATAGTTCTGCAAGGATTTACAGAGATCTACAATCGAAGTTTTTTCAGATAAATATTAGATTATGAAAGATATTTAGAGATTTAAGGTAATATTTGCTCATCTTTATTTTCTAGGTTATTCAAGTTTTATCTTTAGATTTCTAACTTCCTTCGCATTCAACAACAACAAAGGTTTTCAAGGAAAAATAATAAGATATGTTTATGTGAGAAAACAAAAGAATCAGGAAAGTTAGGGTTTTAATTTTTGTAGTGTTCATAACGAAAAAGAGATAATTTGTGCTTAGAGTTTTTAAAATAGATATCAGAAAAGTTAGGGTTTTGATGTTTGGTGCTCATAATCTATTTTGTACTTAGTATAGCGAATATGGTTTATTGAATTTACTCAATCTCAGAATTTATACTCTTGGGTACTCATCTTATACCTTTTTTATTATAAAGTTTCAATTTTTTTACTAAGAAGCAAGAAGCGGGGTGATTCGTTTAGAGAAACGTAACAGGCATTTGTAACAACAAGCTTTTCAATCATTAAGCAAGCTCTTGATCATGGGTGTTTCCCAAGACTCAAAGTTGTTCATACATAAAAAAAAACCTTGCTAATGGTTGGTCCAATAATTATAGCATTTTGTGCCGACAAACCATTTCAAATGAAACTTTAGTTGTGGTTTAATATTTCCGACTTAATTTTTACCAACCTCAAAATGAATGGTGTATCTTCCAAATTTTGGTGTTTTTATATGCCATATCTTAATTAGTTATACTACAATATGATTTACATCTTGTGAACCGACAGAATTGTAACATTCTTCCCTTGATGGTATCTTTGTTACTGTTTCAATTAGTATTCCAAATGATTTAGTCTCTTAGCGCATGATTATCGGTGTTCTTTGAGAGTTCCTACACATTTATTAAAGAAATTGTGTCAATAATAAATGAATATTTCACTTGTTTTCACGTTCCTGAACTAAAGCACGTCCTCATACTAAAGCACGCTTCTACACTCCAATTAAGTGGGTCATGATAATAAATTAATAAATAAAATTGCAAGAATGTAGTTGATTTGTTTTAAATGTGAGACCCATTTTAGATTTTTTGATGAGTTACATAAATATTTGAGAATTGTAGATGAGTTGTTTAAAAAATTGAGAAGTGTGAAATAATATAAAAAATTATGTGAGTCCCATTTAAAGAACCCAAATGGATATGATGGATGTGGATGCTCTTATGTTATTATTGTGTTTCTTGGTAGTTTATTTCACTATTTAGTTCATATATATGAAATGTATTTTTCATGTTTAAATTTTGTCATTTTAGTTTATGAATAACTATATCAAAATTCGTAAAAACTTATGGATAATACACCAATATTGTGTGAATGCATGAGTAATCATATCAGAATTTATGCGAATTCATGGATAATCATACTAGACTTCGTGCGGAATCGCGGATTATATATTTTTTGTACAATTAAAAAAATACAAATAATAAATTAATCCAAACACAAAAAAAAAGTTGTTTTTTTAATTTTTATGTTATTTGTATTTTAATTTTGAAATTATTTTTAAATTTAAGACACAATAACTTTTATTATAATATATGAAAAATTAAAATAGATTTTAGTGATGTAAAAAAATTTGGTAAGACAATTTTGTTTATATTTTTATAAATATGTCTTTCATTTATAAATAATAAAGTCTTTTGGTATAATAATTTTGTTTTTCTTATTTATATTTTTATTATATCTTGAAAACAAAAATGTGCATCTTACACCAACATCAATAACCATGCAAACGCATGGATAATAAATTAGTACTGTGTGAATGCATGAATAATAATATTAAAATTTGTGCGAAGACACGTGTTATTATATTTTTTGTACAATTAAAATAAATAATAGTAAAAATAATGTATTAATTCAAACACGATAAAAATGAGTTATTTTTTAAAATTATTTATGCATCTAATATTTATAATTTGAAATTGTTTTAATTAAAGATACACATTTTTTAAGATAATAGATGAAAAATTATTGATGTAAAATAATTTTATTTTTATTTTAAAGATATTTTTTTCTTTTAAAAATAACAGACTATTTTGATCAAATAATTTTCTTTTTTTATTTACATTTTAAAAACAAAAGTGTGTGTACCTGTTGGCTGAAGATTTTGATAATATTATTAGAAGCCAAATGAATTAAACGTTTCGATCGAAATGAAGTAAAGCGTCATGTTTCGAAGTAGCAGAAGCAGTGTTTCGAATAAGCATGTCAAAGCTGGAGCTTCGAGTGGCAATTATGGGAACATATCTAAAGAAGTCTCGAAATAACAACAAGGCTGTGTCTGGGAAGTGCGTTCGAAACGGAGAAATACCAAAGCATTTAAAATTCAAATGGAAGCGGGACATTCGAAGTTTGAAATTTATGTGCTGGAGCATTTGGAGACACGTGGAAAGAAGAAAGAGGCATTGTTCTGCATGTTCTGAACGTGGCATAATCCTATAGCAAGACCGTTATGGTAGAATTAGTATAAATAGAAGTCTTAGTATTAGGATTTCGTGTGTCATATCTATTGTACTAAATACTCAGTAACATTCAAACTACCACATGGCAAGGGAAACGAATGCAAGAGCAATGTACGTATGATAGCACCATATATTTATGATTTAATGAAAACCTTTTACCATTTCCAGCACTTTCCTTTATCTTTCTGTCAAATAACATTTATAAGTTTTCTCATTTACAGTCTTTTCACTTCGAAATCTCTTCATTAAAAGTTTTACATTTCAATGCTTTCTTCACATTTCAAGCACTTTACATTTCAGAAAACTGTCATATTTTCCATGCCTTTACCTTCAAGCTTTATCCTTCGAACGCCTATTTTTACTTAAAGTCATTTACAGATTTCTTGCATTAAACGCTTTCTTCATATTTCAAACCTTTTACGTTCTAGAAATCCTTTACATTAACTGTTTTTATAATTCGAAACCATTTGCTTTCCTTTTATGCAATTTTACATGTCTTTACAATTAACATTTATTCATGCAACTTAGTTTCGTACACGCATATTTTGATTACATCTTTAGACCTTTAAGAGAGAAATCGAAATAAGCCAAACACCTATACAACACTCAAATATCAACCATGAATATCTGTTCGACCATGAGAGTTACCCTAATGACCAAGGAATCCTAGGATCAATCTAGTCGATCATGTGAGTTACCAGAGGAATTGAATAACAGTCAGAAAGATTATTCGATAGTTTGGAAGACTAACGGTTGTTTACCAGAAATCACTGGAAACAAATTGGCACACCTGATGGAATTGGAACATCTAATGTGATCCCTTCGAATGCACAGTCTGTTGTATCTTCAACCAGTAATATAGCTACCAATGGAGTAAGTGGCATATCAACTAATAGTTTGATCTTAGGAAATACTGGAACCATTGGTTTCCCTGGGGGATTCGTTCCACCATCAGGGACACAATCCCATTTCGCCACTCCATTAACTAGACCACCCGGTTTCGATGGAAATAGAACTAGAAATTCCTCTTATGGAATGCCAACATCTTTTATGGCAGGTTTACACAATTCCACATCGAATTCATCCCCACAACTAGGGTCTGGGTCTGGGGCGAATCAGTTTATGACAAATAACCAAGGGTCAGTGGGTTATAGCACAATGCCTATCTTAACCACAGAAAACCAGTTGGCTTTTAGGCAATTGATGGATGACAGTAACCATAATATGATAGGGGTGTTAGCACAAACCATGCAGGATATATTTGCCCCAATAGTGCAAAATGTGACTGTGACAAACAGGGAAAACGCTGACAACATGAGTTGAATAGCAGATTTCTTTGCTCCCCCGGAAAGGCGTAGGCAGAATCAGGCGGGATTTCGAGCAAACATGCCTGTTATAGAACAAATTGCTAACGACCCAATTTATAGACCACCCAGAGAAGAAGTTAACTTAGGGGCCAGGGCACCAAGGTTAGAAACCCCAATAATCCCAGGCCCACAAAGAGAAATTATGGAACCAGGGGCAAGGGTCGAAAGGCTAGAAGCCCCAGAGTTTCGAGAAGAACAACCTAGGGGAGTTGTCTTGGTTGGTCGAAATCAAGATGCCGATGCTGTCGTTCATAGAATTCGAAACGATAACATCTTGGCAGAAAACAATCTAACCACCATGATAGAGAGAGTCATGGCCCAGAATGGCCTCAACACAGGAATGAGAAGGCCAAATTATGCTTCTCCTATATTGGATTGCATAATGCATACTGATTTACCAAGGGGATATAAAGTCCCTAAATTTACAAAGTTCGCTGGGGATACCAATGAGTCAACAGTCGAACACATAGCGAGATATCTAACCGAAGCGGGAGATATAGCCAATAATGAAGATCTCAGGATCAAATACTTCCCAAGTTCATTGACTAAAAACGCCTTCACATGGTTTACCACTTTGCCTCCTGGGTCCATTGATACTTGGGCTCTCTTGGAGAGATTATTCCATGAACAATTTTACATGGGACAGTCGAAAATAAGCTTGAAGGAATTGGCCAGTGTTAAGAGAAAGTTCACCGAACCCATAGATGATTATCTGAATAGATTTAGGCTTTTGAAATCCAGATGTTACACAGTAGTGCCTGAACATGAGTTAGTCGAAATGGCAGCTGGTGGCTTGGATTATTCTATTCGAAAGAAACTAGACACTCAATATTTGAGGGATATGGCTCAGTTAGCCGATAGGGTTCGACAGGTCGAAAGGCTAAAGGCCAAAAAAGCCAGAGTCTTTAAGAATAGCAAGAAAGAAAGGATTTCCTATGTTGGGACTGAGGAAGCAGAAGAATATCCTGAATTCGAATTTGAAGAGGTCGAAATCGACCTTGCTGAATTAAAACAGGCTCCGCCTTATTCCTGCAAATTATTGGTTCCCACAAAAGGGAAAGAGATTGTTGAAAATGAGAAAAGTGACAAATTCCCAAAGAAGGTTTATACCTTCGATGTCACTAAATGTGACGAGATTTTTGACTTACTTGTCAAAGATGGCCAACTAATTGTGCCATCAAATGTCAAAATACCTCCTTTGGATCAGAGAAAGAAGAGAGGATTTTGCAAATATCATAGTTTCCTAGGCCACAAAACCTCACAATGTTTTCTTTTCAGGGACCTAATTCAAAACGCGATCAAAGATGGCAGACTAAAGTTTGCTGATAAGGTGAAGATGAAAGTGGATGAAGATCCCTTGGACGTCACAGACACCAACTACTCCGAGCCTGCATGCATTGGAGAGATCAACATGGTGGAAACTGATCAAAGCGACGCCCTAACAGGAGAGAAGGGTACTGAAACTGAAAACTGGGTGATGGTCGAAGTCAATAAGGAGGTCACTGAAGACATCTAGAATACGCCAGAGACTTCGATTGCCACACCTGTAGCTGTTGCAAGAGAAACCCAGGCCACTGAAGGCCAGGGAAATCAAAACCAAGAACTAACACAAGTCACTGAAGGCTTGAGGCTGGAATTGGAGAAAGTCCAAATCACGAAGCCAATTTCCCCTCAGAAGGAAATATGGGACACTCTAGGGGAACCCAGTGGAAAATTTGACTATTTGGTCAAATATTCTGCCCCAGAGAGTTCGAAGGTTCAGATTAAGGATATAAAGCCCACAGGATGGGGCGATGATGAAGCTAAGGGGGAAGATGTCGAAATAAATATGGTGGATATGGAGAGGCCTCGCTCTGAGATGGAGGAAGTAGAAAAATACTTAGAAAAAGAAAAGTATAGAATGGAGGATAATCACACTGGAGATGCTAGTCTCAAGGATTACCTCATGACATGCCACAAAGGAGATTCAGGCATGATATTGTGCCCTAGGTGCAGCATCCTCTGCAATCAAAGAATCGCTGCGAATTTCGAAAGGGTACAGAGGACTCGAACTGGCAACAATTGGCGCCAGGATAACCAGCTTTTTAGGTGTTATCCCAAGGCTGGAGAAAGTTTGCTGGAATTTGTGTTTCGCTGCTACAAAGGGGCAACCAAGTGCTTGATTTGCCCAAGGTGTTCTGCTGTGTATGACCAAAGCATGGCCAGAGCCTTCGAAACGATTCCCTTCGCCCCTTGCTGGAACCATCAAGAAACTGTCCAGATGGGCCCACGTTTCGACAGCAGACACAAACAGCGAAGGCCTGATAGCCCTCACCCCAAGGCTGCTCGAAGAGTGACTTTCAAACTCCCTGCTGAAGTGTCAACCGATAGATGGTTACAGGTCAGAAATGACAAAGGAAAAGATAGATGGAGAAATGCCGAACGAAATGCACGCCATGCTGTGACATACAGGAGGCAATTCAACACAGCAAAAAGGGAGGAGGTGATATTAGAAAATTACAAAGGAAGGAACCCCATGTCAAGATCCCAGTGGCGCAGATAGCAAAGGATTCGAAAGGCTGAGAGGGAAGTTGTGGCAAACAAAGGGGTTACTTCAACAAAGAACCAAGGTGAATCTAGCACCAACAAACCAAAAAATCAAACTGAAGACAAACCTCCAGTCAATAGGAGGCTTTTCTCTGAAGTACAACGCGATGAACCAAAGGAATACACTCCAGGCCCAGAAGAGGACGAAGATATGATAACAGATAACTTCGAATCGGAGGGGGAGTCTTCATTCAACCTGAACTGTAACGTGGTGTCTGTGCTTCCCTGCGAATTTGGGCAGGAAACCGAAATCGATGAATATGAGGAGGAAGACACCACAGATTTGATGAAACATAGGCCTGTGTGCTACTATGTGATGGACAATGGGGCTGTTGAGGAACAAAATGCGTTCTTCGAACGTCCAGAACCTGCTATGAAGAACCATCTCAAGCCACTTTTTATTCGGGCGAAAGTTGGTGTCCATGGTGTGAACAAAGTTCTAGTGGATGGGGGTGCTGCAGTCAATTTGATACCCTATTTCATGCTAAAAAGATTAGAGATCCGCGAAGGAGACATCAAGCCCCATAATATGGTTCTGTCCAATTATGAGGGAAAAGTGGGCAAAACACTGGGAGTGGTCCAGTTGGAATTGACAATAGGCTCAAGCTGTAGGCCCACCATGTTTATGGTGATCGAAGCCAAGGCCAACTATAACCTATTGCTGGGAAGGGAGTGGATCCATGGTGTGGGGGCAGTTCCTTCGTCAATGCACCAGCGACTAGTTCTATGGAGAGATGATGGAATCGTGGAAAACATCGAAGCAGACCAGAGTTACTTTATGTCAACGGTCAATTTAGTTGACAAGAGGGATTATGATAAAAATCTGGCAAAGATTGCTCCGTGTGTTCCAAATGATGAGATTAATGAAACCAGAAACGCCCACTACTACATGACCCTTCGCCATGATGGCCTTTACTGGGATAGAATAATAATCAGTGAAGAAGAGGGAGTCGAAAGCACTATACAAAAACGGCCAGCAGGCTGGGACTTCGACAACCTTATCCATGACTGAGTCCACTTTTTTTGAAAGGATTTCGGCCTATATGGCTGAGAACGAATCAAAAGCGGCCTTAGAGGCTGAAATAAATAAATCAACTATAAAGATGAACGAAGTAAGTGGGGATGGTTCGAAATGCTCACCCTTCAAAGAGTTTGAGATGGATCAAAGGTTGGATGCCATCTATGATAAAGAACCCTTAGGCTTCGAAAGGGACCCCGTAAACTCAGGTGCCAAAATGTTGGCACAAGATCCACTCGAAGAAGTCAACTTAGGTGATGAAAAAACGAAAAGAATAACCTACATAAGTGCAAAACTTAGCCCAGGCCTCAAGAAGGAAGTAATCGAAGTCCTCAAGGATAATAAAGATTGCTTCGCATGGGATTATGACGAGATGCCTGGTTTAAAGAGGGAGTTGGTCGAACACAGACTGCCAATCAAAGATGGCAAGAGGCCCATCAAACAAACTCCCAGAAGATTCGCACCAGCGGTTCTCACAAAAATTAAAGCTGAGATCGAAAGGTTGCTGCGTTGCAAATTCATCAGAACAACAAGGTACGTCGAATGGTTAGCAAACATAGTACATGTTATTAAGAAAAATGGTTCTTTAAGAATTTGCATAGATTTTAGGGATTTAAACACTGCAACCCCTAAAGATGAATATTCCATGCCTGTGGCAGAAATGCTAGTAGATTCTGCTGCAAGGTTCGAATACTTGAGTATGTTAGATGGATACTATGGGTATAATCAGATTTTCATTGCTGAAGAAGATGTTGCAAAGACAGCATTTCGTTGCCCAGGAGCCTTAGGCACCTATGAATGGGTGGTGATGCCTTTTGGTTTAAAGAACGCTGGGGCAACTTATCAAAGGGCAATGAATTCAATTTTTCATGATTTCATTGAAACCTTCATGCAGGTGTATATTGATGATATAGTCATCAAGTCTATATCTGCAGAGACACATTTGCATCATTTGAGCCAATCATTCGAGCGAATGAGAAAACATGGCTTAAAGATGAATCCCCTTAAATGTGCATTTTTTGTGCAGGCTGGAGATTTTCTTGGTTTTGTGGTTCACAAGAAAGGGATTGAAATCAACCAGAACAAAACCAAAGCCATAATGGAGACGAAAGCACCTACGTCAAAAAGGGAATTGCAATCTCTGCTAGGGAAAATTAACTTCCTCAGAAGATTCATTTCGAACCTGAGTGGAAGAACCCAAGCTTTCTCTCCGTTACTTCGTCTAAAGCAAGGCCAACCCTTCGAATGGAACGAAGCTCACCAGGAGGCATATGACAGGATAAAAGAATACCTTTCTCAGCCTCCTATTTTGTCTCCACCTTCATGGGGGAAGCCCATGAGATTGTACATATCTGCCTCTGAAGTTAGTATAGGTAGTATGCTAGCACAAGAAGATAGCAATGGCATCGAAAGAGCCATATACTATTTAAGTAGAGTGCTAAATGATGCAGAGACCAGATATAGCCATTTAGAAAAGCTATGTCTCTGTTTGTATTTCTCTTGTATGAAACTCAAGTATTATATAAAACCTGTTGATGTTTATGTTTCATCTCATTTCGATGTTATTAAACATATGCTTTCAAAACCAATAATGCATAGCAGAGTTGGTAAATGGGCTTTAGCCTTAACAGAATATTCTTTGACTTTCATGCCTTTAAAAGCTATGAAAGGTCAAGTGATTTCTGACTTCATTGTGGACCATTCGTTGGTTGAGCAGACTGTCATGAGTTACGTCGAAATGCAACCATGGAAATTGTACTTTGATGGTTCAACCCACAGGAATGGAAGTGGCGTTGGAGTCCTTCTGATTTCTCCTGAAGGAATTCCAACAAAATTTAAGTATAAATTAGATGGTCCTCGTTGCTCGAACAACGAAGCTGAGTATGAAGCGCTCATTGTTGGACTTGAAGCTTTGTTGGAATTGGGGGCAACCAGAGTCAAAATTAAAGGAGACTCTGAATTAGTAGTCAAACAAATCACAAAGGAATATAAGTGCATAAAGGAAAACTTAATGGTATACTTCGTCATAGTCAATAGGCTATTGAGGAAATTTGAATACATGGATATTCAACACATACCAAGAATAGAGAACCAAGAAGCAAATGACTTAGCGCAGTTGGCTTCGGGTTATAAAGTGTCTACCAAGAACTTTAAGGATTTGGTTGAATTAAGGGGTAGAGTTATGGCTACTAGATTCACACCATCGGATCTGGAAAGTATGAAATTGGGATATGCTGAGAAACAGGGATTCGAAATATTAGCCATAAATACTTTGTCAGATGCAGATTGGCGAAGTCCACTGAAGAGTTATTTAGCAGACCCAACTCTAAACGTGGATAGAAAGACAAAATACAGAGCATTGTCATATCTCCTCATGGGGAACGAATTGTTTAAAAAGACCCAAGAGGGTGTATTATTGAAATGCCTAGGAGAAAGTGAGGCATATTTAGCATTGTCAGAAGTCCATAATGGGGCATGTGGGGCACATCAAGCAGGTCATAAAATGAAATGGATGTTATTTTGATACGGCTTGTATTGGCCTAGCATGCTCAAAGATTGCATAGACTTTGCTAAAGGATGTGAGGAATGTCAGAAACATGCAGGGATTCAACATGCCCCTGCAAGTGAGTTGCATTCGATCATCAAACCATGGCCATTTAGAGGATGGGCATTGGATTTGATAGGAGAAATAAATCCTGCTTCGTCCAAAGGACAGAAATACATCTTGGTGGGAATAGATTATTTTACCAAATGGATCGAAGCTATACCACTGATAGTTGCTGATCAAGAGGCTATTATTGAATTTATACAAAAGCACATTATCTATAGGTTCGGATTGCCAGAGAGCATAACCACAGACCAAGGCTCTGTGTTTACTGGTAGAAAGATGCAAGGATTTGCCCAAGAAATGGGGTTTAGATTGCTAACATCAACGCCATATTATGCTCAAGCAAACGGTCAAGTCGAAGCAGCAAATAAAGTAATAATAGGATTAATCAAGAAGCATATTGGCAAAAAGCCAAGAAACTGGCACAAAACTCTGGACCAAATATTATGGGCTTGTAGAACATCTCCTAAGGAAGCTACTAACACTACGCCTTTCCAACTCACATTTGGTCATGATGCAGTGTTGCCAGTAGAAATTCATCTACAATCAGTTCGAATTCAGAGACAAAACGAAATCCCAGCTGCATTATATTGGGAAATGATGATGAATGAATTAGTTGAGTTGGACGAAATTAGATTACATGCATTGGAAATTTTGATGAGACAAAAAGAAAGAGTGGCCAGAACATACAATAAAAGGGTGAAGAAAAAAGTATTCATTATTAATGACTTAGTTTGGAGAGTCATATTGCCTATGGACAAGAAAAATAAAGCATTAGGTAAATGGTCACCTCATTGGGAAGGACCTTTTCGAATATTAAAAGTATTCTCAAACAATGCATACGAAATCGAAGAACTCGTGGATGATAAACGTATCCTAAAGGTTAATGGGAAATATTTAAAGAAATATAAGCCACGCCTGCAGGAGATTCGAATAGTAACAACGTAACCAAGATGTTATAAAAGGCCAAAATGGCAAGATAAAATGCCAAAATGGCGTTGTTTGAATATTACATATAAGATACCAAAATTGTAGTCAAATAAACATCAAAATCTAGAAATAAGAGTTATTTTTCAATCGATTGAAAGTGCTTCGAAATGATTCAAGCTTCTGCTGAGAGAAACGCCTGGATCCTTCCAAGGTTGCCACTTCTCCTTTAAGTTGTTCTGCAGTCTCCATTTCTGCAAGCCCCTGGTTGAGAAGCTCTTCGAATTGGTTACCAGCAGTATTGGTTTCGAAGGCTATTTGTTGTTTTTTAGCCTCCTTAACCTTCTGTTGAAGTTCCAGAATCTGCCTTTCCCAAAGAAGTATGGACTCAGCTCGAGCCTCATAATCAGTTTTCGCCTGCTTCAGATGCATAGCTTGATCCTCAGCTTCTTGAGAGAGTTTCGAAGCTTGTTCATAAGCAGCATCCATGGCAATGCGTTTCTCTTGAACCTTCTTGGCAGCAGATTCGTCTTGGAGAAGGTAACCAGTTACGTTGTCCAGCAAAGCCTAAAGATCGAACAAGAGAGTACTAACTGGCAAGGAGCAGGTAGAAAGATTGACCTTTGTAAGCAGCTCCTTCATAGTATAGCAAGCAGTACTATCTTGCTTGAGCACTTCGAATATATCCACATTGAGAATTGTTTTCCTAATTTTATTAAGAAGTACAATTCTTTCATCTGTGGGAAGAGGATAACTGGTCGAACTTGTGCCAGCCCTAGCAAGTGGGATGTCCCTCTGAGCCAACTTTGCCTTCATGTACCCAATAGGGTCATTTCGTCTCAGAAGTGCCAGTTCCTCGTCAGTCATTCGAGACAAAGAGGATTGAGGGAGTTCCACACGTAGGGGAGCCACGTCCATTTCAACCTCCATGGGTTCGTTGGTTGCATTACCATCCCCTTCATTCGTTTCGTGCTCTTGGTCTTCTTCGTCCTCATCCAAGTCCACCACTTCGATGCCTTCCCTTTCACTGCTATTTGCGTTGGACTCTGTCCCAGCAGTCGAACCGTCATTGGCATTCTCCTCCTCAGATTCTTCGTCTGCAGATTCTTCATCTCTTTGCTCAGAATCAGCTTTCTCTCCTTCAGTTTGAGTGTCCTTTGGGTCCTCTTGAAGAGTTTCAAGAGGGTACTTTTGAAGAGAAGCTCTTTGCAAATCCTCTGCAGATGTTTGAAGTGGTGTTTCGTTTGTCTCTTTCAGAGGAATGGAGGTACCTTGATCATCCTGCTTTTCAGAAGTTCCAGTCAGAACCGCCATATTAGACGAACCTTTATTCTGAACGAGGTTGCTGGAATCTCCTTGAGGAGAGGAGTTGAGTGGAGCAGCAGCTTTGGATGGTGAGTTCGAAGTAGTGGAAGCTGGATTCAAGATGTTCTGCAAGGAGCAACAGAATGTTAAAAAACATTCACCAAGGTAATAAGAAGTTATTATTGTCAAAAAGTTTAAAGGTTCAATTTACCTGTGGACTCTCGAATGAGAGGTTACTAGCTATACGTTCCAACATTGTGTTGGAGGTTGAAGGTGGGTTTTTGGATTTGGGTGAGGGAGCAGCATCCCTGGAATCAAGTCCAGAGACACTAGTTGGAATGGTACTTTTCGAAATATCTTTCTTTGGCTTCTTCTTCGAAGCAGTTGTTAAGTTTCCTCCAGCCTTGGGATCTTCCCCAGTGGTGCTTGATTTCCGCTTCTTGGGAGTAGTAGGAGGAAGCTTGTTGGTCTGAAAAGATTTAAACGAAGAGTTAGATGTAAACCATAAAACATGAGTGAATTCGAAACATCAAGGCTAAGTGATTACCGTTGGAGTTGGAACACTGGTTGTTGTTGGTATTGTTGTTGTTGTTGTGGTTGCATCAATAATGGTTGTTTCGGGTGGAGTCACTTTGTCAGTAGTTTCTGTAGGTGTTTAGGTATTGGCTTGCATTTTTGGTAAATCCCAAGTGTATGTGTGAATGTCATGACTGATGTCATAACATTCTAGTTCAGGTTGTACTAACTCATTAGGTACATGTGCAGAAAAATATTGTAATTCAAATACTGATGTTTATAAGTGTGTATCTGAGCATGTTTGCAAAATGATCACATTTTGCTAAATCAGTAGACATGTTTTCTCAGATGTCATAACAGATGTTATGACATCCTGTTCTGAACTAACAGGATTGCAGGATTGGATAAGTCTGAGTTTTTTCAGGAAATAACTCAGTCCTTTCTAAACAGAATCCTGCGTTTTCTGAGGAGTAACCTAGCTCAATCCTAACCTGATCAATAAAGTACTGTGACCTGGTCTTTAGGTCGAACGGAATCAACCCTAGGTTTTTGGAAACCCTAACTGAAGTTGCAGCTGCTATATATTCAACAGAGCTGCTGTTTTTCAAGTGATCCCGGTTGATTGATTAGAAGATCAATTTTGTAATCTGTATAGATTTGTTAATTGTACTCCAAGCAATTATCATTGTGATAAGTGCCTTGGAATAGGTTTCAATTGTAAGGGTTGTGTAGCACTCAAAGCTTTGAAGCAAGAGTGTTTGAATGTCACTTGACTAAAGCTGTGAAGCAGAGTCAAGTTAGTTGTGTACATCACTCAAAGCTGTGAAGCACGAGTGATTGTGTTACTTGATTAAAAATCTGTGAAGCTTAATCAAGTGTGTGTTTTGAAGAGTGTCTTCATCAATTCTTAAGTCAAATTGGTTTATGTATCACTGCTGTGATTGAGGGGGAGTGAGTAGGAACTCAGGTTTAAGTTGTACTTAGATTAGAATTGCATTGGGTAGGTCTTAAGTGAAGGAGATAAACTGGTTGGTTTATTCCTGAATTAACATCTCTTATAGTGGATTCTCTCCCTGGCTTGGTAGCCCCCAGAGTAGGTGTTGTTGCACACTGAACTGGGTAAACAATTGACTGTGTTATTTACTGCTTTTGTATTTACTGTCATATAGTAAGTCAGATACGGTGTCATAACATTGGACGTGACATTGAGTATCTGCAGCCAGAATTTCAATTTCGATGGAGGCTTGAGAGGCACTCCCTTCTTTCGACTTCGAGGCAGCTGTCTTTATCCTGATGGCTGAAAATCGAAACAATTAAAGCAAAGGTTAAAGATATGGAAAATAAAAGACGTTTGGGATTTTCCCAAGCATTTGCACCTGTGCCTTGATCAGATTTAATTGACATGGCAGAAAGGTCGTATCGAAGGTGTCCTGGGAAATCATGAAGCCAGTGTCGAGCCCATGTCACAGTCTCATATGGCTTTGGTTTCCTTTGAAGATGTTTGAACATCTCTTTGCAAGTGAACCACCAAGGATATGGGGGAAACCAAGCCAGAGCCAGTTCTGAGGTAGGTAATCTGGGAAATTTAGGTGGATGCATTTCGAATGCCAACCTATACCTATCCCCAGGTGACAACTCTGAAGGAAGTTTTAACTTAGAAACTTTTTGTTTAAATTTTTCCTTCAAGGTCTCAGCCTCTTGATGCACAGTGGAGTCCAAGCGCGTGGGGTCATAAGTAGTTTCAAAATAATTTTGGAAAGCTTTAATCTCTTTGGCATGAGTAAACATACCTTTCTTTGCTGGTACCTGCACATCGAAGGCATCAATTAGTTTCTGTTGAATTGTAAGTGTATCGAACATATAAGTTTGATAAAACTTGGTCCACCATTCCAGAAACCCTTTAGCTGTGAGATGGGTAGGTTCGAAGGTTATCAGCTCAAACTGGGCAAAGCCTTGATATTGTTCTTGCTGTATTTTGGCTTCCCGTGCCTTGAAAGTTCGTCCAGAAGTGATGGCACTCTCAGTTTGAAATAAAGGTTCAGGAATCAGTTGGCATAAGCCAAACTGTCTCGAAACAAAATTTGGTTGGTAAGCAAAAAGAAAAATCTGGTTCTTGGCTGGAGTTATTCTTGAAGAAATGAGTCTAGGTAGCAAAAAAGCTCTCCATACATCCTGAATCTCCTTGCTCTTGATAGCTTCTGAGAGAGCCATGGTGAACCAAGAAGGTCCATGAGCCCTCGAAGAAAAAGGCGCCATGCTCTCTTCGAACTTGTGCCTTTTGGAGAATATCATGATGTACTTCGAGAATTGGACTTTGAAGTCATCTTTGTCGTCATTTGGAGTTAATCTTCGAAGCCTAGTGCCTTCGACTATCCTATCATTTATCTCAGGATCTTGTTCATCAATGGTGTTGGCGGTTGACAAGGAGGGTTCGAACATCGCATTTAGCCATAGTTGAAGTAACCAAAAAGGGCCAGCCAACAGAATATTCTTGGAGGTATGGGATTTGAGGCTCGAAACAGCTGACCTCAGGCTTTCATAAAGGTCAACTAAGAACAGTTCACTTAGGCACACTTTTCGATTTTCATGCAAGTCCCTAGCTAGAGGAATGAACCTACTAGCTACCTGTAGGGATCTACTGCAGAAAACGTATCTTGACAGCCACAGGGTTAAGAAAGCAATGTGTTCTACGTCAGACACATTGTCCCCCTCAGCATGGTAATGACTGATAAACTTGGAAAAACTTGCTAGCTTGACTTTGAAGTCAATTATGCTTGATGTTCTTCGTTGTCGGGGATATAAGTTTCTCCTACTGGCGATAGCCCAGTGATGGCCGCTATGTTGAAGAAGGTTGGGGTGATCATTCCACCTGGGAGATGGAAAGTGTTATAGGTACTGTCCCAGAAATAGAGGGACGCGAATAGCAGAGGGTGGCTGTAGGTGAAACCAGGCTTCGATAGCTTAATCAGGTTATAGATACCTAATTCTTCCCATTGCTGGGATTTCTTAGCTTCTACTTTCTTGAACCAATTTTGATAAGAAATATCAGAGGTGGGGCAAGATCGAAATGGCTTAAAATTACTTTTTACATAATCCAATACAAAGGGGTCCTTAGGAGGAACAGTTGGGTTTTCTATGGTATTTGAACTAGAAGATTCTATTGCCTTAGGGGCGTCCATTTTGTTAAACAAGGGTTTAAAACTATAACAAACTGGGAAAATCGTCCTGGTGTCTTTTAATATTTCAAAAACCGTAAGAGGGCCATTTAAAGCTAACCTCTTACCAGCAACGGTGGTAGGAATGAGTACCTGTGACACATACAACATTTCTTTTTCCTTTGAAATCATCTGAGGGGCAAGAACGGATTGACCTTGGTGAGTGATAATCTTACTTTCCATGGTAGTTCCTGCAGTTTTTTCTTTCTTCTTGGAGACTTTCTTGAGTTGGGATGAAGTAGAAGAAGACATTTTTGAGGGATGTTGAAAGCTTGGGTTTTTTTGACGAGAGAAGGAGGGTAAAAGATTCAGAGTGTGAAAAGAAAAGAAAAAGATTAAGTTGGTGATGTTTTATAATGGAGAAGTTTAAGTATCCACTGAATAAGGGTGTGATACGTGGAAATCATGGGTTGGTGTGATGAAGAGGTGGCGTAAAGTTAACATGGGTAATAGGCGTGATTTAAAGATAATCATTATTTGTAACTGCACCATACTGTGAAGTGGCTCCAGGCGGTTAAGGAATCCAAAAAGCGCTATGATTGACGTGACTGGAGTCAAATGCATTAAATGTTACGATGATTCGAAAGTCACATCAAAATCTTGTGTAGATGTTTAAAATAGGTATTTCTCAGAGAAATCGAAATACATATTTTAAAGGGGCAATTTATTGGCTGAAGATTTTGATAATATTATTAGAAGTCAAATGAATTAAACGTTTCGATCGAAATGAAGTAAAGCGTCATGTTTCGAAGTAGCAGAAGTAGTGTTTCGAATAAGCATGTCAAAGCTGGAGCTTCGAGTGGCAATTATGGGAACATATCTAAAGAAGTCTCGAAATAACAACAAGGCTGTGTCTGGGAAGTGCGTTCGAAATGGAGAAATACCAAAGCATTTGAAATTCAAATGGAAGCGGGACATTCGAAGTTTGAAATTTATGTGCTGGAGCATTTGTAGACACGTGGAAAGAAGAAAGAGGCATTGTTCTGCATGTTCTGAACGTGGCATAATCCTATAGCAAGACCGTTATGGTCGAATTAGTATAAATAGAAGTCTTAGTATTAGGATTTCGTGTGTCATATCTATTGTACTAAATACTCAGTAACATTCAAACTACCACATGGCAAGGGAAACGAATGCAAGAGCAATGTACGTATGATAGCACCATATATTTATGAATTAATGAAAACCTTTTACCATTTCCAGCACTTTCCTTTATCTTTCTGTCAAATAACATTTATAAGTTTTCTCATTTACAGTCTTTTCACTTCGAAATCTCTTCATTAAAAGTTTTACATTTCAATGCTTTCTTCACATTTCAAGCACTTTACATTTCAGAAAACTGTCATATTTTCCATGCCTTTACCTTCAAGCTTTATCCTTCGAACGCCTATTTTTACTTAAAGTCATTTACAGATTTCTTGCATTAAACGCTTTCTTCATATTTCAAACCTTTTACGTTCCAGAAATCCTTTACATTAACTGTTTTTATAATTCGAAACCATTTGCTTGCCTTTTATGCAATTTTACATGTCTTTACAATTAACATTTATTCATGCAACTTAGTTTCGTACACGCATATTTTGATTACATCTTTAGACCTTTAAGAGAGAAATCGAAATAAGCCAAACACCTATACAACACTCAAATATCAACCATGAATATCTGTTCGACCATGAGAGTTACCCTAATGACCAAGGAATCCTAGGATCAATCTAGTCGATCCTGTGAGTTACCAGAGGAATTGAATAACAATCAGAAAGATTATTCGATAGTTTGAAAGACTAGCGGTTGTTTACCAGAAATCACTGGAAACAGTACCACACCAATACTCGGACGAACACACGAGTAAGACACCAATATCATGTTAACGTACAGATAATCGTACAAAAATCCGTGTGAATACATGAGTTTTTGTTTTTATTTTGTATAATTAAAGAAAATAGTAAAAACTTATGTTAGTTGTACTGTTGATTTTTTTTTATTTTTATATTTTAAATCATAGTCTAAAATTTAATCAATATAACATTAAACTTAATTTTTTTAGATCATTCTATTTTTCACCATTATTTTTTTATAAATTATAAATAGTTTTTAAAAACTTATACAATTATCTTGTAATCTATTTTTCCTTTTTTTCTTTTTTTTAAAAATATTTTTTAATATTTTCTAATTTATTTGAATTCTCATGATAAATTAATAATAATTTCGCGATCCACACCGGTATCCGTTCCAATACACATATATTCCGTTAGGTAATAACGAAATCTATAACACAAACTAGCTTTGTAAAACATTTGTCATAATAGTAGAAAAGTTAACGGTATCCGTGCAACGAAAATGCTAAGAAAGAGCTAAAAGAAAATAAATGAAATAGTAATTGAAATGATCAAGTTAGAAAATTAATACTTTATTTACAAATACAAAATTAATAGTTGGAAATAGTCAGATCACTGATTAAATTTGAATACTCAAGATTAAAGGGGACAAAATTTCATAGCATGTGGAGAATCTGAACCCAGATTAAAGGGATAGGTGGAAATGGGGAATGTATGGTGTAAGTCATAATCTGATGGGGTGGAAGTTGAATTTATTACAAGGTTCAAATATTCAGAATATACACTGTTGTTACTCTATTTTGATGTTTAATGGTTTCTCTTAATTTTGTGGAAAGTTAGTACTCACCACCAACTCTGATGAGAAAGTTTACTACATTTTTTTTTGTTTATCCAGTGATCAATATTTGCGCATACAATGTACCGACTCATTCTTTGATTATTAGGTTTTTTATTTATTTTAAAGAGTCGTGCTTTGATTCTTATTACTAGTACTAGTACTGTTTTGGTACCTATTATAGACAGAATTTTAGTGTTTTCTGTTGTTCTTTTTTAATAGAATTAGAATGATAAAGACATCATTACTATTTGATGAGAGTCTCAGGCGGACCGAGAGAGTTTGTACATGCAACGTTACAATTTTAACATTCAAGCTAGTGAGGTGAAGTAAGAGTGACTGAATTGAATCTTGGTGTGACACCAATCACACTTATATATGGATGATGGTTAAAAACACCCCTAGTGAGTGTTGCGATGAATATATGGATGATGGTTAAAAACACCTCTAGTGAGTGTTGCGATGAATATGAGGGATGACTCCAGAGTGAGTGTATTGTTTAAATCCAATGTTCGTCACGAGGATTTACGTGTTCATCAGTCTTGAGTGAGAGCAATTTTAGATTGAACTCTTTGAATTAAATTAATTTTATTGGTCTAAATCAGTTGCTCTCAAAGTCCTTACTGTAAGGCATAGAGCTAGGATTGTTATAGAATTGCTAAGATCACCCTCCAGAATGTTCTTCTTCATTGTTTTGAGGCCTAAGGGCTATCCTTCATATTGAGAAAAGGCCGATGTCATGTTGAGTAAGAGTAACTAATTTTAGGAACATGTGCATTAAATGCTTTTCTTGTAACTGCAAGGTTTCATAGTGGAAGTCTTCCATGTTGCCCTAGACTTCTAAGATAGAGGGTAACATCTTTAGATTGTTTGAGTGTCGATACGCAATCAAGGTAAGATCTGCAATGTTGATCATGCTTTTAGTGCTTCTTTGATTCTTGGCCATAGATCATAGGGCTATCAATTGCCCAAATATACCAAAGGGGATAATAACAACTTTTCTTTTCAACTTCTTCATCTGCAAAGCATTATTCTTTTTATACTTCTTATTTCCTTTGAATCGTTGTGTTTTCCTCTCCTTTGACCTACCTTTTATACTATGAAGTTCCTATGAAAGTTTTGGTGATTCACCTATGAAAGTTTTGGTGATTCTCTTTCATGAATCCACTTATTCTTTACTTTATTTTTGGATATGACTGCTACGGAGAACTCGAATGTAGGTACTCTCTTGAAGAGGGAAAATTTCTTTATTATTATCCGTCTCAGAGTAGATGTTAGAGATTTTTCTTTCTGAGCCTTGCATTTAGCCAACCCAGAACATGTAGATGATTTCAGGCGAGAACGGAAGAATCTAACCTATATTAAGGCACATATATGCGCTTTCGACTATGACCCACTGATAATGAAGTTGGATTGTGAATATTGTCAAAGTCACATGCTTGTACTTATGTGTTCTTGCTAAATACCAAATATGTGACTTTCTTGCTATTCAGAGGACGTCAGGGAGAGCCTTAGTAATGTGAGAGTATGTTTTTAGTAATGTGAGAGTATGTTGTTTATGATTTTGAGAGATTCAGAGGCTTACACGAGTATGCGTAAGCTCCAAGCGATGTGTCTTGCTTATCCATCAGTCGGAATCCCTATTATATAATATGTAGTATCTCTCTGAAATGTGTCACAAAGAGTTAGTAGTGAGAGAGAGAGAGAGAGAGAGAGAGAGAGAGAGAGAGAGAGAGTTTAGACAAGATCCCCATTCCACTCTCCAAGAACTCCTTATATAGGCAAGTCCTTGGCCTAATGGTCATTAACGTGTTTGTAACGTCTGTAACTGTCCATAAGTACTATAACGACTGTAACTGTCCATAATGGCTCGTAACGCTTGTAACCGCTACATATTGGGTTCTGTAATGGTAACCAACCCGGTCTGGCACAACCCAGCCTGGTACAACCCGACCTGACACAACCCGGCCAAGCACAACCCAACTCAACATTTATTTCTCCTCCTTGGCCTTTTATTCATATCTTATCTTTTTATCTCTCCTAGTCCGGACAATCGATCTATGTATGAACATAAGCCCCATGAGCATATGGCTTTATTTGAAGCACTATGTTCAGTCAACATAAATATTGATCTTTTTCTCCAGGCCGGGCCCCTGTAACCGGACGGTTGTCGAGTTCATTCCTGGCATGTATGACACTCATGCCCTAGTTTCCCCAACAGTCACCTTGTTTTTTAGGTATAGACTTGACTAGTTTGGAACTTATAGTGGTGGAGAAGAGGAAAGGAACCAGTCCAATGATGGGCACCATTGTCGGCGAGCCCCAGATTTGAGGTTGGGTTCATACCCCCTAGTGACCAGAATAGCCATTTTCCGGTAATTGGTATTCCAAATAATCAGCGTGTTTTAGGATAGACTTTGATTTCAGCCCCCGAGCTTTGTGATGAACAACTTTGCCTTTTGGGGATTTTTAATTATGTTTTTTATTTATTTTTTGAACCTATCGCAGCCCCGGTCAGGTTGTGGGTTCGGTTGGTATCCTTGACATATGCTCAATGGTCTCCGATTTATCCGAGTAATTTTGTAGGATGAGAGTCTACACTCGTATGAGCTCCAAGCTTGCCCGAATTCTTTTAGAACAACCAATGGCTTGGCTCTGCATGTTTGTTATTTTCATCCTGGATGTGAAGTCAATCGAACTACGCATTTTATGTACTTAGTTTTATGTCACTTTTGGATGTTATATGCAATCAACCTGGTGTCTCTTTTAAGACCCCCTAAACTTGTTTGAGGTTGGTTGGTCATTCACTTGTTTGTTTTTCAAGCTGATAAGCCCCAAGCGAGCTTTGTTGAGCCTGGGAATTACCATAATGGGTTTTTTATCTGTCCGTCTTTAGAATACTATTTGCTGTTGAGGTAAGTATTATTTCGTTGGGTATCAATGAAAGACACACACTTCATTAGATAATATTCAAATGTTTTGGCAACTTGTCCGGGCTCGAGGAATATTAATATAGCCGAGGAGTCGTGGTGTTTGACCATTTTGTGGTTCATATTTTCTTTACTCCGAGGCGGGTTGACCGGATGGGCCTGATTCCAGTCTGGTCATGTACTCAACTCTTTTTGATGAGGAGTGTAAAGTTTATGTCTCTTGTACGAGGAGTATTTTATAATCAAGTCTTCTGCCTCTGGGTTTTGTATTTTGACATACCCTTCGTGGCTTTGTAACTGATGCTTTCGGTTTATCTGTATCTTTAGCTTTTGCATTTCTTTGGTTCATGCATTTTTGGATTTGAAGATAGTCCGGTGCATATATATAAACCCCTCGGACATAGAGTCTTTATCGGGTTGTACATGTCCGATCATGTAGTTCCAGTTTTTATAAAAATCCCCAGCTATTTACATGTCTATTTTTCACAATAATTCCCCGGAGTTTATTTTAAGACTCACTTTTCTTTTTATGGGGGAGCATACGACTTGTGCTACCCGACCTTTATGAGGGGGGTGTTGATGTTACTCGACCCTTTTGAGGGGAATGTTAATGTTACCCAACCCTTGTGAGGGGAGTGTTTAACTGATGCAGAAATATGCCTTGAGCGAGTTTGCGAGAAAGACTCAGAGGCTTATCCGGCTTATGTGGACAGAGGCTCGGAGGCTTAACCAGTTTTAAAGTTCCAGAGCCCCTTGCAAGGATACACTGAGAACAGTTTGAGAGCCTTGGCGAGGTTGGCCATATGAGAGGCTTAGAGTGGGCATCGACTTGATCCGGTTACTTTCATACCCTGAAGTGCGTTTAACCGTGCGAGAGGCTTAGAGTGCGCATTGACTTAAGTTTTTGCTCCGGAGTTACCACAAAGGGAGTTACCACTTGGCAAGGAGTACCATGATGGGGGTCAACCTCTTTGTTTACACATAGGCCGGGCATATTCATGATCACCGGGGGGTGCTCGCTCCTGTCCATATATAAAGGCAAAAATACATAGGCTATAAAGTTGACCCTTGTCGGCTCAGGGGTGCAACTTTTGAGTGTTCCTGGTTAAAGTACACAACCTGGAAGATTACACATGAGGTGGATTAAGTTTGAAATGAGGTGTAGTGTTCAGAAGGTTACACTTGAGGAGGATCAAGATATGAACTGAAGTTTCTAGCCTATAAAGGTTACACCTATGGCGGCTCAAGTTTTGAACCAATGTGTAGAGCCTTCGAAGGGGCGGAATCCGATTAAGGTACATCGCCCGAAATGTTACACCTGAAGTGGATCAAGATATGAACCGAAGTGTCGAGCCTTTCGAATGGGTGGAATCTAATTAAGGTACATTGTCGGAAAGGTTACACCTGAAGAGGATCAAGATAGGAACCGAGGTGTAGAGCCTTTCAAAGGGGCGGAATTTGATTAAGGTACATCACTGAAAAGGTTACACCTGAAGCGGATTAAGATATGAACCGAGGTGTAGATCCTTTCGAAGGGGGTGGAATCCAATTAAGGTACATCTCCGAAAAGGTTACACCTGAAGCGGATCAAGATATGAACCAAGGTGTAGAGCCTTCGAAGGGGAGGAATCTGATTAAGATACATCGCTGGAAAGGTTACACCTGAAGTGGATCAAGATATGAACCGAGGTGTAAAGCCTTTCGAAGGGACGAAATCTGATTAAGGTACATCACCAGAAAGGTTAAAACTGAAGCGGATCAAGATATGAACCTAGGTGTAAGGGGAGGAATTTGATTAAGGTAAATCGTCAGAAAGGTTACACCTGAAGCGGATCAAGATATGAACCAAGGTGTAGAGCCTTTCGAAGGGGAGGAATCCGATTAAGGTACATCGTCAGAAAGGTTACACATGAAGCGGATCAAGATATGAACCAAGGTGTAGAACCTTCAAAGGGACGGAATTCGATTAAGGTACATCACCTGGGAGCTTGCACTTGAGCTGGCCCAAATCAGAACCAAGGTGCGGAGCCCAAAAATATTTTTTTACTCGGGAGTTATCTCGAAGGGTGTACCACTTGGAAAGAAGTTTAAACCCAGAAGGTTTCCCTCGAGTGGTTCAAGACTTGAACCGAGGTGCAAATCCTTCGAGAATTCCCTTATCCAGACTCTGACATAATCCAATTAAGGTACATCGCCGAAGAGGTTGCACCTGAGTAGGATTAAGATATGACCCAAGGTGCAGAGCCATGAGAGGTCACACCTGAGCTGGCCCAGATCAGAACCAAGGTGCAAAGCTCATAAAGGATACACCTGAGCTGGCCCAGATCAGAACCAAGGTGCAGAGCTCGGAGATATTTTTATGCCAGAATCTTCAAGTGTGCTTGGACTTTAGTTTTGGTTCAGAGCCCCTAGAAAGGTTGACCTAAAGGTTTGGGCTAGATGTTTAAACTTGCACTACGCGACCATAACGGATTACATATTCGTTTGCATATTGTTACAAATCTCACTTAACTTTGAGACTTAACAAGGGTAGGGTGTCTCCCGCTCACGTAGGGGAAAAGGACGACACTTTTTCCTCTTTTAACAAATCTAAATGAGCTAGTTTAAAAACAGCATAGGCGATAGCTCACCTTCATACAACAATACTAATTAGTATAAATCTGTGTTTTGCTAGGTTTTACTAGCTTATAACCGGACTGTCCATGTGTAACCGGGATGTCTATATAATCCCCCAAGTGTGAGGCTTTGTCAAAAAATGGTGAAACACTTTAAACCAGAGCCATCCCGGCTAAGGAGGATTCTTCTTTTCGTTGCTTTGTCGATTTCCTTGGACCGAGAACAATGTTTTAATGATGCTACTACATTGATCATTCTCGACATGAAGTTGCATAATCACAATGATTTTCACATTTGGCCATGGGCAGCTCGGTTAAGCTTATCTGAGTTTTAAATATCAACGTCGGAGACTTTTTAATCCTCCTGACTGAATTTCCCGGATTAGATGTGATTCTCATTCCTTCACCAGACATCAAATTTATAAATACCAGCGGGTTCGTCCTCGAAGTTAAAGCAAAATTGTGATCTTTGGGAATTCGATCTTGTTCGTCTATTCCGAACAGTGTTCTAGCGCATTGGCCCTCCGACGGTCATATTTGGATCGATGGCGGTTATGTTTTCAGTTTTTAAAATGGTGTTTTCTTGTAAAATATTCGTGCTCTTTTCCGAGTGTGTTATTCATTCCATAATCTGCTCTTTTGTTATGTTGAACTTCAAGGCATATTCTGTTGATGCGAAAATTGTCCCTGTCAAGCATACAATTTCCACAGATAACCTTCCTATGATAACCTTGAGCATGGTTAGGAAAACATTACAATCTTCCAAATATATTTTTTATTGTAATGTTCAATAATTAGGTAGTATGAAAGATACATTTTTCGACGCCTAACAAGTAGAACAATCCAATAATAACAGAATTGTAAACTGTATAATAATCATGATATTTCGAATCACTTATCTTTTGGGAGTTCGTATGACTTTATATCATGCCGGAGAATTTCTCTATCCAGATAATACATCAACCTGGTGCCTTTCGTAACAGTCTGACAACTTCATCTTTATGACCATAACATCATTATTTTTGTTATTATGAGTCCTTAAACTTCATACCATAAATGAATTTATCCACGGTTAATGACACTCAATGTGTAAATCATAATGCTTGTGCTAACCATAATAGTAATCATTTAGAAATAAACAATAATTGATTATGATTGATCAATAAAGTAGTAAGAATCGCTTATCTTCAGCGTCTATGCTGGTACCGCGCTATTTTAACGCGCCATATTGAGAATCCTTGAACATTGAATCCATTCGGGCATCGCGTCAAAGATTGCCTCTTGCTTGTATTACTTGATTGATCTTCCTAGCAACTTTCATGCCAAAGTGATTTCTCATACCCCCATATAACATGCTCAAATAATCTATGAAAGATAATAAAATTAGGCAGTAGTTCTAAGCATTGCATTCAACCCCCAAACAATGATACAGTCTGTGCAAAATAGTCAGACGTTATAACATTGTAAAATCCAATTGTACAGACTCCTAATCAAAACATGGGGTGATCAAATGCAACTATTGTATAGACATTAAAAGTATGAAATACGTTATGCACACATCCTTTTTTGAACCAATTTACTAGAAATATTATGTCTAATTACGTTATGTTTAAGAACATTTCGACATAAAGTTCTCAATGAATTATTGGAATGCACTAAAACGAACTGGATATGAGCTTATCTTTCCATGAGGGTGCCGACGACAATGGAGATACAAATGTTTCATTTGTGCCTCTACTTGGCAACATCTATCGAGCCCATTTAGCCCCACCAAGAAATTGATACCGACACCTCGTAACAAGAGAACTTGATCTTCTTTGGGTGATGAGTAAGACTTTTGTCAAGATAATCACAAAATTATTCTCAACAATAAAATAACACCACACACGACATTTCAACAAACACTTGATAATCACAATAGTGTAATAATAATGGACGAAATCTAGCGCATGATAAAGTTCATCTTGTGAGGTATTCCATTCGGGTATACGTACCTCCCAAATGTTCTGCAGTCTTTCATCAGTAACTTGGATGCTGCTTAATTGAAACCTCAATCCTAATGTTAAAGTTCATTGATAGCCGCCATGGTCGAAGGCTGAATGTTCATCTTAACATGGTGGAACATCCAAGCTTTGGCCCCATCAGATAACAGTAGGCCCAACCCCTTCATTTTTGATGAAGTGTCGGAAGTAGAAGACGGTGATATAGTAGCCAATTGGAGAGTCCGAGATTAGTCGCTGATGAACAAGATCGGGATACAAACCACTATCAAAGACGGCATGAAGGGTGTTCGGCAAATCATGTTCCTCTTTGTCGTTGGAAAGGCCGTCCATTTCTACCTTTATGAATGAGACATCGGAGTGGATCTTGCCATTATGTTCCTCAGACGAAATAAGACACAAATTCCCACCAAGCATTATTCTCTCCTCCGTGTAGATTTAGTGTGAAATTGTTATTGGAAGGCACCATGTTTAGGATAACGATCTCCGATCATGGTATTTATGAGTTTCCAGGAACAATAATAAGATCACCTATAACATCGTATATGAATAATAGTGTGGCCCAGGAAAGTTTTATCGGGCCCCCACAGTGGACGCCAAATGCTCTTGCTAAACACCAAATATGTGAATTTTCCTGTTAGTCGGAGGACGTTAGGGAGAGCCTTAGTAATATGAGAGTACATTGTTTATGATTTTGAGGGATTCAGAGGCTTACACGAGTATGTGTAAGCTCCAAGTGATGTGTCTTGCTTAACCCTCAGTCGGGAGCCCTATTATATAATATGTAGTATCTCTCTGAAATGTCTCATAGAGAGTTAGTAGTGAGAGAGAGAGGTTTAGCCAGGGATCCCCATTCCACTCTCCAAGGAATCCTTATATAGGCAAGTCATTGACCTAATAGTCATTAACGTGTTTGTAACGTCTATAACTGTCTATAAGTACTGTAACTGCCTATAATGGCTTGTAACGCTCGTAACCGCTACATATTGGGTTCCGTAACGGTAACCAACCCGACCTGGCAAAACCCAATCTGGTACAACCCAGCCTAGCACAACCCGCCTAAGCACAACCAGGCTCATTATTTATTTGTCCTCCTTGGCCTTTTATCCATATTTGGCCTTTTTATCTCTCTTAGTCCGGACAATGGATCTATGTATGAACATTATGGTAGTTCTTTTTGTCTTTTGAGAGCCGAGCAACAATGGACCGAAAGGATCATAAAAATGGCGAGACTTCTGAGGTCGAAGATCAACTCCTTTGGGTATACTAAGAGGCACTGAACACGGTCACTGTGTTTGCGCATGAAAGAGTTATAGATAATGCCTTCACCAAAGTGGGCCCTTCTTCTTATTTGGGGGTACTACCTTCTAAAAATGATAAGATGTTGTGCAGTTGTTATGTGGGGTGTGTTCATCCCCTCCACGAGTGAATTTTTTTCTGTATCGGGTTCCGACCACCCTTTAATAATTTCGAGGTGGGATTGTTAATCATTTAGGATTTCTATATCCAAATTATATCCTATGAATTGGGTCTGCATCAAAGTTTTTCAATACTCGCGTGAATACAAGAAAGGCACTTTGACACCGGCATTCTTGTTTTATCTCTTCAATATGCAACGAGCTCAAGGCTTGTTCTTATTTTGGAAGGGAAAATAGATGTTTAAAGTATATGTAGACAATATGAAGAATTTCAAGCACACATATTAATTAGGCACCCCTCTTACCCACACTGTTCATGTGAGTATTAGTGAAATTCAGACAGGGATCCCCTCAAGATGTATTGTTAAATGTCTGGAATTTTAGCAAAAAAATCACTTTATTATGGGACAAGGATCGTACATATATCATACTGGTGATCTATCCCAAAAATAAAAGTACTTGAAGAATAAGCTCACCACTTTCTTGGAAGGCCCTGACTTTGTTGGAGGGGAGGGTTATTCTGGAGCTAATTCTTTGAAGAAGATGAGGCGGTAAATTGAAACTCGTTTATTAGTTGAAACAACTACTAATGACGAGAGTTGAAACATCTTCGATAAAGGCATAAAGATCCACTACATATTCGATTATTTTTATTTGAGGGATCCTACTAATTTTTGTCAACTCCTACTATATGTTGCGCATAAGATAAGTTATTTGAAGACTATACTTAGATGAGGATTCCTTCGAGGAGTACACCCTCACCATCTGGTTTTTCTGATATGTGACCTCCATGGGTGATCCTCTTGAGTACAACCTCAAAATATGTCCTTTAAAACAATTCTTCTACCATAACAACTTGGACGAGAATCCGTCCCCATCTTAGAGGTGACCAAGTGTGAGAGTCCTACCATAGATGTAATAGTGAGAATATTCTCAGGCCTTTGTTCAGTATGGTTGGCGAAAGTTCTCAAAAGAGGGGGACAAAAGTCAATCCTTATTTTAGTGAACCCACCTCTAAGATACACCGAAAATGGGCATCAGGTTAAAGAAATTTGGATATGAGAGAGATCTCTTCTCTCTCATTAGCAATCATATATACTTTTTTCCTTGTCAACCCCAGTCCTAGTACACCTAGGGAGCTTTAATATTGTGACTCCAAAGAAGATTATGCATATTTTACCAGTAAGAAGAAGATGACTCGTTAAGAGGAGATGGTGGAAATGACATATCAAATATTTATGGTTGATTCCTTGTAGGTATGTAAATTGTACTCATACCCAATGTGTACCTGCAAAAAATACCCACAACTGGTAGGGTAAAAACCAGTATAATGGGTACAAGTGCATGCACGGGTAATTACCTATTAAAATAAACGAGTATGAGTACGAATACGGAGTACCTTAGTATCCACCCTGCACACATACCCATACAATGCATATTTTATATTTTTTAATTTATATCATCATATAAAAAATGTATGTCTATCTCTTTTAAAAAATACATCATAATTAAACAATTACACGTTTTCATATAAGTCTTTGTTTATTTCATAATTCAACAGTAAAATCTTTGACTTTTACGTTAATTTTGTTAAAAATTTAAAATGATATGATAATTTTAAATAGATAGATTTATTTTTACTAGAATTGCGGGTACGGGTAATTAGGTACCCATAGGGTTCATGTACGTGTATAAAGGTTGGTGCCTATGAGGGTATGGCCTCGGGTATGAAGAGTTTTTCAAACTATGGGTATGGGACGAGTACTATAGTGTTGGACTTGAGACTTCACACACGAGAGGGGGCGGGGGGGGGGGGGGGGGGGGGGGTGAATTGAGTGATTCAGAAAAACATGGTTTTGAAAACTTTTTCGAAGATTTAAAACATAGTTTGAAAAACGTTTTCTAAAACCTAAGATCTATCAGAATTTCAAAAACTTTTTTATATCTTAGCAGTAGAAAAATAACGTTGAAATAAAAAAGTAGAAAGTAAAAAGTTAAGGGATAAGAAGAACAACACAATATATAGAGGTTCAGTCAAAATTGAAGGACCTACTCCTCTCCATATGAACTGGTCTTGAGAGTTTCCATTAAGTACTTGAGAGCTTTTAGTAGGTGAAGCTCACGAACCCCCTTATACAAGGAAATGTTGGTTGTCTTACAACCATGATAAATACAAGACGAAATATATCAACATTTGCGTCTTCTCCATTGTTGAGATCGAAGTGGCCAAGCTCTTATCCTATATGTAGATCAAAGTACCATCACTTCTCTCTACTAAAAATATATGAGCTCAGTATAGTTTGACATGATAACCATTAACCTTTTGGGACATTAATAGGCTGATCAACTAACCTATAGTTTTATAATGGGCTAAACATGAACCTAACGATGAGTTCATCAATATTGTTGATCTTAAACATTTGAATAAAGAAGACTTTATAATAGTCTTAAGGGAAACTCAACAACATTGGTAACCTCCAACCTATATAGATTATGGGAACCTAATTTCAAAAATGATAACTTCCAACTTTGATAATTTCAATAATAGGCGAGAAGTAATATATAGTTGTTGCTAATCGTTTGGGTACATTCAATTTGCATTTATATTCAATAATGCACCAATCTAATCGATTGGTCTAATCAATTGAATCCAATCAAAATATATATTTTGGATTTTTGAATGTTCCCATTTCTTTATAGGCATCTCCTACATATTTCATCAAGACACTTTATTTCCAAAATATTTTATAAAAACGTTTTAAGTGTGTGTGTGCCTATAACCAATTTCTTTAAAGGGAAAAATAACTTTTTCTTACATTGATTCACTCAGTCGCTAAATTGGGGTAACTTCCCTAAGCATGTGTCTGATGTTTTCATTATGTTTGACCTTCTGCTCTGATATGTCTTTTGAAGCTCTGTTTGTTTTCTCTTCACTATTATTGATATTTGTATATTTTCTCCAGTTCTTTGAGGCTTTTGATATAATATCTTCATCTAAACTCCCTTGACTGAAACCTTTGTGTTTGAAGATTTTATCAATCATATATCAAGTTCATGACTTTCATCTTTGACTGCTTGAGTACATTGGTCGACTTTCTAAATGGTTGCATCTTTTAGTATGCTTAATGTTATTTCATTGCTCTTCTACATTAGTTACCGTGTAGCATCTTATCATGTTGATTGTACGCTGTGATGTCTCATTCTATTTGTCTGCTTTTGCATCTTTAATATGTTGGATAGCCTATATGATCTTTCTTCAATTGTCATTATAAAAATAACACATGTTACCTGTGATACGGTGGGAGAATTGACTTGAGGGTTTTGCGTTTTATCGCAAATGTCGCGGTTAGCAAGAGTTGCCACCGACTTTTCTTTTATCCAAAAGGAAAGGTGAAAAAGCACAGGAAAGACCTTTGAGACGTTTTCTTGAGTTCGGGGGGTAGATTATGAACAGGGAAGGTATTATCACCATTTTTATCCATGGTTTTCCATGGGCTCTTAGTTACTTGCTAGATCACTTGCTTTTTGTTTGAAATTATGCTTTGTGTGGTTTTTGAAAGTATTTTGTAAAAGAGGCCATCGTTTAGGAAATCTTTGTAATGATTCTCGTTCGTAAGAATGTATACAAAGATGTTTGTCTTTTTGAAAATGTTTTCAATGTTTGGAAGATGTTTTGAAAAGTGTGTGTGTTTATTTTGAAAATAGCAAGGATGGTTGTTTGAATTTAGAGCAAGTAACTAGAAACAATCTACCTACTCAAATGTCTTTCTTATGCATTTCCTATTCCTTTGACATTGTTGTCTTACCATTGATTTGGTAAGCAACCCCATCTTTGGATGTAAACGGGACGGGCGTGGGTCATTGTATAACCATGATTAGCAATGTTTCAAAGTATCTTAGCATTTTTGAGGGACCAAGATCATTTTTGTAAGGCAACCTTGAATAGCGTCATCGCGGGACTATGATCTTATACTTGTTTGTTTTGCCAAGATACTTCACATGCGTAATATGGCCATTTTTTGTATAAGGCAACCAAGTGGGGAACCCTAAGGATGCTTGTGTGCAAGTGTATCATTTTCATGCTTTGATTTTATCTTGTCTTTAGGGTTTTCTATTTTTGCTTTGTTTTGATCTTATCATACAAACCCTAATTACTAATTATGGTATGTAAAGCGGTAAATTGCATAATGTAAATATTACTAAGCTATTACAACAATTTTATGGGAGGGGGGAATACAAATTTGAATGGGAATTTGCAAGAATGTAAACTTAAATAAATTATTACAACCAAATCGAATTTGTACAAGTATTAGAATAAATAAAATACAATATTTAAAGATGCAATATAATGTACATGTAAGAAAAGATTTTTGTCTTGTTTTTATGTAAAAGAAATTTTAATCTAAACCTAAAAATATAAGGAAAAGAAATTAATTTTTTAGAAGGGAGGCTTAACCCTAATTATTATTTTAAAAGAAAATAAAACTCTTATATACTATTTTTTAATGTATTTTTTGTATTAAAATAATAAATAATATTGTATAAACATATAAAGTTTTTATATATGCAACAATGAATATTTATAAGTATGGAATGAAAAATAAATTAAACTAAACATGTTTTAATTATATTTTACAAGTTTATTAGGAAAAATAAATAATATACATTGAAGATAAAATATATTTTTTATGTGCAAAAATAAAATAAAGTAAAATAAAATATGATATTATCAAATTTATATTTTTTTAGGATTTTTATGCATCAAAGAAAATATTTAATATATTAAAATGAAAATAAAACAAATAAAATAAAAATATAAAAATAAATGGGCAAAGGGGTGACTTGAATAATCAGATGGTGGAAGTTAGAAAAAACAGCTAAGCCCAAAGTGGAGGCTCAAACCTGCAAAAAGCCAAAACTGAAAAATGGAAGAAAATGTGAAAAAACACAAAAGTAGCGCCCAGGTTCGAACCCAGGACATGGGTCTCACCAGCGCGCTACTTTGCCACTGGGGTGGCTATACATCCATTGTTTTAAGTGAAACGAAAATAACATAACATGAAACAAGTCCTTGCCATGTACTTCATCATCTTCCCCAAGCTTGGCCAGATGTTCTGTAACTCTCTCATTCTTCCATGAAAATGAAAACTCATAACATGAAAGTTGTAGTATTTGATCTCACGATTCTAACCATATAAGTTATGTAAGCTAACAATCAAAGATCAGAGAGAATTTT
This sequence comes from Vicia faba, assembly GCA_948472305.1. NCBI lineage: Eukaryota > Viridiplantae > Streptophyta > Magnoliopsida > Fabales > Fabaceae > Vicia > Vicia faba. The sequence continues at coordinate 440,896,697 of OX451738.1, forward strand.
AAAAGCCCTAAATTAAAACCTAAATTTTTCAGAAACTTCAAGTTCTAAATTCTCTCAACTCAGGCCAAATAAATGCAAGATAAAGATATGTACAATTTTGTTGTAATGAGGACTACATTATTTATTCACAAATCGTGGCCAATGGTTTCCTGTACAAGGAGATAGAAGTTGAGATTTTACCTCCTTCAGTTGAAATCATGGATGGAACTGGAGTGAGTTTGGTGGAGGCCTGATGCTTGCTTGAGCTTCCTTGAACCTCCCTGAAGGTGTTCCAACCCTTGCCTTGCTTTGAAAGTGTCTGAAACTCCTTGGCCAAGTCAACCTGCAAGCTTTGGAAACAAAAATGGCAAATGATGGAGAAGTGGTTACAGTACAGGGATAAAGGTCTGGATTGGTTATATATCAAGTAGGTAAGATGTTTTGATGATCAAGACTTGAAATGCACGAGCCAAATGAGAGATTGGTATCCTTACGCAAAAACTGCAAGTCTTGACAGTTTTCTGGTGTTTTGAAGTTTGAGAGTGTTTCAGGCTTCAAGTAGTCGTGTCTTGTGTTGTATTATGTTTGTATATTAGTATAGAATCAGTTTCATGTCAACCCTCCAACAGATGTGCCAGTTTTCACCTTTTTGCAACCTTTCTTGCTTTTGAAGTAAAGTGAAGGGACAAGACTTGCCATGCTTGTACTGGCTTTCTTAGGGTTGGTATAAACTTGTACAAATTGCTTTAGGCCTGTAAGACTTTTATGTGCAATGGAGACAGGTTCAATGCTCAAGAATTGGAAAGTGGCAAAAGTTGAGCTTTTTCAAAATGGCAATGGTCACTTTATGCCATTTATGGAATTACAACTTGGGTAATGGCTCTAAGGCATGGATCAAAGCTTTTTCAACTGAGTAAGCATTAAATTAAGGATTGAGAAACAAGTTTGGGACCTGTAAAGCATGGATTATGCAGCATAGGTACTGATTGGAACTTTGTTCTCCATGAAATGGCTTGGACAAAAAGTGAGAGATTGCCAACTTCATCTCTTCAATTCTCTCTACTCAAAAATGATCTTGAGGAGTTCTTGGACATTTTGGAAATCTTGCAATATGCTCTATAACTTATATTTGAAATTCATTTCAAGATACCTCTTGGAACTAGGTGAAAAATTTCCATGAAGTTGGGTCCAAAACCTGCTTGAATTAGGGCAAAATTTCACTAAGTTATTTAGTTCATGAGCATGTATTCATAAATTTATATCTTGAGATCCAAGCATATTTAGGGAAAAGTGTGTGAATCAAATTTGTAGATTTCATGGAGTTCTATAACTTTCATGTTGGGAACTTTCTTTGAATCATTATATATCATGGTGAAAAAATGGCCTAAAGTTGAGAAAAAATAAGATATTTCTATACTTAGAAAATTTCTAAGTTAAGAAAATTTTCAAATTTAAACCCTAATCTTTAAATTTGGATTTTTTGATGAACAAGTTTCACATTTTGGCATGTTTTGATGAATTGTGACCCTTGGCACTTGATTTTGACCAAAAAGTCAAAGTTTGACTTTTCAGTGTACAGTTGACTTTTGATCAGTTGACTGCAAATTTCATCTGTCAATCCAATGAAATTGAAATGTTTTGAGCCATGTAATTAGGTAAATATGATGTAATTGAATCCTTGAAATCATGCTTTAACTCAATTGACCATTTGCTATGTTAAAAATCAGAAATTTCCCTTCCTTAGTCAAAACCCTAATTTTGACCATTTTGCCCTTTTGGTGATTTGATCAAATTTCTTGAGGAATTATGATCCAAACTTGACCAAATGATATATATGAGTATAAAATGTTGATGTGGATCAAAAAGTATGATGTTTGACTGTAAATTGGCCATGGTTGACTTTTTCCCTAATACAGTTGATTTTTAGGTCAACTGTCCAATTGACTGATCAAAAATGTGGTTCAAGGCCTGAAACTTCTCATGAGTAATCTTGGGGGTACATAATGATGTTTTAAAGTCACATGAAGCATTGATGGTCCAAAAATCCTTGTGCAACCTCAAACCCTAATTTTGGGTCATCAGTGCATGATGAGATGCCTTGAGCTGACCAAACCCTAATCCAGTCTTGAGTCAAAGAAATCTTGTGAGAAAAGTCTTGATAAATGAGAGGGCAAATTTTGGGGTACAACATTACCTGTAAAACAAGGTTCCGCGTTCTCTCCCTTTTTGATATGACAACACATCTCTCAGGGAAGGTGGTAAAATAAACAAACAATATATATATTTTGAGTGATATCACTCGCCCTGAGTTAAATAGATTGTATACCCTTCCTCTGAGAGTAAAGTTCTCTTCTTTTTCATAATCAAAAAGGCAGATAAAAGAATAGATATGCGAATAGTATGATAACATACATGTAACATATTCAAGAGAGCATCTTTGTCAAATATATCAAGCATCAAAGCCAATGTAGCAAGACATAATGCTTTTTATAGAATAACATAGAAACAATTATGGCAAGACTTTTGATAAACACGTTATAATAAGAATCATGGTATCATGAGAAATACCTAAAACATGTGTTTTTATAACATTTTTAGAAGAACATTTGGAATATATGTCTTGGGCAATTAATAGATTATATAACTAGCAATAATACATTTATGCATGTCAAAGATCAATTTATGATTAGAAAAGATATGCTTAACACTTTATCAAGTACTTAGTATGAGCATGTATGCATTTGATTTTCAAGGCTAATGTAGTAATAACATGGCACAAGGCATATATGGAATTTTTTTTTTCAAACATGTCATAGAAAACATCATTGTGTGATAAGAAATATTATAGGGCATGTACATTTATAAAGTATTCCCTATGTAGGTCAAATAATCCAAGAGTATTTCTAGACAAGGTTTGCAACTCTTAACATTTAATATCAAACTTGTCCTACAAACATGGCATGTATGAAGCAACTTAGTACAAGTATCATGATAGAGTGAAAGCAAGTTTTCTTTATCTAATTCTAAATTTCTATAAACAAGGTTTTCTAAAATCTATAGGCATAATAAGGGATGCTTCTTTTCATAGGAAGGCTATCATGCCATAATGGAAAGGGAAACATACTTATTGAAAGACTATATCCTAGGGTGTAAGGGAAATGCTTTCTAATTACTTATGTATTGTAGATGGGAAGTAAAATTTCACTTACTTTTTCTATGTATCTAAGATATGTGCCCTAAGGTTTCCTAGTGAGATATCACTCTAGATATTAGAATAAAATTATTTTATCTTTTTAAATGAGATTCTTTAAAGTTCTCTATTAAGGGTATCCTAGGAAAAATAGTTTTGTAGGCATCTTTTATTTTGTTACCGCCTATCTATAAAATTCAAAGAGAATATTATTCAATAAGATAAGTATCATAGTTAATTGAAAGCGAAAAACATAATTTTATTTAAAAGATCAAAAAACCACAAAGAGTAAAGCATTACAAAAGGAGAGAAAATGCATAAGGGAAAATTAGTGAAAATAAAAAGGTGCGTGATTTGAAAGTGGAGTTTTGTTTTGTTCCTTTGTTCCCATCATTTTTGAATATGAGTTCTTCTAAGTTCTTAGCTATGTTTTGACATATTTATAGGACTTTATTAACCTTTGTGTTTTCCATTTCTATTGGTTCCTTTTCTTCCTTATCTTTTAAATATGAGTCTTCTTCTATTTCTCCATTCTTGATGTGAATTCATATTTCTCTCAGGGTGATAAGGTTAATTTTGTGGTTTGTTTGATCTTCTACTTCACCAGTTGTGTCAATATTAAACATGGTGATAAATTTTGTGATCAGTGGGCCATAAGGTAGTTTTACCGCTGGATTTTCCCTACAGCGTATCATGTGTCTGAAAATACTTTCTACCAAATTTGTCAGGATTTCTTGTGTCAAAATCCACAAGAGAACTACATCTTAATGAAGAACATAATAGTTACTTATCAATCTAGGAAGTAGGACCCTAGTGAGCATATAGAGCATGATTCTTACTTTTGGTTTAAGGTAGGTAGCTTTGAAGGGTTTCTTTTTCTTTTCCATTGGATCTATTACTAAGTGGTTTATGATAATGACATTTTTGAAATTTTTGAAGCCTAAGGGTCTATCATGGGTGTAAGATAACCCATCAGAGGGTATTTCAAATATTCTTCTAAAGTGGTCTTTATAAAGGGCTATCTTTTTCCCATTCACATAGGTAGTTAAGGCAGATCCTATAATTTTCAAGTTGAGGTAGAATTCCCTTACTAACTTTGGAAAGGTATTGTAAGGTATTTCTGTGAAGAATTATTTGAGAGAGGCTTGACAATTTTGGGGGTTGGGTTTGTGACTTTTTAGTAGGCTTGTCTCTAGATACCAAGATTGGATCACAACTTTCTAGAATGGATTGATAGTGTTTCTTCATGTTTTTGGTTCAAGAGTTCCATGGGAAGGTATTAAAGATTGATAAGTTTCTGGAGTTTTTGGTTTGATGTGGTCATGGTAAATCCTAAGAAGGATACCTTAGAGAGACTAACGCAAGAGAGATATGGTATGAAAAGATAGTGAATAAGTGATACCTATTTATAGCGTGTGATCTGATGGACTTGGGCTTACACCCGGGTCAGGAATTGAATGAATGATGCATTGTCCAAAATTCTGATCAAATCTTGCCAATTTTAAGGGTTTTAGTCAATTGATTTAATCTATTAAAACTTTGGATTTTCCCTTTATGATGTGGATCCATTAATGATAAGATTTGATCTTTCTTGTGCATCACGCTGGTTTGGATTGAATTTGAAACTTTGCGCTTTTGTCATATTTTAATCGATTAACTCCTTTTGATAATAGATTAAATTTTCTTTGATCGGCCTTCTTGGTGCTTTGGTTTAATTATTGGGCTTTGTTGCTTTCTTAATACCTCAAGTCTATATTTCTGACATCCCTAAGCTAAAAATACTTGAGCACACTTATTTTATGGGTTAAAAGAGATTTAATAAATAAATAAATAGTATTTATTTTAAAATATATGAAGAGTTTAGAAATAATTATTTAAGGGATCAATCAGATTAACTGATCATTTTGAAACTTAAAATAATTTTCCTTGGGTCAAGAAAGAATTCTTGACAGAAGTTCTCTTAAGAGAGGACACTTCAAAAGTGTTTCCTTCTCCACTTGTAAATAGATGTGAGAGTTGGAAAAGTCAAACAAATATATAAGTCATTTACATGCTTATCTACTTTACTGATCATTGATCATAAATTAAGAAATTCTCAAATGATATTGTTTTGATCATAACTGTTGACATCTGTCAACATCATTCTTTCTCAGGATCAAAGACTTATTAAGTGTATATGTAACACCCCAATTTATTTAAATTAAATTACGTAAATAAATTGTGTGATAATATGTGTGGTTGATGCTTTGATGTGTAAGGGGACCCTTAAATGTAGGGTAGTATCCTTAGAAATGCAGGATTTGAGGTGCTTGAGGTGTTTGAGTAAAAATGTAGAGATTGAGAGGTGGTAGAAGTGGAATAAATTAATATTACTTAAATATAATGATTTTACTTATTTAAATAGTATTATAGAAATATTATTTAAATAAATATTTATTGGGAATAATATTTACTTTGTTTAGTTGGAATAACTTTAATTAGAAAATATAATAAAATAAGAAAAGAATGCAATAGAGACATAAAGCTGTCAGAGTATGAAAGAGAGAAAAAATGAGGAAGAGATCTAGGACATAGTAGAAGAAGATCCTCCATTAGAGAAGCTCCAAACTCATAAATTCAAGGTAAGAGTGAGACTTCCTCTTGTATAAGGAATTGTATGATAACATGTGGGTGGATGTTCTAATCTCTCTATGATTGTTTTTCTTTTCTCTATGTTCTGAGCAATTTGATGTATAATGTTGCTACTGTGTAGTATGTCTGGATGATTTATTTGTTTGTTGTATGTTTTGAAAGTTATGTGTTGTTGGGGATCAAAGTATAGAACTTGGGTACATGATTGTCCATACAAATTGGGGCTTTGGGGATGTTTTGGAACTGATTTTCGTAACAGGAAACTTGAAGAAAATTGCCACTGGTTCAGTGGTGACTGGTTATGAGTTTTGGCGTAACTGGTTACACCTGAAATGTTTTCCAAAGATATCACTTTTTCATGGGTGTAACCGATTACCAGTTTTGATGTAATCGGTTACACTGTCTAAAATTTGTAAAATTGAGTATTTTGAGAGGTGTAACCGGTTACCACTGGAAAATTATGTACTTTCTCTTTCTGGACTTGGCGTAATTGGTTACTGTATTGGCGTAATTGGTTACTACTACTGTAACACCCCAATTCTACCCGGCGGATAATAATAAAATCAGAGTTCAACATGAATATGATGCTACATTTACAACTGAAAATCAAACTTCATTTAATCGCATATAAAACAGATACATAACATTTATTCGGATGAACCGATAACAACCTGATTTATTCTTTAAAATCAAACAACTTTTTATTGATAAGCAGCAGAATCTACATACTCAACTTCAATTCACTTAACATATTTTATTCAACTAAAACAACTTCAAGACAACAATTATTTCACGTAACCAACTTAAAATTCAGCAACTGAAATAAACATGAACAACTAAATATGAAGCATTCACCCCCCCGAGTGCTACTTATAAGAGCGACAACACCGACTCGAACTAACGAGGGAGGCAACAACTATCCTTCTTGATTACTTGCACGTTACCAACAGAGGGCAACATTCAAACATAAGGGGTGAGATATCAGACAATATAATAAGTTGTATGATAAATAACATATTAAATCAGATCATATAAAATCACCACTTCACAACTTACAAACAACTTTAATCACAATAAAACATCAACACGACATAACTACTAAATTCACAACTTTTAGATAATACTTGTCACAACAAGTCAACAACATAAAGCAACAACAAATCTATCTTCACCATAACTCAATATGCAACATCAAATGTGACTCAATTACAATGCACATGCATGTGGTACCATTGGAGCAGAATTCCCATCTTAAAAATCTGTCAATAAATAGAGGCATCAACAAGGCATAAGCCTTCTTTGCAGTTTGCCAATCCAGGCCATCACAGAGTACGCAAATGTATATGACTCAATGAATACACTATCACATACTCACAACAATCATCATCCATCGCAAGACATAAGACCACATTGCCATTATTACCAGTAAATAGAGGTAATTTATCATCATCTAAAATTCTCTTCAACTTCACATTATCAACAAGAATTCATAGAGACAATCACAACAACATAACATCTGAACATTAGCCATAGGCCTACAACTTTATATTTCCAATAAATAGAGGAAGCATAACAACAACAACAAAAAATATTAACAACAACATAACCACAACTATTCAACTTTGGAAACAAGCCTACAACTTGATTCTTGCCAATAGTTAGAGGCAATGCAACAAAATTCACCACATGTAACTTCATAATTAACCACAACAATTGTTTCGTATAATTCTTCGGACAAATCAACCAAATCCTGCAAATTAATTATTGGCTAATCGTCCCATTATTTCTAATATGTACTAATGTACTTATTGGCTCTCTGCTAATTGGTTACTACACTGCTACCAAATATGTGTATATCAATTACTATTGATTTTTCCACCAACATTACTAATCCTTGTATTTGAATGAAATTTGTTATTTACTACTACGAAATATCTCTGCTATATGTAATATTACTTCTCTACTAATTTAGTAAATCTACTGTTCTTATTACTACTAAATTTCTACACTATTAAAATCTAACCATCATAAAGTATCTCTGCAACTAAACCATCACTGCTATTTTAATTTCTAAGACTACTACTAATACAACTCTGCTAATTATTAAGTCTGCTATTTTCATTACTATTATGCTAAATATATTGGACTGATACTCTGACTACATACTAAGTCTTAATCTAACAATTACCTCCACTAGATACCAACAACTGTTCTACTTAATTTAGTTCTATGTGTCATTATGCTACAGTACGCATGGGCCACAAAACAAGAACAAGTTAAGGCTTCATGTAGCAACAAACAAAACAAAAAGACAAGGAAAATGGAGTGTTCCCCTCGGCACAACTCCCTCCCATATGCACATAGTGCAGATCGACACTCCTTTCTTAACAACCATTCCATTCGGCATGTATCATATGCCCCTTGGCACCCACAAACCGCAAGAGTGCCACTCGACACACACACTTGTGCCACTCGGCACCGTGTGTTTGTTTCTTTTATTTTCTTCCTAATTTCCTCCGCCTGCTACAAAACTAATACGGTATCAAATTCAACAACACAACACAGTATCACAATAACATAAAAATTATATCCAATCAACATAGAGTAATTTTCCATGACCAATTCGTTGATAGCAACCACATCTCAGTATCAATTACAACAATTAAACCCAAACAAAGGCAATTTTACAAACCTAATCCCACATAAAATCTGTCATGCAACCCATTAGATAGTCGGAACCCCACCCTTACCTTGGATTGGAGAACGCTCTATTCTACCGGTTAAAGTCTCTCGCCGTAGCTTCCAACCTTTGCCTCTTCTCTGTAACTTTGTAGCTTCTCACATTCCCATAAAATTCTCCAAGACTTGTTCAATTAACCTATTTCTCCTTAGAATTAGCTTAACCTTATAATTATTACTATTCTTATTGGGCCTAAGTTTCACACACCACCTATTACTCCATACAACCAAATAATGAGCCCAACTAATAACCTTATATTATTCTAATATCTATATTAATATTATTGCTAATATTAATCAACCAATCAATTAAGTATCAACCAAATAACAACTTAGCAACTTAAATCAACATTTCTCGATATTTCACAACTTCAACAATTTCAACAACATTTTCAACCATAAATTCTTAATTAATTTAATTAAATAATTAATTAAATTAACGGGCGTTATAACTACTGTATGTTGAAAAATAAATAAATTCATAACCTGAGTTTTGGGTGTCCGATGGGGGTGTCGTTCGAAGCATTGGGAAGCTGGAGCAATGTACTTTAATTTAAAAATAGTCTTGGAACCTGGAATGATTAAATATTGAGTGATGGTGATGTATGATATGAGGTTTGTATATTGTGGCGTGATGAATGCGTATGGACATTATGTTGTTTCTTGAGGTGTTGCTATAATGCTAATATTAATTACTTATGTTGTTTGGTGTTTTGTGTAGTACATTGGTTAAAGTGAATGCCATTGTGCTTGTTTGTTGTAGCATGTCATTCATGAATTCATGATGTTTGGACGGTGGTCCGCTTTTGGTTAGCCTCAATCCTATGGTGAGAATTGGGTGCGAGTAGCTGGTTTCAGGTGAGAACCGGTGAAGCATTGTCTATGGTGATGGTAACGATTTTTGGTGTGCTTTGTGTAACACCCTAATTTCCCCGAATAATAATAATGTAAAATCAGATTAATTTTTTTCTTTAAAATAATCCAATTAACAAACAATTAGGATTATACACTTTAAAACATACAAAACCTGTTCAAAAGAAATACATAGATACATAACACAATTATAGATGAACCAAATAACCAATCATAGTCTTCAACTTTAACTTTTATTAATGCAGCTGAAAAGAATCGCATTCATATCAAATAATTCTCTTCTAGTATAAACCGACATTTATTGAGATATTAAGGAGTTCAAAAGACTCCAAACAAAACACTAAAATCAATAAAACAAGTAAGCGTTACTCCCCCTGGTGTTACGTATCAGAGCAAGGACACTAACTCGAAACAAATGAAGAGAAACCTCTTTCGATCCTTGCAACCTCAAACTACTACGACTATCTGCACAATACCTTCTAAAGCATCATTCTAACAGAAGGATGAGATATCACAACCATATAAAAGAATGTATAATAATAAGTGTACATCAATAAAATCACGCATAGCCACACATTCCATATCTCACACCTTCACATAATGACAATAGTCTTATTACATATTTCTTATACAATCACACATAAATTATCCATACATATCCACCATCATCATGTAGTACATACACTAATCACCCAACTCAAACATCATGCTAACAACAATGAAATGCAATGCAATGAGACTGACTCACAAACTCAATGCATGTGTGATCGCGACTTTATGAGTTTGTCAGGTGTAGTGAATGCAAGTGCATAGTCTATCGCGTAGTTTTAAAAGATATCGAACCCACAAAGACTGATGGTCAAACTACTGTTATCTCAAGGTCACTGTGCAAAGCTATGGCTAATTATAAAATGGGTGTTTGAGTTTATCGGTAATTAACTAAAATCTAATAATTAATAATGGGAAACCGGTATGTACTTTGTCAACTTCAGAGATACAATAAGTCATTGGCATTTGTATTCAGTATTAAAACACTATTTCAGTGGAAACTATTTATTTAAAAACCCTCGTTTCACACTTTAGTTCTATTGATTCAGGTCATATTATTTAACTCAAATGAGTGCTCTCGCTGTTTCATTTAAAATTAAAAGTATTTTTTGAAAATAAATAAAGTCCAATTAATTTTAAAGCGCTCTCGCTGTTTTTAAAGTTAATGTTTAATAACCACTATATAGTTAAAACCTCAAACTCTCGCTCTGTTGATTTTAACCTTAGACTGTCTTTTACTCTCGTACAAAAACAATTAAATATCCAAATTGGAAATTAAAACCATAAAAGTGCTTTTGTAAAATATTAATGCCAATTATTACCGAATCCCTTCGATTTAAGATTTACATATCGGTATCGGAGAATTTAGCCAAACATAATTTTATTGCAGGATAACATAAAATTAAAACATAAATTTAGTAACACATGCATGGTAAGAATAAATAAATTATACTTAAAATAGGAACCTGAAATTAAATACTGAAGCAAATAATTTGAGTAGTGCGTATCCTCCACAAGCCAGCAGGATTAACTGGAAGTAAAGCAGACAAAGTAAACTTGAATAAAACTACGAACGAAACAAATATTGAAACTTGAATAAAGCTTTAAAATGATTTCGGCAAGATTGACCCAAGCATTACACAAATTATAGGCCTACACTAATGGTGTGGTAGTTCCTCAATGTGAGAAACTACCACTTTTACAAGAGTAATTTGCTGCCTAAAACTATGAAGCGCTTCCGTGTACAAAACTTGGATATCTCAAACTAATATCTAAGGTCCTATATATAGAGAAATAAAATGGAAGTTACAATTTTATGTGAGAAGTAATGGAGATAATGGAGAAAGTTGAGAAATAAGTGCAAAAATGGGAAGTTGAAAAGATCATGGGGGTGATAATGGGAAGTTGGGCTTCATCAGTGGTTACATGAAGAAGATGTGGAGAAGACTTTGCGCGGCAAACAAAAAATAATTGTCCCGAGCTCCATGCATTATGTGCCGTGGGACACACATATTTAGCTTGTGCCGGGTGGGACGTGTTGTATGCCGAGGGGCATACTGATTGAATCTGTGGCGAGTGGCATGGGGCTGTGACGACCGTCACAGTCCTCTGATGCAGTTTCTTTTGTTTTCTGCTACAAAGTCATACATTTTCTGTCACTTCTTCTCGTTTCTTTCTCCTTTTCATATTTAGGTTCATTTCTAGCATATACCTAAAATACAATAAAATACCAGCATAATATGACATAAATGAATAAAAATGATAATAAGATGCATGCAAGTCGAGCCAAAAAATTCGATGTAATTTCATGTTATCAAATACCTCCACACTTAAACCATTGCTTGTCCTCAAGCAATTGACCAACACGGTAAAAGAAATAATAAGCGAGCTTTGAAACAAGGGCACAACACGACTCCTAATCATACGTGGCTGTTAGGCTAATGTTAGTTTGATAGGTACTAAGTATTCAATACCAAGGATACCGTAACGATACAATGTTCAAAGACTCCCACTTTATGCAAACCAATTCTAATCATGTCATTATAACTCAACTTATACCTCTCATTTTTATTTCACTTTATTTATTCAAGCGCAATCACATTAAGCCTGTTATTCGTACACACACATAGTAGGGAAATCAGTTAGCGACTATGATCCTTTTCTTAGGGTTATGGTATGTAAGTTTGGTAACCCATTTTATTTAACCAATCACAGTTGCGGGGGATTAGACCGTAGTCCTCCCCACCAAGTTCAACACCAGACACCTCTGAACCAACTAACGACGGGTTGATTTATTATATTTTTTGTAGGTTACTCAACCGCTGGATTAAGTGATAGGTTGAGGATCACCTAACTTAATTGGTGCGTTCCCTATTTTAAATTTATTGCGGCAACTAATTTTTAGAAATTTTGGGATCATTCAGTTATATTCATAGACTCCTTACGTAGTTTATGCTTAAGATGGTGCTGACTGCTAATATAAACTACTTAAGAGATACTTTGAAAACTTGAGCTTAAGATCTCGGCATAATGGGTATCTAAATTGATATCACATAATGAGGGGGTTTAGGGTGTCATAACGGTATCAATTTTATCGAAACTTTCCCAAGTCTCTCTAACACAACCTAAAGTGTGACAACCTATATACTTTCAGAGCGTGTGTGCCATGCATCAACAAGAAAATTGTTGTTGGAGGTCAAAATTTTAAAAATTCGGGGAAATTTGATAACAACTGAAAAACAGGCATACAAACTTGACATTACATGTAATAAATCGACCAAATACTGAAAACAGATAAAATCCTAAAAACATGCAATAAACTAGAAAACAATAAATCAAAATAAGAAGCGATAAATGGAAAGCGATAAAGTTCCTCCCCCACACTTAAACCAAACATTATCCTCAATGTTTCAGTAAAAAGTGGAAAAAGGAATAAGAACCTGATCAATGCTCACCTCGATAATTGCGTACATGCAACTGATAGGCGCCAAGCGACCGATATCTTTATTTTCTGCAAACTCAAACAAAAGAGAAAAAAACATTAAATTGAAACTCGTGGGTTGCCTCCCATGCATCGCTTCTTTTAACGCCGGTAGCTTGACGACTCAAGAGTGTCAGTACTCATGGTGATTCTGTCAAGAATGACTCCTCGATCGAATTTTTAATCGTATTTGGTTTCCATGGCCACTTATCAAGCCATCTCACATATCCATCACCTTTTCTTTTCTTTCTTCTGTGGGGTGGTTCATTCTTTTGAACTTGTGGTGGTGGTTCTGGATCAATCTTGAGTATCAAAATTTAAAGTTTGGGCTTAGTTATTTCATCCACCATCTCAAATGTTAACCTTCCCTTCTTAATGCTAATGATTTCCCTAATTTCATGGTCCTCAGATTTTCTCTTTTTATGCGGGACCTCAGATAAAGGTGAGTTGGTGTGGATATTGTCCACATACCTTTTTGACTTGGCATCTACATTAGCTTCCAAAAATATTTGCAGAAAATAAATAGGTGGGTTATAGGGAGGAGGAACAACAATAGATGTTTCCTTCTCTACCTCTTCGACAACCTCCCTTTCAGATGGTGTTGGTGTACTTTTCTCAATCTATACTCTTTTCTCATTAGAACTCTTCTCAACCACATCAGTACTCTCTTCAACCTCATTATCACTCTCCTTAGGATTTTCGATTTTTTTCCCTATCGGTTTTTACAACATCCACATGCTCCTCAGGGAAGGGTCCTAGAGGTTTTTGCTTAAGCAGGGAGGTTTGAGTCTCCAAGACCATGTTGTAAGTCGCGAGGGACTCAACCGCATTATTCAACTTCCTAAGGGTTTCATTATTTTGAAGACTTTGATTTCTTATCTCTTCATTTTGGACCATTTGTGTCTCTACAAGGTGCTCTATCATAGATTCTAGCCTAGAGTGAGTTAGCGTCGCATCAAAATCTTCCATTGATGTTGCAAGGTTGAAATTATGGGATTCTTGCGGTTCCTCAAAGTGAGTTAGTGTCGTATTTTGTGTTTCCATAAATCACTTCATCATCATGCTTTCTAGTCTAGAGCGATTTAGTGTCGCAGTCATATCCTCCAGTAATGTTTCAAGAGTGGAATTATGGGATTCTTATGGCTCCTCAAAATATTGGGTGTGGTGATTGTAGAGGAAATTTGGATGAGGATAAGTTAGCGCCGCATTGTAATCCTCCAGTAATATTTCGAGATTGGATTTATGGGATTCTTGCGCCTCCTCAAAATGTTGGGATTGGTAGTTGTAGAGGTAATTTGAGTGAGAGTGAGTTAGTGAAGCATTGAAATCTTCCATAAGTATTTCGAGGTCAGATTTATGGGATTCTTGTGATTCCTCGAAATACTGAGAATGGGAGTTGCAGAAAAAATTCGGGTGATACATAGTAATTAAAGTAAGAGTTCCTTAGTCTATACTGCGTAACAAGGGATTTATGGTATTTGACTAAATCAATCTCCGGAAACGGCGCCAAAAACTTGATCGTGACTTTATGAGTCTGTCGGGTGTAGTGACTGCAAGTGCACAGTCTATCGCATAGTTTTAAAAGATATCGAATCCACAAGGACTGATGGCCAAACTACTTTTATCTGAAGGTCACTGTGTAAAGCTAAGGATAATTATAAAATGGGTGTTTGAGTTTAATTGGAAATTAACTAAAATATAATAATTAGTAACAGGACACCGATATGTACTTTGTTAACTTCAGGGATTCAATAAGTCATTGGCATTTGCATTCAGTATTAAAACACTGTTTCAGTGGAAACTATTTATTTAAAAACCCTCGTCTCACACTTTCGTTCTATCGATTCAGGTCATATTATTAAACTCAAATAAGCGCTCTCGCTGTTTCATTTAAAATTCAAAAGTATTATTTGAAAACAAATAGAGTCCAATTAATTTTATAGCGCTCTCACTATTTTTAAAATTAATGTTTAATAACCACTATCTGGTTAAAACCTTAAACTCTCGCTCTGTTGATTTTAACCTTAGACTGTCTTTTACTCTCGTACAAAAACAATTAAATACCCAAATTGGAAATTAAAACCAGAAAAGTGCTTTTGTAAAATATTAATGCCAATTATTACCGAATCCCTTCGGTTTAAGATTTACATACCGGTATTGGGGAATTTAGCCAGACATAATTTTATTGCAGGATAACATAAAATTAAAACATAAATTTAGTAACACATGCATGGTAAGAATAAACAAATTATACTTAAAATAGGAACTTGAAATTAAATATTGAAGCAAATAATTTGAGCAGTGCGTATCCTCCACACGCCGGCAGGATTAACTGGAAGTAAAACAGACGGAGTAAACTTGAATAAAACTACGAATGAAACAAATCTTGAAACTTGAATAAAGCTTTGAAATAATGTCGACAAGATTGATCCAAGCGTTACAAAAATTATAGGCATACACTAATGGTGTGGTAGTTCCTCAATGTGAGAAACTACCACTTTTACAAGAGTAATTTACTGCCTAAAACTATGAAGCGCTTCCGCGTACAAAACTTGGATATCTCAAACTAATATCTAAGATCCTATATATAGAGAAATAAAATGGAAGTTGAAACTTTATGTGAGAAGTAGTGGAAATAATGGAGAATGTGGAGAAAGAAGTGGAAAAATGAGAAGTTGAAAATATCATGGGGTGATAATTGGAAGTTGGGCTTCATTAGTGGTTACGTGAAGAAGACATGGAGAAGACTTCGTGCAACAAACAGAAAATAGTTGTCCCAAGCGCCATGCATTAAGTTCCGTGGGGCACA
Source organism: Vicia faba (assembly GCA_948472305.1). Lineage (NCBI taxonomy): Eukaryota > Viridiplantae > Streptophyta > Magnoliopsida > Fabales > Fabaceae > Vicia > Vicia faba. Next base: position 440,912,447 of record OX451738.1, read on the forward strand.
CATATTTAGCTTCTGCCAGGCGGGACATGTTGTGTGCCAAAGGGCATACTGATTGAATTTGTGGCGAGTGGCATGGGGCTGTGACGACCGTCACAGTCCTCTGATGCAGTTTCTTTTGCTTTTTGCTACAAAGTCATACATTTTCTATCATTTCTTCTTGTTTCTTTCTCCTTTTCATACTTAGGTTCATTTCTAGCATATACCTGAAATACAATAAATTACCAGCATAATATGACATAAATGAATAAAAACGATAATAAGGTGCATGCAAGTCGAGCCATAAAATTCGATATAATTTTACGTTATTAATGTGGTACCAATATCTCTCCCGAATCCACGTCATCTAGGACCAGAGCCACCAATATCGTGAACAATTTAGCTCACCTAGCCCCCGATCCACATTGTTGTACCCCAAAATTTTCACTCAAGACATGCTTTTAGAGGTCCTCAATTGCTCAAGGTTGACTAAGAATTGATCAGACAAACTCTCCTCCTAAGCAATGAACCTCTAATTAGGGTTTTACTTTTCATAAATATGTGTAATCTCCAAAGGTCACAAATGTTTTCCATGGTCCTAATATGCCTTCAAGATTGCCCATGAAAAATTTCATGCATTCCACTATAAGTTTGCTCAGTCAATTGCTTAAATGCCTGAAAATAAACTATACTAGGTCAAAAGTCAATTGTGGCCTATATACAGTCAAACTTAAAGATTTTTGGTCAACATAAACATTTTTAAGTGATATTCATCATCTAATCAAGGTTTAATCATGATTCCTCAAGTAAAGTCCTCTGATCATCAAAAGTCAAGATTTGCTAAATTAGGGGTTCCTAGGAAAAGTCAATTGAACTTTGACCAGGAATAACTTTCACATACTTCATCCTTTTTTCCATAACCAAATCTCATTTTGAATAGAATACAATTCCATACAACTTCTCTTTTATCCTCAAGTTCAATAAATGCACCATTTGAAAGATACAAGGTCATACATTATATGTCATTTTCAAAAAGTCAACAAAAGACACTTTTTGTCAAGACAACTTACATCAAGATAATTTCTTCAAAAGCAAAACTGATCAACATAGATATTGTAGAGGACATCTTGGGATTTCCAAAAAGTAGAAAATTATCTTCAAAATATGAAAATTGAACAAGTTATGGTTTTCACAAGTTGGGCAAATTTATGAAAAATGCATGAAGTCAACTTTGAGCAAAATTGCATTTTTAGGTTAATGGACCTAACTTTTAGGGTTCAAACATGTTTATGACATACCCAAGGACCTATAAACCTAAACATGCACTATTTTGATTTTTATTTCTATTTATTTTATTTTTTATTCATTTAAATATGAATTAAATCAAATAAATTAAATAAAAACACAAAGAATAATGAGCCATGACATTTGGGTTTGATTTGATCTATTAGAAGGCCCATATTTTCGTGAAAGATACATCCAATTGGTCAAATTTAATTGAACATTCAAAAAGAGACAATGATCTTCGAAAATGGCAAGAACAAACTAAAAAAATGGAAAGTTTTCAATATGTTTGATTTTTGTTTTATCATGGTTTGATTAATTAATTCCTTGCCATGTATGTTGCCTCATTCATACCTCTATATAAGCATAAGCAAACCATATGTTGTAGCGGTAGAAATGTTTAAGACTAAGCCATTGGATTGACTAGACTTATACAGATCAAAATAGAAATTGCCACCGCGCTTTATTGTTTCCAAAGGAATGGGAAAAAAAGAAAATAACCCAAAAAGATGGGGGAAATATTCAAGGTAAGGGGGTTGGTTATGCAAAGGGAAGGTATTAACACCCTAAACATCTACGGTACTCCGCAAGAACCTCTTTGAAAAATCTGTATATTTTGGCTATAAAATGTTGTATAAAAATGGATGGTGGAGGTGAGAAAAGAAATATATTTTTATGGTTTTTGCACCTGCCGCAGTCGCGAACCTTTAGTGCATACGTACCACTTTTGTGCAATAGGGGATCCGGGTACACGTAGTTCCTCTTTAAAAATTTTAGAACACAAGTGCGTTGGTTAATTTTATGAGATGAGACATCATTGTCATTGTCCGTATGGAAAACATACTTACTACCCACAATCATGAGAAAGGAGAATTTGCAGCATCTCAAAGTGGAGGATATGACTTGGATTTTACAATCAACAATGCCTCACTCAACACCCAAGTGGAAAATATCCCTCTTTACTACATATTGTAGAAGTATAGTTGCTTGCATCATGTTGTACCCCAAAATTTTCCCTCTCATTTTATCAAGATTTCCCCTCACAAGACTCTTTGAACTCAAGACCAAATTAGGGTTTGCTCTGCTCAAGACATCTCCTTGCACTGATGACCTAAATTAGGGTTTGAGTTTGCACAGGGATTTTTGGATTTTCAATGCTCAAAGTGACTTTCATACTTCATTTTGGACTTATAAGATTGCCTCTAGCAATTTTCAAGCCTGAAATCAAATTTTTGCCCAGTCAATTGCACAATTGACCTAGAAATCAGTTGTATTGGGGAAAAAGTCAATTGTGGCCAATTTATAGTCAAACCTCATAATTTTTTATCCACATCAACATTATAGACTCATATGAACCATTTGATCAAGTTTGGACCACAACTCCTCAAGAAATTTGATCAGATCATCAAAAGGGTAAAATAGTCATTTTTAGGGTTTTGACTGTATAAGGGAAACTTCTGATTTTTCACCTAGCCAATGGAAAATTGGGTTCAAGTATGGATTCAAGGACTAAATGGCATCATCTTTACCTATTCACAAGGTTCAAAAGATCTCAAATGCATTGATTGATGGATGAATTTTCTAGTCAACTGATCAAAACTAACTGTACACTGAAAAGTCAAACTTTGACTTTTTGGTCAAAATCAAGTGCCAAGGGTCATTTTTCATCAAGATGTGTCAAAACATGAAACTTGTTCATCAAGAAACCTAATTTTGCAAATTAGGGTTTAAAATTGAAAATTTTCATAACTTAGAATTTTTCTAAGTTAAGAAATTTTCTTATTTTTCCCCAACTTTGCCCAACATTTTCACTATGATGCAATTAGATTCAAACAAAAATTCTAACATTAAAGTTGTAGTCCTCCACAAAATCTATAACTTTTATTCACAAAGTTTTCCCAAAAGAAGCTTGGATCTCAAGTTATGAGTTTTGGAACAAGGGTCCATGAAACTTTTAACTTAGTGAAATTTTGCCCTAGTTTAGGCAGGATTTTGACATATCTTCATGGAAATTTTTCACCTAGTTCCACTTGTAATCTCAAAATGAATTTCAAATATGGGTTTTAGAGCATGTTACAAGCTTTCCAAAATGTCCAATAACTCTCCAAAATCATTTATGGTTAGGGAGAATCAAAGGTTTGAATTTGGAAAAAACTCACTTTGATCCATGGCATGTTTCATGTTGACACAAATTGCAAACTCTATCCAGCCTCACTTGTACTTTCTCACAGGTCTTTAAACCCTTCAACACTCAAAAATTGAATGCAAACTCATTGGTTTAAGGCATTATTCTGATCAATGGAAGTTTACACAAGAGTTTAATCTATTTTTGGTAAAAAGTGAACTATGCCATTTTGATAAAGGCAACTTTATGTTAACTTGCTTCCCTTGAGCCTTGGACCCCTCTCTTTGCAGCAAACAAGTTCCATAAACTTAGGCAAAGGTACAAAAATCTTGTGCATGCTTGAAGATAGCCTGTACAGGCCTGTCTTGTATCACTTCACACTTTTACTTCAAAACCAAGTAAACTTGCAAAAGATCCATATCTTTGAAACCTGATAAGAACAAAGTTTGTAAGCATTCCAAATAACTTTTGAATATTATCTTGATCCAGAAGCATGAGCTATCCAACCCTCAAGCCTTCTAAAACACAAAAACACCATCTTCTTGCAAAACAGGGCACTCTCTGCAGTTTCACTTCCATCTCACAAAACACTCGTGTGTTTTGTCCCAAACCAGTTCCAATACATTCCATATAACCCACCTAAGCTATCCCAACCATTGGCCGTTGACTATAACTCCATTTGCAAGCTTCACCATTTCTGATTTCAGCTTGTGCAGGTTGACTTCTACAGGCTTATCCAAGCAAGCTCAAAGCAAACAAAGCATTGGGGAAGGTCAGAGGAAGTTCAGGCAAGCTCACCAACATCTCAAGCCTCATTGAAAACCTCCACATTTCCATACTCGAGTTCAACTGAAGCAGGTATTGTTCAAACTTCTATCTCTCTATTTAGGAATCATTAGGCTTAGGTTTGTGAATAAAAAATGTAGTACTCATTGCCCTTAAGATGTACATATGCATAGATTTCATTTAAGTTAACTGTGTTGAGAGAATTTGATTGATGAACATTCTGAAAAAGTTAGGTTAGAAATTAGGGCCAGAAAAATTCTCTCTGGTCTTTGAGAGTTGATTAAGTTCTTTATATGGTTGGAATCGTGTTGAAAAATGCTATAACTTTTGTGTTGTGAGTTTTTGCTTTAGAGCACGTATGCATGAGTTGGACATTTGTACAGGAAACAGGCGTATTTTTGTTTGAACGAAGGTTGAAGATGAAGTAGCTGGGCTGGGCCTGGCTATTTCTCACTTTTGGCGCCCCCCCCCCCCCCCAGCTTGCTGACTGCACCCCCCTGGCCCATTTCATTATTTTTTTATAATTTTCTATTTCTTTTTCATTTCTGACTTTATTTTATTTTTTCTAAACTTAAAAAATTACCAAAAATATTTCCTTAAATTTTCACATTTTATTTTATTATTTTTATTATTTTTTGGACATAGAAATAATTATTAAATAACATACTTTTATTTTCTTTAATAAAAACTTGAAAATAATACATAAAAATATTATATTTTTATTTTTATTATTTACATACTTAAATAATATTTTTTCTAATATATTTTTATTTTTTTGACATTTATATATATTTTATTATTTCATTTTATTGTACATAAATAATATAATTAATATATATACTTTCTTAAAACAAATTAGGGTTTCCACCCTTTAATGAAAATAATATTTTATTTTCTTATTTTATTTTTTATACATTAAATATTATATTTTTACATACATAAAAATACTACAAAAAACATTTTTTGCATATTTATAATATATTGTATATTTATTTAATTGTCCATTTAAATATTTGCCTATTTATTTATTTGCACAATTAATTCAATTTGGATGTAATAGTTAACCTTAGGATTTTATTTTCTTGCAAATACTCCCCATTCAAATTTGTATCCCCCTCCCCATATCAATGTTGTAATAGCTTAGATTTATTTTACGCATTTTATTGCTTTCAAATATACCATGATAGAGATTAGGGTTTGTATGCAATATCCAAAATCAAAACAAATAGTTGGACCTAATACAAGACATGAAATGCATGAAAATGATAACACAATGCACACATGCACCCCTAGGGTTTCATCCACCTGTTGCCTTTAAAATGGCCATGGTATGCATGTTGGGTATCTTGGAAAAACAAAAACAAAACAAAAAGATCATAGTCCCTCGATGACGCTATCTTGGTTTCCTATACAAAATGATCTAGTCCCTAAAAAAATTGCTAAAGATACTTAGCACTATTGCTATCATGGTCAATACGATGACCCGCGCCTGTCCCGTTTAACATCCAAATACAAGGTTGTTTACCAAATGCAATGGTAAAACAACACTGTCAAAAGGGTTAAAAATGTGTAGGAAAGACTCTTGAGTAGATAAGGTAGACAACTCTTAGTTACTTGATCAAAACTTGCAAAAACATCCTTGCTATTTTCAAACACACCTCACAACACAATTTCAAAACATTACCCAAAACAAACTTTCAAACATTCAAACATTGAAATATCTTTTCAAAAGACAATACACCTTTGTATACATTCAAACAAGAATCATTACAAAGGTTGCCACAACGATGGCCTCTTTTCAAAACATTTCCAAAACCACACACAAAGTACCATTTCAAACAATTGAAAAGCAAAAGCAAGTGATCTAAACAAGTAACTAAGAGCCCATGGATAACCATGGATGAAAAGGGTGCTTGCACTTTCCCTTTTCATAATCTACCCCCCGAACCTAAGAAAACATCTCAAAGGTATTTCCTGTGCTTTTTGACCTTTCCTTTGGATAAAATAAAAAGTCCGTGGCGACTCTTGCTAAACTGAAACAGTTGCGAACACAAACGCAAAACCTCAAGTCAGTTCTCTCACCGTATCACAGAACTGGAGACTCTGCTGGGGAAATAATATATAAAAGTGGGGTTACCTTAGGGTTTAGATCACCTTTACATGCTTACCTTGTTTGCTTTGATTGCTTTACATTTGTTTCTATTGTTTGGGTTTGAAATCCTCTACCCAGGTTTGGGAAACATTCATAGGTAAATAGCAATACGTTGTGGAAACTGTGCGGGGTATACCGACATGGTTGAAGCAATAGCTATATTAGTGCAACATATTTGTGGGTACCGGTAGCCTTTGAGTCAATCAAAGAGAATATGGGGCCGCTGAGTGATGTCATAAAGCACTAATGGACTTTTAGAACCTTTACTTGACCATCTTGGCCTTATTAGGGGTAGTGAGATGACCAGCTTTGGTGCAGTCCGAAGTTGGTAGATACTCGATACTACACTCATTGAGGGTTATTTTCTTGGAATATTTTGGTCGTCAGTTAAGTGGCTAAACTGAAACAATGAACACAGAAAATAATCCAGTGATATTGAGCTCCTTAGAACCCGGTTACTATTTATAGGACAGGTTGAGCCAACTAACTTCAAGAGGGTACATACCGATGAAACCCCATTCAAGCCTGAAACTAGGATCTTGTGTGATTTGTTTGTACATATACTTGTGCATACATCATGAACATCATGAAGCATCATATGCATCCACTAACCATTTCAAGGGTTTGGATCTTCATCTTTGTTCCTGTTTTGTAGGTTATGGAATCACTTCGCAGAAAAACCATTCAGGTCAACCTTGTGAGAATCCCTCCCCAACTCAAGGAGTTTTCTTCCAAGATTCCATAGAATTCTCCCTTCACTGAAAGACATGGTAGACTTCTCAACTTGGTCAACTCCAACATAGAGGAAGACATGGTGAAAGTTCTCTTCCAGTTCTTTGACCCCCTACACCATTTCTTTACATTTCCTGACTACCAACTAGTGCCTACTTTGGAGGAATTTTCTCAACTCCTGAGGATTCCTATTCTCCATCAACTACCCTACAACGGTACGGAAAGAGAACCAAAGCCTGAAGATGTTGCTTAAGACTTACACTTGCAACCCTCTGATATCAAAGGTCATTGGGATACCAGAAGTGGTGTCAAGGGTTTCTTGGCAAAGTTTCTGTTTGAGAAGGCACAAGACTGCTGGAATTCTCTAGATCTGCAGGCTTTTGAGGAGATTGTAGCACTTCTCATCTATGTATTGGTCTTGTTCCCAAACCCTGATCAGCTTATAGATGTGAATGCTGTCAAGATTTTCATATCTCAGAATCCTGTGCCTACATTACTTGGGGACATCCTCCACTCATTTCACACACGAACAATGAGGAAAAGAGGTGTTATCATGTGCTGTACTCCTCTTCTAGCAAGGTGGTTTATTTCTCACCTCCCCCAGTCAGTCTTGAAGAATGAGCAAGGCTTGAGGTGGTCACAAAGGTTGATGACTCTTACACATTCTGATGTTCATTGGTGTTCTCGGTTCAGAGAAAATGTCATCATCATTGATCGTTGTGGGGAATTCCCTAATGTCCCATTACTTGGCATTAGGGGAGGCATTACCTACAACCCCTGCTTGGCTCTGAGAAAATTTGGGTATGCCCGAAGGGATGGCCCTCATGACATGCTGATTCCAGACTTGGTTTTTGACTTCGACAACGATGCTCAAGGACTTCGACAAAGGTTTATCCGAGCTTGGAGGATGCCCAACAAAGTGGACAGTAAGACATTGGGACACAAGAATTCCACCCCCCTTGAGCCTTACCTCAAGTGGGTACGAACCCGCGCCCAGAGTCTTATGATGCCTTACCCCTACATTATGCCTATGATCAAAGAGCCTGTTATGGAAGGAGAGGTTCCATACACCCTCCTACATCCTGACATGCCAACATCATTGGAAGATTTGCAAAAGAGTTGGATACAGCTCAAGGAAGAACATAACACTTTTGAAGCCAGCTTCTACACCAGTGAGAAGAAGGTTTTGGAACTTACTCGCCGACTCCATGAAGAGCAGACTCTCAACACCTACATCGCACCAAAGAGGATGCACAACGTCTTTTTACCTTAGAATTTTGTATTATTTTGCCCATGGGGCATTTATGTACTAACAATTCCATCTTATTAATATGACGTGCGTTCTTTTTTGTTTGCAACAAACTTGAATTTCTGAATCCTTGAATGCATTACATGAATACATATCATTCATCATATGCATAAGCAGGTCTTCACACCAGGTTTTCTTATCTCTCTGCTGTTTATTTCAGCAAGATGGATATAGAGCAGACAATCAAAGATCTACAAGCGCATAATTCATAGTTCCAACAACTACTCATGACCTTGGTAAAGGGTCAGGAGGATCTTAAAGAACTACTGGAAAATGAAAAGTAAAAAGAAAAGGAGAAAAATAAAAAGAAAAGGGTTGGTGTAGCTACTTTGGGAAGAAGATTTGAGAACCAAGCTAGAAGGGTCCTGGATTTCCCCTCAACATATGATGAATGGGTTGGAAAAGGAAAGGGAGTTGCAGTGCCCTCCGAGTCTGAGGAGGAAGAAGAAGAAGAAGAGGATGAAGATTACTCTGAGCAACAGTATCCTTCTGCAGACGACAAGTACAAGAATCTGGAAGAGCGTCTGGCAGCTATGGAGGTACAAAGAGTGCTTGGGCTGGATTTCGAGGAGCTAGGGTTGGTTGCTGGGATTCTGATTCCCCCTAAATTCAAGGTGCCTACATTTGCTAAATATGATGGTTTGTCTTGCCCGAAGATGCACCTACGGTCTTACGTCAGAAAGATCCAACCTCATTCTTCTGATAAGGATCTGTGGGTCCACTTTTTTCAAGATAGTTTGTCGGGTACGCAATTGGATTGGTTCTACCAGCTTGAAAGATCTGATGTGCACAATTGGGTGGATTTGGCTGCTACCTTCTACAGACAATATCAATATAATGCGGATTTAGCACCTACTCGTACTCAATTACAGAGTATGGGTATGGTCTCTAATGAAGGCTTTAAGGAGTATGCCCAGAAATGGAGGGACTTGGTTGGAAGGGTGCAACCACCATTGTCTGAGAGAGAACTTGTGGATATGTTTTTGGGGACCCTGTCAGGTCCATTCTTTAATCACTTGATCGGGAGTTCGTCTGCGGGGTTCACCGAGTTAATTCTGACTGGTGAAAGAGTTGAAACTGGCATCAAGAGCGGTAAAATTCAAAAGGATGCATCTGCCTCTGCTGCTATCAAGAAGACCTTTCCAGCCAAGAAAGAAGTCTCAGCTGTTTACTCCCAGAGAAGTCAAAGAGGAGTCGAGCGCCGGCCAACGGTGGGGGCTGTAATGATTCAAAATTCTGCAGTGGATCAACCTCGAAACAGTCAATCCAGAACCAACCAAGCAAGGGTGGAAAGGCCTGCACGACAATTCACCCGGATCAATATGACACCCGCTCAGGTTCTCCCTCATCTGCTGAAGTTAAACCTTACAAGCTTGAAAGAGGCGCCAAAGAATCCAAATACCTCTTCTCCTTACTACCATTCAAATGCAAAGTGTGCTTATCATTCGGACAGCGTGGGGCACGACACCAATAATTGTATGGCCCTCAAAAATAAGATCCAGGATTTAATAGATGCCAAGGAGGTGGAGTTTGACGCCCCTGAAAAACCTAATGTGATATCCGCTCCAATGCCAAAACATGGTCACAATGTCCATGCTGTTGTAGAAGATCTTTATGTTGCTACTGTTAATGACTTAATGACTCCATTACCAATGATCAAGATGAATTTGTTGAAAGCCAGGATTTTCTCGGGCTGTGAAAAAGATTGCTACCTTTGTTCGTCCTTACAATCCGACTGTCCGCTGTTGAAGTTAGGCATCCAACGCCTAATGGATAATCAAGAAATCCTCTTTGAGAAAACTCCTGTTACTCCAACTCCTATCAACAATGTTGCTATAATTACCATTTCCGCCAATCTTTCCAAGGTCTCCAAAAGACCTGTTAAGATTACATCCGATCCAAAAATTGTACCTCTGAAGATAACTATGTCGGGGCCTATCCTATACAAGTCCAATAAAACAATACCGTGGAATTATGGAGGAGAGATCTTATACCACGGTGTTAAGCAGATTGAATCAGTTGAAGAAAGTTCCGATGAAGAGACTCCTGACGTAGGAAATATTGCGAGGACAAGTAAGATCACCCGCAGCGGAAGAATCTTCTCTCCGGAGATTGCTCCTCCAAGGGAAATCTTCGGACCCTCAAATGCTCCTAAGGTTACTCTGGTGCCGGTCAAGATATCTGTGCGAACTCTAGTGATTGAAGAAATTGTTACTCCCGTAGTTGTACCCTCTGCTGTTGCTGCTGATAAAGGTAAGGGGATCCAAGAAGCGCCCGTCAAGACTAGGGCTCAGCCTTTGGTCATCCCCGAGACCACTCAAAAGGAAATGGAGTAGATTTTAAAAATAATTAAGAAAAGCGACTATGATGTCATAGAACAACTGGGGAAAACCCCTTCAAAAATCTCTATGCTGGCCTTGTTGCTCTGTTCTGAAGCTCATGCCAAAGCTTTGATCAAGTTCTTGAAGACGGCCCATGTGCCTCAGGAAACCTTCGCAGACCAGTTCCAGGAGTGTGTAGCCATCCTAACAGCCGACAACAGTCTTGGCTTCTCCGATGCCGATTTAACATCTAAGGGGAAAAAGCATAATGACGCGCTGCATGTCTCGATGGAATGCAGAGGGACTACTCTTGCTCACGTTCTGGTTGATACTGGGTCGTCTTTAAATGTCTTGCCTAAAAAAGCATTGGATAGACTAGATTGCGAAGGTCTAATTTTGAAGCCCAGCAACATCATTGTCAGAGCCTTCGATGGTTTTAAACCGATGGTCCACGGGGAGGTGGACATCCCGATTAAAGTAGGTACGAAAACTTTCAACTCCACATTTTATGTCATGGACATTCGTCCCTCCTACTCTTGCTTGTTAGGAAGGCCCTGGATTCATCATGCTGGAGCCATCACATCTACTCTGCATCAGAAGCTTAAGTACACTGTCCAGGGGAAAATTGTGACAGTTCATGGCGAGGAGGAGTATATGATAAGCCATCTGAATTCATTCCGCTATGTTGAATTAGATGGTGAATTCATCGAGACCCCCTTTCAGCACTTTGAAGAGGTTTCTCCTGAAGTTGCGGTAGCCAAAACAATGACTTCTGTGCCCATCATTACCAAACCCGTGTCCCGGATGTCATCCCTTAAATATGCGAAGGCTGCGATTGAGGAAGGAGGAAGCACAGTATATGGTCAACTGCCAGATTTTCCTTACGAGACAGATAAGTTCGGCTTGGGAGTCACTGCTTCTGCGCAAAAGGCTGTACGCCGTACCCGGGCTGGAGGACCGCCATTAAAGATCACTCATCATGGAGTCAGTTCCCTAGAAGATGGTGAAGGGGAAGGTGACTTTGAAGACTGGATTTTCCCGACTATTGAAGGAGGGCTGAACAACTGGGAGTCGAAAGACTTCGTTCTCATTACTTTCATCAATCAGTAATTTATCTTTAGAACATTTTCTGTTGGTCTGTAATAATTTTTAAGCAATTCGTACAGTTTTTGCCTTATGCCTTACCCGAGGCATATAGGTCCATTTGTAAGGGCTTGGTTTTTCATCTTCATATGCCATTTTAATGAATCATGGACGTTTTCATATATAAACTTTTGTGTTCATTATCTTTCTTTTTACATTTTATTTGTTCAAAGGTGGCTATCCCTTACACACACCCACACTCACAAAATGCAGGTACCCATCCACTCCGGATTCCATGGGTAACAATTCTGCTATGGCCTTCAGTGACTATGAAGATCTGGTCAATCATGCCGAATACGAAGGTGATGAAAACTGTGAAGTGCCTGGAGAGTTGGCTAGATTACTGCAACAAGAAGAAAGGTCTATTCTACCTCACGAGGATTTGTTAGAAACTATCAACTTGGGAACAGAGGAAGACAGAAAAGAGGTTAAAGTAGGTGCCAACCTAGAGCCAAATGTCAAGGAGCGCTTAGTTCAGCTGTTGAATGAATATGTTGAGATCTTCGTCTGGTCCTACGAAGATATGCCGTGACTGGATACAGATATTGTGGTTCACCGTCTCCCTACAAGAGAAGACTGCCCACCAATCAAACAGAAAGTCCGCCGAATGAGGCCCGATATGTCTGAAAAGATCAAAGCTGAAGTGATGAAGCAATTTAATGTTGGATTCCTTGCTATTACTTCCTATCCATAATGGGTTGCTAACATTGTGCCCGTGCCTAAGAAGGAAGGCAAAGTCAGAATGTGCATGGATTACAGAGACTTAAATAGGGCTAGCCCTAAAGATGACTTTCCACTACCACACATTGACATCTTGGTTGACAACACAGCTCAACACAAGGTATTTTCTTTCATGGATGGATTTTCAGGGTACAACCAGATCAAAATGGCCCCGGAAGACATGGAGAAGACTACTTTTGTTACGCAGTGGGGTACCTTCTGCTATAAAGTGATGCCGTTCGGACTAAAGAATGCCGGGGCAACCTATCAACGTGCCATGGTGGCTTTGTTTCATGATATGATACATCATGAGATAGAGGTTTACGTAGACGACATGATATCCCGTTCATAGACAGAAGAAGAACACCTCGACCATCTGCAAAAGCTATTTATCAGATTGAAAGAGTACAAGCTCAGACTGAACCCTAACAAGTGCACTTTCGGAGTCAGGTCCGGTAAACTTTTAGGATTCATCGTCAGTAACAAAGGCATCGAGGTTGATCCTGCCAAAGTCAAAGCTATACAAGAAATGTCGGCCCCTTGCATTGAGAAGGAGGTCAGAGGTTTCTTGGGACGCTTAAACTACATTGCGAGGTTCATCTCTCACCTAACATCTACTTGTGAACCAATCTTCAAGCTGTTGAAGAAAGATCAGGTGGTTAAATGGAATGATGACTATCAAGTTACTTTCTATAAAATCAAGGAGTATTTGCTGGAACCTCCTATCTTGATGCCATCCGTCGAAGGAAGGCTGTTAATCATGTATCTGACCATTTTGGAGAATTCAATGGGGTGCGTACTGGGCCAACATGACGAGTCAAGCCGAAAAGATCATGCCATTTGAAATTCTGGCTGCAGATACTCAATGTCACGTTCAATGTTATGACACCGTATCTGACTTACTATATGACAGTAAATACAAAAGCAATAAAGAACACAGTCAATTGTTTACCCAGTTCAGTGTGCAACAACACCTACTCTGGGGGCTACCAAGCCAGGGAGGAAATCCACTATAAGAGATGTTAATTCAGGAATAAACCAACCAGTTTATCTCCTTCACTTAAGACCTACCCAATGCAATTCCAATCTAAGTACAACTTAAACCTGAGTTCCTACTCACTCCCCCTCAATCACAGCAGTGATACATAAACCAATTTGACTTAAGAATTGATGAAGACACTCTTCAAAAACAAACACTTGATTAAGCTTCACAGCTTTTTAATCAAGCAACACAGTCACTCTTGCTTCACAGCTTTGAGTGATGTACACAACTATCTTGACTCTGCTTCACAGCTTTAGTCAAGGAACATTCAAACACTCTTGCTTCAAAGCTTAGAGTGCTACACAACCCTTACAATTAGAAACCTATTCCAAGGCACTTATCACAATGATAATTGCTTGGAGTACAATAAACAAATCTATACAGATTACAAAATGATCTTCTAATCAAATAAAAGCCATCCTTGAAAAACAGCAGCTCTGTTGAATATATAGCAGCTGCAACTTCAGTTAGGGTTTCCAAAAACCTAGGGTTAATTTCGTTTGACCTAAAGACCAGGTCATAGGACTTTATTAACCAGGTTAGGGTTGAGCTAGGTTACCCCTCAGAAAACGCAGGATTCTGTTCAGGAAGGACTGAGTTATTTCCTGAAAAAACTCAGACTTATCCAATCCTGCAATCCTGTTAGTTCAGAACAGGATGTCATAACATCTGTTATGACATCTGAGAAAACCTGTCTACTGATTTAGCAAAATGTGATCATTTTGCAAAATGCTCAGATACACACTTATAAACATCAGTATTTGAATTACAATATTTTTCTGCAAAGGTACCTAATGAGTCGGTACAAACTGAACTAGAATGTTATGACATCAGTCATGACATTCACACATACACTTGGGATTTACCAAAAATGCAAGCCAATACCTAAACACCTACAAACTCCCCCTTTGGCAGATTTTTGGCTAAAGACCCTAAACAATCAGAGATAGATAGCAGCAGAAATAAGTGACAGCAGAAAAATAGAATGTCAAGTACTAATTAAGTAAGTACCAAAATATTCTCCCCCTCTTTAGCCACAAATGGGCCAAATATACATGTTCATAAAATTATACAGTTATCCAAAACAAGATAATAAGAGCAGCAGCAGAAAACAACAGAATACACTTCCAAACTCCACCAGATATCATCAACCAACCTTCAAGCACTGTCATCAGATCCAGAGTATTCAGGCTTCTTTCTTTTCTTGTGAGCAATGTCAGCATTCTTCTCTTTGTTTGATGTCTCAACATTCTTAGAGACATCTGGATTTGTTTCAGCATTTGAGCTTTCTTGGTTCAGAGGAACAGAAATGCCAGGAACTGAGTGGTTCTCGTTCAAAATTCTTGAAACAATTTTTGCTATTGCTTGATTAACATAGGCTGTCCCTTCCTTATTTGCAATTTCAGGGGGAACTGAAGAAGAAGGATGAGATGGATTACCAGAGGCAGAAGCTTGGGGTTTTCCTGCATGTCTTGTTCTCAACTCTTTGACCTTGGTGGGGTTAGTTCCCACTTTTCTATGGGAGGAGATCTCCAGAACGTCAGAGTCCAGACAAGAAGAGATTATCCCAGAATCTTGATCAGAGGAAGAGGTTGAAATGGTCGTATTGGATGATGATGGTGTTTGAGACATGTTGACAGTTTTAGAGGACCAACAGCAACTGATGAGAAATTTCTGATTGAGAGACTGGGTTTTGATGAGGAGACGAGAGAGGAAGGAAGCAAGGGAGTGTCTATTCAACTTCTTAAAAGAATTGTAGGAAATGAGAAAATACAATTTTAAACCAATCAGAACAGGCATAAGTCCTTTGATCCTTGTTTTAAGCAAAATTAATTGCTACAATTCCTCATGTTGGCAAATACCCAGCTTACCCCTTAAGTTTTCAAATTGGTTTGCATCCAAGGCCTTGGTAAAAATGTCAGCCAGCTGTAGCTCAGTGGCAACATGTTCCAATTTGATTGTCTTCTCTTCTACAAGGTCTCTGATAAAGTGATGTCGTATGTCAATATGTTTGGTCCTGCTATGCTGAATGGGATTCTTGGATATGTTGATTGTACTCAGATTGTCACAGTACAATGTCATAACATCTTGTGTGACATTATACTCAGTGAGCATCTGTTTCATCCATATCATTTGAGAGCAGCTACTACCAGCTGCAATGTATTCAGCTTCAGCAATTGAAAGAGACACACAATTCTGTTTCTTGCTGAACCAGGAAACCAGATTACTTCCCAAAAAGAAACATCCTCCAGAGGTGCTTTTTCTATCATCAGCACTACCAGCCCAATCAGCATCACAGTAGCCAGTCAGAGCTGGTTCACAGCCATGAGTATACATCAATCCATAGTTGTAAGTACCACTTACATACTTCAAAATTATCTTCACTTGATTGATATGACTGACTTTGGGATCAGCTTGGTATCTAGCACAAACTCCAACTGCAAAGGCAATATCAGGTCTGCTGGAAGTTAAGTACAACAAGCTTCCTATCATGCTTCTGTATAGACTTTGATCCACCTTAACCCCACTTGAATCTTTGGAAAGCTTTAGATGAGTAGGAGCAGGAGTCCTTTTGTGACTTGCATTCTCCATACCAAACTTCTTTACAATATTCTTAGCATACTTGCTTTGAGATAAGAAGATTGAGTCCTCCATCTGTGAGACTTGTAGTCCAAGAAAATAAGTTAGTTCTCCCATAAGACTCATTTCAAATTTAGCCTGCATCTGGTCAGCAAAGTGTTTAACCATATGTTCTGACATTCCTCCAAACACTATGTCATCAACATATATTTGGGCAACCATCAACTTTCCTCCTTCAGTTTTGACAAAGAGAGTTTTGTCCAAGCCTCCTTTTCTGTAGCCTTTGTCTGAGAGAAACTTTGTTAACCTGTCATACCATGCTCTAGGAGCTTGTTTTAGGCCATATAGAGCTTTTCTCAGTTTGTAGACATGATCAGGATGGGTTGGATCCACAAAACCTTTAGGTTGTTCCACATAAGCTTCCTCATTTAAGTACCCATTTAGAAAGGCACTTTTCACATCCATCTGAAATAACTTGAACTTCAGAAGACAAGCAATTGACAACAAGAGTCTGATTGATTCCAATCTGGCTACAGGTGCAAAGGTTTCATCAAAATCAACCCCTTCAACCTGGGTGTATCCTTGAGCAACAAGTCTTGCCTTATTTCTGGTGACAACTCCTTCAGCATCTGACTTGTTCTTGAATATCCATTTTGTCCCAATGATGTTAGTTCCTTCAGGTCTAGGAACCAGTTCCCAAACTTCATGTTGCTTGAATTGGTTCAGTTCATCTTGCATTGCACCAATCCAATATTCATCAGTTAAGGCTTCCTTGACATTTCTTGGTTCCATTTTGGGCACAAAACAAGAGTTTGAGATGATTTCTCTAGATCTTGTGATGACTCCACTATTTGGATCTCCTATGACGAGCTCTTTTGGATGATCCTTCTGAACTCTGATGGAAGGAATCTTGCTAGCTTCCTTTGATTCAGATTCTGTTGTGGTGGAGTTGGGTAGGTCATCCTGTTGGGTTGAAGTCTCAAAGAATGTCTCAACAGTACAAGGAACATCTATTTCTTCATGATAGTCATCAATTACAACATTTATTGATTCCATCATGGTTTTGGTTCTGGAGTTGAATACTCTATAAGCTCTGCTGTTTGAGGAGTATCCTAGAAATATGCCTTCATCACTTTTGGGGTCCAGTTTTCTTCTTTGTTCACGATCAGACAGAATATAGCATTTGCTACCAAACACATGGAAGTACTTCACAGTTGGTTTTCTTCCTTTCCAGAGTTCATATATGGTGGATGAGGTTCCCTTTCTCAAGGTGACCCTGTTATGAACATAGCAAGCTGTATTCATAGCTTCAGCCCAAAAATACATAGGAAGTCTTTTGGCATGTAACATTGCTCTGGCAGATTCTTGTATGGTCCTGTTTTTTCTTTCCACAACTCCATTTTGCTGAGGTGTTATGGGAGAAGAAAACTCATGACTGATTCCTTCTGAAGCACAGAAGTCATCAAACTTGCTATTTTCAAATTCCTTGCCATGATCACTTCTGATTCTGACAATACATCCTTCCTTCTCTTTTTGAATTCTCTTGCACAGTTCTCTAAAAACTTCAAATGCATCTGATTTTTCCCTAATGAAATTAATCCAGGTGAATCTGGAAAAATCATCCACAACCACATAGGCATATCTTTTACCACCAAGACTCTCTACTTGCATTGGTCCCATCAGATCCATATGGAGGAGTTCTAGAACCTTAGAGGTGGTCAGATGTCTTGACTTTGGGTGTGACATCCTCGTCTGCTTACCAACTTGACATTCACCACAAACTCTTTCTTCATCAATTTGCAGTTTTGGAATCCCTCTGACTGCCTCCAAGGAGATAATCCTCTTCATACCCCTTAGATGAAGATGGCCAAGTTTTTGGTGCCACAGTTTCACCTCTTTTTCTTCCTTTGCAATGGAACACACAAATGAGAAATTAGTGTTCTCAGCCTCCCACAAGTAACAGTTGTCTTTGGATCTGACTCCTTTCATTACTATCTCTTGTTTGTCATTGATTACAAGGCATTCAGATTTTGAGAAATTGACCTTGAATCCTAGATCACACAGTTGATTGATACTAATGAGATTAGCGGCCAGTCCTTTCACCAGCAGTACTTCATTTAGACTTGGAACTCCAGGGCAGTCCAAATCACCAACTCCTTTGATTTCACCTTTAGCCCCATCTCCAAAGGTCACAAAACTGGTGGTGTGAGGCTTAACATTATTGAGGAGGTTCTTGATTCCAGTCATATGTCTGGAACATCCACTGTCAAAGTACCAGTCTTCCTTTGCAGAGACCCTCAAGGAAGTGTGAGCTATCAGTGCAGTAGCCTTTTTCTTCCATTGAGGAGCATGTGGTACCTTTTTAGACTTAGGTTTGACACCTGAGTTCTGATTAGGGTATCCATGTAATCTGAAGCAGAAGGGCTTTATGTGGCCATATCTACCACAATGATGACATTTCCATCTTTGGTACCTTTTCCTCATATGTTTCTGTTCCTGATGTCGAGAGTTGTGTTGAGACATCTGTTTTGACATTTGCTTACCAGAACCAGATTTCGTTGCTTCCATAGATCCTAGACCAGATTTATTTCCTACATTTTGTCCAACCTGTAGGATCTCTTCCAATTTGTCTGTCCCATTTGTTAACAACTTGACAGATTTGGTCATTTGATTTAGTTGTGAGTTCAGCAATTGAACTTTTCCTTCTAGATGACTTATAGTTTCAAGGTTTGCCCTTTTTTCAGCCTCCATCTTTATGATGAGTTTTGATTGTTTCTCATTCTGCACACAGACTTCAGTACTTCTGATACACAATTCTTTGTAAGTATCAGCCAGTTCTTCAAAAGTCACCTCTTCATCACTGATGTCACTTTCAGAGGTACAAACACCAGTTAAAGCAGTAACTCGTTTGGCAGTCTCTTCTTCAGAATTACTTTCTGAATCACAGTCAGACCAAGTAACTGTCATTCCTTTTTGTTTCTTAAGAAAGGTAGGACATTCAGCTCGAATATGCCCATATCCTTCACAACCATGGCATTGAATTCCTCTGCCTTGAACTCCCTTCTCTTCTGACCTTGGTCTTCTGCTGGAACTGTCAATGTTAGAGGGAATGTTATGAACATTAGACCTTGACTTTGGATCTATTCTTTTGATGAGTTTGTTGAACTGTCTTCCAAGCATGGCTACAGCTTCTGAAATGTTTTCTTCAACATCAGTGTTGGACATAAGAGCTATGCTCTTGTTCTTTTTGACACCATTATCAGTGATTCCCATCTCAAAAGTCTGAAGAGACCCAATAAGTTCATCCACTTTCAACTTGCTAATGTCCTGGGCTTCCTCTATGGCAGTTACCTTCATTGCAAATCTTTTAGGCAAGGATCTGAGAATCTTCCTCACCAGTTTTTCTTCTGACATTTTTTCTCCCAGTGCTCCTGAGGTGTTGGCAATCTCCAAGATGTTCATGTGAAACTCATGAATGGTTTCATCTTCCATCATTTTTAGATTCTCAAACTTAGTGGTCAACATCTGAAGCCTTGACATTTTTACTTTGGAAGTGCCCTCATGAGTAGTTTTGAGAGTGTCCCAAACTTCCTTGGCCAGTTCATATTGATGTACTAGTCTGAAAATGTTTCTATCAATTCCATTGAACAAGGCATTTAAAGCTTTTGAATTTCCCAGAGCTAACTCATCTTCTTCTTTACTCCAATCTTCCTCAGGCTTCAGACTGATTGTCCCATCTATCTCAGTTATGGTGGGATGAATCCATCCTTTGTCAGCAGCTCTCCAAGCCTTTTTGTCCAGAGATTTTAGGAAGGCAATCATACGAGGTTTCTAGTAGTCATAATTGGTTCCGTCCAGAATGGGTGGTCTATTTCCAAAAACTCCTTCTTTGTCCATAGTGCCAGAAAGTGATATCCCTAGATCTCACCCAGTAATACAGGCAGGGTGCCTGCTCTGATACCAATTGAAATTCTGGCTGCAGATACTCAATGTCACATTCAATGTTATGACACCGTATCTGACTTACTATATGACAGTAAATACAAAAGCAATAAAGAACACAGTCAATTGTTTACCCAGTTCAGTGTGCAACAACACCTACTCTGGGGGCTACCAAGCCAGGGAGGAAATCCACTATAAGAGATGTTAATTCAGGAATAAACCAACCAGTTTATCTCCTTCACTTAAGACCTACCCAATGAAATTCCAATCTAAGTACAACTTAAACCTGAGTTCCTACTCACTCCCCCTCAATCACAGCAGTGATACATAAACCAATTTGACTTAAGAATTGATGAAGACACTCTTCAAAAACAAACACTTGATTAAGCTTCACAGCTTTTTAATCAAGCAACACAGTCACTCTTGCTTCACAGCTTTGAGTGATGTACACAACTATCTTGACTCTGCTTCACAGCTTTAGTCAAGGAACATTCAAACACTCTTGCTTCAAAGCTTAGAGTGCTACACAACCCTTACAATTAGAAACCTATTCCAAGGCACTTATCACAATGATAATTGCTTGGAGTACAATAAATAAATCTATACAGATTACAAAATGATCTTCTAATCAAATAAAAGCCATCCTTGAAAAACAGCAGCTCTGTTGAATATATAGCAGCTGCAACTTCAGTTAGGGTTTCCAAAAACCTAGGGTTAATTCCGTTTGACCTAAAGACCAGGTCACAGGACTTTATTAACCAGGTTAGGGTTGAGCTAGGTTACCCCTCAGAAAACGCAGGATTCTGTTCAGGAAGGACAGAGTTATTTCCTGAAAAAACTCAGACTTATCCAATCCTGCAATCCTGTTAGTTCAGAACAGGATGTCATAACATCTGTTATGACATCTGAGAAAACCTGTCTACTGATTTAGCAAAATGTGATCATTTTGCAAAATGCTCAGATACACACTTATAAACATCAGTATTTGAATTACAATATTTTTCTGCAAAGGTACCTAATGAGTCAGTACAAACTGAACTAGAATGTTATGACATCAGTCATGACATTCACACATACACTTGGGATTTACCAAAAATGCAAGCCAATACCTAAACACCTACACCATTTATTACCTTAGCAAAAAGTTTACCGATTGTGAGACTCGCTACTCATTGCTCGAGAAAACTTGCTGTGCTTTTGTATGGGCTGCTCACCGACTAAGGCAGTATATGTTGACACATACCACTTTATTGATCTCTAAGATGGATCCGATCAAGTACATCTTCGAGAAGCCTGCTCTATCCGGAAGAATCGCTAGATGGCAGATGATCCTCACCGAATATGATATACAGTACATAACCCAAAAAGCTATAAAGGGGAGTGTGCTAGCCGATCATCTGGCCCATCAAGCTGTCGAAGATTACCAATCCATGAGGTTCGACTTTATCGACGAGGGTATCCCGACTTTGAGCAACATTGAAGAGAATAAACCGTATGACGGACCTGAACAAGGATCCTGATGGACTTTGTACTTTAATGGTGCCTCCAACACACTTGGAAACGGTATCGGCGCGGTACTTATTTCTCCAGAAGGTGGCCATACACCTTTCACCGCTAGACTCTACTTCAGCTGCACCAACAACATGGCCGAGTATGAAGCTTGTATCTTTGGTCTCAAGGCTGCTATTGATTTGGGAATCAAATCATTGATTGTATTTGGGGACTCAGCTTTGGTTATCAATCAAATCAAAGGAGAGTGGTGTGATACGGTGGGAGAACTGACTTGGGATTTTGCGTTTGTGTTTGCAAATGATTCGGTTTAGCAAGAGTCGCCACCGACTTTTTATTTTATCCCAAGGAAAGGTCAAAAAGCACAGGAAAGACCTTTGAGATGTTTTCTTGGGTTCGGGGAGTAGATTATAGAAAGGGATGGTATTAGCACCCTTTCTATCCATGGTTATCCATGGGCTCTTAGTTACTTGCTTAGATCACTTGCTTTGCTTTTCAATTGTTTGAAATGGTATTTTGTGTGTGGTTTTGAAAGATGTTTTGAAAAGAGGCCATCATTATGGCAACCTTTGTAATGATTCTTATTTGAATGTATACAAAGGTGTTTTTGTCTTTTGAAAAGTTTCAGTGTTTGAAACTAGGGTTTTGAAATTGTGTTGTGAAGTGTGTTTTGAAAATAGCAAGGATGTTTTTGCAAGCTTGATCAAGTAACTAGGAGCTATCTACCCTATTCTACTCAAAGATCTTTCTTATGTTTTTAACCCTTTTAACAGTGTTGTTTCACCATTGTATTTGGTGAACAAACTTGTGTTAGGATGTTAAACGGGACAGGCGCGGGTCATCGTATAGACCATGATAGCAATAGTGTCAAGTATCTTTGGCAATTTTCTTGAGGGACTTGATCATTTTGTTTAGGTAACTCAGATAGCGTCATCGAGGGACTATGATCTTTTTGATTGTTTTTATTTTGCCAAAGTACTGAACATGCAACCATGGCCCATTTTGAAGGCAACAAATGGATTGTAACCCTAGGGGTGCAAGTGTGCATTGTGTTTGTTTTTTCATGCATATTTATCTTGGATTAGGTCAAACTAATTGTTGATTTTATTTGCATACAAACCTTAGGTCTAAGCATGGCATAATTGAAAGATTTTAAATGTGCGGGAACTTAAATGCTACACTATTACAACATGATATAGGGAGGGGGGTACAAATTTGAATTATGGATATTTGACAAGAAATTAAACCCTAGATTACTATTACAACCAAATTGAATGTATAAGATACAATATTTAAATGTACAATAATTGAAATAAATACAATAAATAAATGTAAATAAAATGTATTATGCCAAAATGTTTTTAGTATGTAAAAAGTATTTTTCAATGTGAAATGTTAAAATAAAAAAAGATCAATTTTAATTATTTTTCTATTTAGGGCAAGAAACCCTAATTCTTAATAAATAATATTATTTATTAATTATGTGCAATAATAGACTAATTTATACAAAAAAATAAAAGTATATTATAAAAATGATATTTTTGGTCCAAAATAATAATAAAAATGAAAATGTAATATTTTTTGTATTTTTGACCTAATTATTTAATAAGATAAAATATATATATATATATATATATATATATATATATATATATATATATATATATATATATATATATATATATATATATATATATTATATATATATATATATATATATATATATAATATATATATATATATATATATATATATATATATATATATATATATATATATATATATATATATATATATATATATATATATATATATATATATATTATATATATATATATAATATATATAATCTAATATAATATATTATATATATATATATATATATATATATATATATATATTATATATATATATCTATATTATATATATATATATATATTAT